>RMBW01000011.1:0-488770 GCA_004009845.1 Davidsoniella eucalypti | reverse complement strand
TTAGACACTTCGTTAGCAACGTGCCAATCCATATCAGTATAGTAATGGAAATGACTCTTTTACACTTACACTTACACCTTGACTGACCATATGCTCTCACCCGGTTTCTGAACCCGTCTAGCCTTGACCATTCTAGCCGCCGAGATAAAGAGTCCACCAAGTATCGTACTGCCTCCCGCGAAAGTTCTCGCGTGCCACGGGATCCTCCAAGTCATGAATTTCCTGGCCGAGAGCAAGCTGTCTATCATTATCGCCTCGACTACCAGATGTCTCTATCGAGCAGTGGACAGGTTCGGCTATACGAGAAGTTCCGCCGCTTGCGTCGAGCTTCAATCGACCAGGCACTGGGTTACGGAAAGAACCACGCATTCCGGGGCTAAGGTTGCCGAAATGCGCCGTGACTTCCCGTGCCCAACTCCATCCACCGTTTCCATCGTGAGTTGCCCGAACTCCTGATCCTCCCGCTGATTTTTCTTCTCTGGGTCGCATCTGTGCCTGAATAGCTGCGCGAGCCTGTCCTCTATGTCCACTATCCGCATCACGACCGAGTAGGTATGCCCGGCCACTAATGCGCCACTGGCTCATGTTCTCGGGGAACCAAAATACGGCCTCGAAGGGCCCGCCTCCACCAGATGCGTCGCCACCGAGTTGTTCGACTTTGTCCATCCGCGCATCAGTTGTGATGCAAAGTACATCACTCGTCCATATTGGTGTGTTCCGCGGTGCCGTGTTATGTGGATTGGGCGGTAGGTCGGCCCAGAATCCTCGGAAGACTACCGTGCGGGCACGCGGAAGATATACAGGGTCTGTCGGTAATGCTATCGGTGGTGCTGCTGATGCTGATGATGAAGCTAAGTGCTTTTTCTCAGGTTGGATGGTGCTAAGTGTAAAGATTGGCATGCTTGATTTTGAGATTTGGGCGTTGAGAGCGGCACGCCATGGAGCAGCGGAAGTTCCTAATGCCATCGCTTTGATGTGAATACGACGGATCGAATGTAGAAACGGCGAATGCTAAATTGTTTTGGGTTATGTCCGTAATGAGTTTATTGGTTGGGCACGTTAGTTCGGACTCAACGGGGTCTGTTGACATTGAGGTTCATCGTGAGTAACCTCGATATCATTCATGATGTGATGTTCATAGCTACACGTGACTAAGTAGTACCCATATGTTATATAGGTAGGGTTAAGTAAACGAGAACCCTAATCATGGGCTAAAGTTTACTCCGATGGAACACGATCTGTTCGGGTGTTTTTCGTCTCTTATCATCTAGTGCGCGGGAAGCACTTCTGAATCTAATGAGTGATCCTTCATTGCTGTTTTTTGATCCGGAACTTAAAGGAGAAGCCTGATTCTTGTACGCTGATTTAGATTGACTACCATAGAGACGTTCCTTTTTTCCGTATTTTTTCTATGTGGGTAAGCGTCTCTTGTATTTTCTCGGAAAGCGGCTATTCGCAGAGAGGACTATACTCGGCATTACACATAATTGTAAAATATATCTGGATCTAACTGGGATCTTCAGTGCTGGGATTATAGTGAAATGGATATATATTCTTAGTATGGTGACTTGGTATAGTAATTGAATTCATGTTCTTTAAATGTGTCGGTGTTGATAAACAAAATCACAAGTAACGCTTTTGGTAGTGGAACATTTGCTCTTTAAATCCAGATATGAAAGCCAACTACTGTATAGTACATTGATAGTTGGTTGTCTTACCATCTTTGAGTTATCGTCTCGTACATGTCGTCAGTTTATGGACCGTTGTAAGATACGTAAGACAAGAATATGGTTGACTGATAACTTCAGTGTATGGCTGTTTCGGTACTAGAGTATATTGACTCACTGCTAGTCACAGAAATGTCGATCGATAGAACAGATGTAGACATGGCGACTTAGTAATATCGGTGAAAGCCCGCAAAATCGGGACTTGACGCAACGTCAAATGCAGCGACCTCAGATATACACCTCCATGAAAGAGAATAAGAACACAAATTAACTCACATCTTGCCCTTAGAAAACGAAAGCAGTAGATTTCCCACTGTTCTGTGAACTATCCGAGTCTTCATTGTTACCCGGGGTGAAATTCATCACCTCGGTGTTGTGCATGTCCTACGTGCTCCGCAGATCGGCCTATTTCATAAGAAGACGATCATCTCTAGCCTGTGGACAGTATAGTAAGGTTACTGAATAGCACTACCTAGTCCGGCTTTGTGGTTTGCCTGGCTGATTGTAAATGGAGAGCAGTTAAATGGCTACAAGACTTTTGAAGATGAAATGGGGAAATCAAATAAAAACGGGCTGCTTAAATCACATCCGTGTTCGGTATGGAATCGGTACAGGACCGGCCAATTCGCGCTTTACAGGTCATTACACAATACAAAAGGCCGGGGCTATTCATGTATACATGTATGTATTTGTGACGTATCATGTTGAATACAGCAGTACCTCTGTATAGGGAAACGTACATGAGAAGGATGAGAGTTATTGGTCAGTGCATGTATATGCTTCCTTATATAACGAATGGGACAAGACACATATGAAATCAAAATAATGTAAGAACAGAACTCGGGCCTCTTTGCATAAGCGGCCCTGGCTCTCGAAGCATCTCCATGAATCAGATCAACAGAGAAATGGCTTTTTTTTGTTTGTTTTATTTCTGGCTGTAAAGGGTTTGGATTTGTAGCGAGATGGCGTGTTAGCGAATTAGTCAGCTAGCTAAGTGAAAAGAGAAAAAAGAAGGAAAAGATAAAAATGTAAACACCTAGATTTAGGGCTTTGATTTGGTTTGATTATGTTCAACGTCTACCTAGATAACTAAGATCATACGACGCCGGGTTGGACGCCGGACTGGACAAACTCAATGGCAGCCCCGAAGAACTAGTGGTCCATACCTCAACTAAGAGCAACAAAAACAAAAACAAATACAAAAAAAGAAAAAGAAAAAAAAACAGTGCCTCCACAAAACCATTCTCCAAAAGACCCACAAAACCAAGTCCCTAAGTGGAGCTAACCATCCCCACTATTCAGTGAGCCTCTAAGAGGCTGGTGATTGTGGTAAGAAAGAAATATTTGGCGTAATCTAGTCGGGTGCTATGGATGAAGGACACGACGAGATTCGGGGGCATCCGAAACCTTCAAAGAGGCTGCCCGCCGAGTGTGGTTGGACAGATAAGGGCGGTATCTCGGATCTTGTACCAAATTAAAACTACTACTGAAGTCCACCCTATGCTTATGATAGGCGCGTCTACGAAGTTCTGCAGATATGCCAGGTAGTAGCCATACTGTTCTTAGAGAGTTTATAATACAAGGAGCTACAAAATGCCCAGAGGTTTTGAGACAGGTTCCTGATGAGGTGGGTTTTCCCGGAAAGGATTAGAAGTTGAAATGCGAAGGAATAGCATATAACGAAACCATAACAAATGTTCTGCATCTCAGTGGCCTGTCACTGTTGAGAAGTAGGTTGTCCTTCACCTTACATTGTATACTAGTATCAGTTCAGGGCTGCGCATCTTGGGATACCGAGCTACTAAAGCTCCGTTTCCACCTTGATATAAATGAATAAAGATAATAAAAAACTTTGCTATATCAGCCGCTATCAAACAAAGTAAGTCTGGTGTTATGAGAAGATACATAAAGAAAGAAAAAAGGGAGAGGATAAGGGTAGAAGAAAAGAAGGCCTGCAGCCGTCTGGTGATGCCAGTGCATGTTCTGGACCCGGCCACGCAAAACCTTCCCTCTTTTCTGAATCTTCCTTTTTTCTTCTTCATTCGAATGGACTAGTATATCTCTGCCCATGTTAACTTGACTTGACTTAGCATGGCCGCGGCTGCGGAAGGCAACGCTGCGAAAACGAGATAGTGCTCTTGGGGGGTGATACCTGAGTCGGCTAGAGCACACGCTGTGGCCATTAAAAAATTAAAAAAAACTGCTTGGATATCTCGCCATATGAGGAATAGTCAAGTTCTACATGCGTGTGTTGTATTGCTACGAAGCCATTGACAGCGAATTTATTCACTGTAACCTCGTGCTGGGCTTGTCGTCCGACCAAGTAACTGACTGAAGAAAGACGAGGTAGGCACTTGCTTGGCTTGTATCTCATAAGTTATAAGACGCGAAATGTTTATGAGTTCTGGCCTCGTCATTGCGTTTCTTGTCATACGTGGAAACCGACTTGACTGACTGCTGTTTTTACTCCTACTGTAACCAGAGACCTGGGCATGTCACGATCTCGCAATAGCCCGGCCAAAGCCAAGCCCAAAGGCAACTCAAAGTAGCAGGTCACTTCCCTGGATTTTCTAACCTGGACTGCTAAATCAAACTAAAGCAACTGCTTTCTACTCGGAAGAGGAAAAAATATATCCACCAATGCCCACTGTACCACTGGACATACATACATATAACCCCTGCTGTCATGTCATTGCTTGTCTGTATCCACGCCCCCTAGTTGCACACGTATAAAATACCACTAAAATGCTGCTGAACGGAATGAACTTTCTCTTTCGCCTGCTGTACTTGCTGTATTCTGCTAGGACTTATGTGCGGACCCTTGTGTTGCCAGATGTGGACTGCCCTCTGATATTCCTTTTGATTCTCTTCCTGACCCTGACCCCCGAACTTGATACGCTCTAAATCCTGTTGTCTTTCCGGCTCAGCGCCGGATCTCCGTTCCCAGTAGATATCATTGATGTTTTTTTTATTTAGCTTCCTGTAAAAGACCTGTGATACTTGATAGCTCTGATTTCATCTTTATCACATACTGTGCGTGTAGTAACATACGTCATAAATTCATAGACGTTATAGAGTTGGAAGCCGGCCCGATGCAAGGCTGACTGACTTTTACAGATAGTTTTCCGCTGGTTCTTTTTTGGAGTAGCGGCAAAATACTTCAGTGTAGACATGTATATCTGTATGTAGTTGCGGCTACTGCGCCTGGAATCGGTGTCCGAAATAAGCCTAGCTCACTATATATTCATGCCCCTTGGGACTACATGTTCTGGTCCCTGGAAGCCAATAGTGGTTTTTCATCTGCGTTGTCGTATTTACTAGAGGCTGATGTAGTTGTTTGGAAAGTCTTTGAAGATATATAGATGGTAGTGGCATTTTATGACACTTTACCCAACGTTTCCCATACAAAGTAGCTTTGACTTGCTAAGGGTTTGCTTTCATCTTGTCCAATGAGATTTAGACAGTAGCTGTCGGCGAGTTTTAGCAGTTTTGCAGGTGATTACCCGTATTCTTGATGGAGTAAAGATTTTCGAATACCGAGCAGGAAGTATACTTCGTGTAGCGTAATGAAAATTGAAAGTAAACCGTGTGTCTAACTATTATTTGTTTTTGTGACTGGCTATGCAAGTAAAAAGGCCTGCCGCATGATTCTCACCCATCTTCTATTTGCTTTCTTATACATACCTACAGCATCATTTCTTAGCGTTTTTGGCTAAAGGAACCGTGATCTGCTGATGCCCAGCCGGATGTTCATCTCTGCTTTTCCGCCTACCTTTGTGCATCTTCGGTGCCTATTATGATATATCTCATCCACTGCTCGTAATATATTTATTAGTAGCCTGAATAAAGTTGTACACTGCCTTACTGAATGAACTGCTGTAATGATTTTGGTAGATTGTACTTGATCGCTCGAGAATTTCCCACAAATCCTTCACTGAGACTCGCCAAGTCCATCGTCGATTTCGATACAACAAACCATCGTCGTTTCGTTTCCTCGGCGCACGTTTCTTCATTGGATATCTCGCCGTTCCGCATTCTTAGTCGTACTACCTTTGCTTTTACAGTTGTTTCTATATTTTTTTATATCTAGAAACTAAATGTGGTAGTTGCCTATGGCGGTTCTCTCTTAATCTAGGCCCATTTTATCTTGTGCTTCCTTCCTTGTTTGGTTCCGCCTGGGGTTCCCAGCGGAGCAGTTGCCCTTGTTCGCAGCGCTGGCAGAACGGAAACTACTGCCATTGAAGGAATCCTAGTCTAGAAGCCAGAGAGGCTAAGGGCTTAGAGGTTAGAGATGTATGTATACACGCATATACTAAGTTGCATCATTATGCTACGTACTGTAAAGCCCGTCTGGATTGCCTCCTGTAGATGCCGCCCTTCGACCTGGGCCTGCGGATTTCTCGCCTCTTCTCGCGGTTTTGGCGTCGATGTGAAAAGCCCGGATGACGAATAGTAGCCGACGCTAGTAAAGTAATGTAGAGCAGCGTACTAATTACTTCGTAGTTGTTTACCTGTGTTTAGTGGGCTGCCCATTGGATTCCACACGGCAAGAAGACCATTTTCGGATTCTTGCTTTAGTTCTTTTTTTGTATCTTCGTGTTGCCTGTTTTTCTTCCCCTTCATATTATTTTCTATTTCCACCGTCATCACCATCGCCGTTCTCTCATATTCTGTCGCCCACGCCATTCCTTTGCGTCGCTATTCTTTGCTATCATTCCCATTATCCTGCTGCGTTTGGTGGCATCTAGTGTCTTCCTCCCGCCTGCTGCTTTACTAATCACTAACTTCGACGTAACTTTGCACCTGGGGCATACTGCATACTTGCACTTCATTGTTTCTTACTAGTACTGCATCCACTATCCACTGTGTTTATTTTGTTCCGTGCCCGCTAGATTCGACTGACTGCTCGCCGGGACCCCCCTTCGGCTGCGCCAAGAACTGCCACCTTTTGAAGGAAGCCCAGTAGGACGAAACCTGACAGAACTAATAGCAGGCGTGCGTTCCAGCCAAAGCACAACCGGCCGTGGCATTGGCAATCTTCCATTTAGACGACACTCCCACGTCAAGCACTGTTACCACAATTCCTCGGAACCTCGCTCGTCTACCATTACTATCATCATTTCTACCACCACTAGTAACCACCACAACTTACCGCCAACTACTATACAACTCGAATTGCCTTTTAATAAAGCTTCACTATATTGTCTTGGCAATATCCAGGAGCCTGTCTACTCTCCACTTCGTATGAATTTCCGCTATCATATCTCAAAAGCTACCGTCTATCACTAGAATAAGCTACTGAGGCTATATCCACTCTCGCGACCGATCGCCTCTTCTCGCTTTTGATCGTCACTGTACGGAGCCGCATAAATACCTCAGTTAGGACGCTGTTCTCTCTGTCTCTTCACGTCGTGTCCTGTGATCTCCCAGCGACGGCCATTTTATAGTAGTGCCGTCGCTGTTGTGGTTGTTGAAAGCCTTGGGGGTTGTTTTACGCATTAAGAGTATAAAACGTGACAAGTAAAACATTTGCTATCTCGATCTTGGCTTAATTTCTAAAATATCTTCTCGCTTGGAAGATAACCATATACCTGACTGAAAAAAAGTACAGAATCTTAGTCTTAGAGGAATTCATGAGAGCAATCTCTGCATCGACTGAACTACCGCTATCATCATTATTATAAAACACTACATCATGAATCGTCCGTTTACTGCCCAGATACCAGTCATGGGCGGCCCAGCTTCTAACATGATGGCTTCTGAAAAATCAACACCCGAAACATCACCTGTTTCTGAACGTCCGTCAGTATCCTACTTTGGCAACTTTCCCCCAGGCCTGTACACCCAAGAGCCGTACATACCCTCACCAACTACGGCTTCGGGACTCATCGGCGCCTCAGCGTTTGGCTCAGGAGGTCTTCCTGCCACTCAACCCGGAGGGCTTCTCACACAGGCCACATTCCCAGTTATGCCTGCCAACAACCTTCCAGCTACTGCAACCCTCAAACTAGATTCGATGACCTTGCCTATTACTGCATCTCATTCAACAGCAACTCCCGTAGCACCCTCAAAATTCGATAGTCACGCCAGCCAGAATGGATCACATGATAGTGGCGCCCCAGAACTATCTAGCAGTGCTTCTAGCCCCTATGCCAATGGGGGTGCTACTGTGGCAAACAGCCCTTCAGCTCGTGAGGAGCGCAAGAAACAACACAAACAAAAACGTAACAAGCCGACTCTATCCTGCTTTGAATGTGTTGAACGCAAGACAAAGGCAAGTACACTTCATCAACCTTACATCTACCTATCGGAACCTCCCAAGGTGTTTAGGCCATCTGCCAACATCCGAAGAAATGAACTATACTGGTATTGAAGCTGAAAGATTGTCGTTGCTCAGCACGGCGCACAACTGACTCTTTGTGGAACGTATTTGAAAAGATCTTGTCTACGCCCTCAGCCAATCAGCTTTCAACGATGAGTAGTTATTCTGAACCTCCCGAGATCCTATTTTTACCCCAAAGCTACATTCTCTCCCACATCACACTACTGCAACCCGATAACAATACTGGGGCATAGGTGATGATACGCATTGTGTCGGCTTGAAATACAAGCCGGCGTAACACTTGAATATCACCTCTTGACATTCATCAGGTTTATCAGTACTAAACATCTAGCTAACTCATCTCCAATATTAGTGTGATCGTGGACGGCCTACATGTTTTGCCTGTAAGTTGAGCTTAATATATATAGTTAACGCATATCTTATGATCACTGATACATATATATTCTTAGGCGTCAAACGTGAATCAACCTGTCAATATGACCGGGTAGCACAACTTCTAGAGTATGTAAATCAATATCTCGTCAAGTGAATCCTTAGTTGAACTCAGTATTCTGACATGTGTCAAGGGAAACACATCGCAGTGCGACAAATGGTCCACGAATGACTAGGCCCACTATCAAACGAAAGGCTCCAACTCGGAATTCAATCATTCCAAATATGGCAGATCGTGGTGTCATTGGGTCAATATCAACATCATCACGCGGCGCGGTGGCGCTTTCTACGGGTCTCATGTCCAACATGCCATTCTCAGCTTCATCCGGAAGCAATGTCTTCGGCGTTGGTGCTGAACATCCATTTGCTAACTATTGGACATGTGAGGGTGGCTTACCAGAAGTCATCTCGGTGATCCCGCAAAAAGCTCAGACTGATTCTCTCATGGCGCGCTACTTCGAATGTGTAGACCCCGTGTATCCTATGATACATAGGCAAACATTCTATGCTGATTACGAACATTTCTGGAGCATGAGTGAATCGGAAAAGTCACAAGTCGATGCTGCTTTTGTGGCTTTATTATTCGTCATGATAGCTTTGGGAGCACAGTTTGTTGACCACTATCCCAGCCAGGAAAAAAAGAACATGGCAGAATTCTATGCGTCTGCAAGTAATCAGGCGTTGCGCGTGTATTCCTATCTTAGCACAGCATCCATCACGTCTATCCAGGCAATGGTCCTCATAACATACTTTCTCATTAACGATAACCACGTATCCGATGGCTGGGCATTTGCCGGAATCTTAATCCGCCAGTCATACGCCATGGGCCTTCACCGTGATCCCAATATCGTCACGCCCGACACTACTATTCTCGAGAAGCAACAACGCCGCAAACTCTGGCAGGCTGTTTTGCTACAAGACACCTTTCTAACTATTCTGCTCTCATTACCCCCATCAGCAACCCACACCGACGTGCTGGTTGATTCCTTAACCGAGGATGACTCGTCTATAGCCAATAGCGACCCTATCGATACGTGGTACATCAAGTGCTCTTGGATGCTTGCAAATCTTGTCCAGGAAACTATCTGTTCGCCGCGTTCACTTGATCTACCCATATGCTCTACGGCACGCCACAAAACTAAGTTGATCAATGAGTTCAAGGGTGTATACCGCAGTTTTCCGGATATCTTCCGATGTTGGGATAAGACTAGCCTAAGCGCACGAGCTGCTACGGAAGGCCGTGCCGTGCGTCAAACTCTATGGTTGACGAGCAATTTCTTCCATAATCTGATGTTGGTGAATGCATCTATGAGCGATGACGTACCAGTCAATGTGCGTGGAACATTAGATGCTGCACACGATGCGTTAGCAGCTTTCTTTCTGCTGTTCGAGCTGTTCGAATCTGAAGCCCGCATGTGGTGGGCCTTCAATCATCGTGCTTTTCTAGAAGCGCTTTGTATTGGTGCGGTGCTGAAGTATGCCACTGAAGAAGGCCCCATTGAAGAGACCGTGTATGTACGGGCAAAGAACGACTTATGTAAGAACCCCCCCCCCCTTTCTTATCTCGGGATCTAGCGTCATGTTGTTCGAGTCGGGTATTCCGGAAATGTCCGTTTTTACGTGATTTACTAACATTTTGTACCACAAGCTCGAATGATTGAAACAATGCAAGCCATGGGCAATCGCGGCTCAGATCTAGCACGCATCAGAGTGAATATCCTGGAAGAATATCTACACGGTCTCGAGTAGATCTCAAAGGATAAAGTCACTACCACGATTTATAAACCAAAAATTTACTAGATTTATTAACGTCTTATCACACAACTATAGACCGAAAACCGGTTAAGGATGCAGAACATACCTTTATAATGTTTTAGTCACCAATACATATACCATCTTTTCTTTTATACCTGGATAGTATATCTTTGTCTTTTATCTCACTCACCGGTGAGAATGAATTATTTGGTTGCCTAATGAAGATACGAGTCATTGCCCCATTATATAGGGGAGAGAAGGCTCGAATACAACTCTGGTATCTAGACTTTGAGCTTACTGTACGTATGTAGTTGACTTATGCATTGACCAGTGGATTAAAGCGGAACAAGGCACCAATAGTAACCGTATAATTTACTATGACGATGGAAGAGCTGGAACATGTGGCCTGCATATACATACATACATACATACACGTACATACATACACGTACATATATAGCATCTAGATAGATGCATGTAGGAATATAATATCGAGGACAAAGGACAAGTAGCACCGGAGAGTTTCTTAATTGATATGATATTAGTAGTGGTAGTCAATCATGACCAATGTGTAAAGTTGTACATACGTAAAGATAGATGCTAGGATTGCTGTCAAGCACAATGGGAAAATATATATGTAGTGATGGTAAGTGATACTGCATGCTGTCGTTTCTAGGAGGCCGCCAACGATCTTGCCATATAATCTTTTGGGGCATATCGTGGCTTAGGCTCTTGGGGTTGTGTAAGGGACTTTGTACTTCAGCACAAATAGCCTTCAAAAAGGTACTTAGTCCGACAGAATATTAAGTACTCCTCATTTGTCTTCAAAAGCTACCAGCTGGCAAAGTACTTTTTTTTCTCGTATGGAGTTGTGAAGATTATGAATATATATATATATGAGCTCAAAATATAATATGCTCCTGTTTATCGCCTATAAAAGAACATGTAACTATACCAAATTTGAGCTTCCAGAATGTATTTGACGCCCACAGAAAAAAAGTAAGAATGTAACTAAAACCCCCCAAAAGACAGAGCCGGAACATAGACAGTAGTCTTCCACTGCTAAAGCCAGAGCATCAGTTGCCTAATCAGATCAATGGCCCTATCATCAACTATGTTGGAGATATCAACGTCTGACTCAGCCAGAGAGCAGTATCATACATGTGATTGATTAGGAATATGATGGATAATTCTGTATGTAAAAAAAAATCAAACAAAAAGATTTTGATATCTCGAATGAAGATGTTTTTGTAGTGTAATTCTTTTTCAATATGGCGGAATAAAGACCGAATGACTTTGCCAGCTGGCAGCTTTTGAAGACAAAGTGAGGAGTACTTTATATATTGTGGGGTTAAGTACCTTTTTGAAGGCTATTTGTGCCGAAGTACAAAGTCCATTGTCTAACTGATTGTTGGGGGGATTATTCTATACAGTTTTATTTAGCAGTTTATTGAAAAAGAAATCAAATGCATCCTCCACGGTAAGGATGGAACTTTTTTTCGTTTTCTTTGCACAGGGATGTTGAGTTTAAGTGGTTTTTCTTTTCTGTTCGCTCGGTGTAGTTTAATATGGGAAACGCCTAAACGCCCCGTCAGATCGCTAAAGTGGGTGCCTGAAGCTCCTAGAATGATGAATTCGATGGAAAAGAGGGGGCCTGTAGAAAAACATCAGTAAAAGAAGAAAGAAAAAGGCATGACAAAAACTTGGTGACGTCGCGAATAGAGCTCCTTATTTCCTCTTCGTTTACCTTGTTGTTTCTTAATTGGAGTTCTGTCCCTATCCTTCAAACTCTATTCTTTTATTTTTATTTTTATATTATTAGTTAGTGTTTTTCTAACAAAAGGCTCTTGATCTTGTGCTTGGAAGTGCAAAGTCACGGGACAATCAATCGCAACTCCCAATCGAGTAGTATCGACTTTCTTGGCAGAAAGTCTCAAAATGACAACAACTTAAGTTTGTTTGTGTCTTCGTTCCTTCCCTTCCTGATCAGCTCGATTGCCTTTGTTTCAAGTTTCTTGTTGAAATTAATTCTTGAAAACCTCCATCATTTCATTTACCTTTTTATTATCTATCTTTATCTTGACATTCCAATTAAGCGCACCCAAAACTTGTCTTTCGGTCCCTTATACAACACAACTAATAATTCTGCGATATAAATCATCTCGATCAGCCTCTTGGAAGGAGCTTTAGCCCTGAATCCATCATCCATCACCTTATTGTCTCTTCTTGTCTCGCCTTATATCTGTCGGACGCTGTCTACATTCTGCTCGCGCGCACTTATACTCATATTGGCCGGAGGAGGAGAAGAGAAAACCGGCCTTCTCGCATCGTTTAAATAATGAGGTTCTCATACGCGGCCATCGCAGCTGCGTTTTGTAGACTCGCCCAGGCATCATCGGACATCCAAAGTAAGTCGCCACATTTGATATACTATAGTTGTATTGCTGTATTGACTCTTCTTCACGTGTAGCCGGTGACCTTCCCGATGCTCTATTACATGTGCGTCTTAGCACTAACGCTAATAGCGACCTAGTAAGTAAAAAGCAGCTTTGAGCTCGGAGTTTCGCCAGTTGTGGCCTGCCAGTAACTAACAGCACAAATAGGCGCTACACGTATCTATTGATGGCTCTGACAGTCCGTGTGGCCAAGCCAACGTTGTCATCAACGGCGTCTCACTCGATCGCGGCTTTGACAACTGGGGCTCTGGTGATATCCCCGCCATTTCTGTCTCTGACTCCGACTCAGACGCACATAGCTCCGACGAACATCACAGTGTCAGCAGCAAAGTTGAGTCTGTTGCTGCCACATGGGATTTCCAGTGCCGTGCCACCACCGATATCAACCCTGACGCCGAGATTCTGACTGTCACCGTCACACATGCCACCTTCAAGCGTGTATCGACGTCGAAAACTGCCCTCAACAATGCTACTACCACTGCCGCCGTTCAAAATGCCGTGTTCAAACTTTTCATCGATCCAACGCGTCACTCCAAGGTCATGGAGGTCCTGGGTAGCGACATCGTTGTCTCTGTACCCGTTGAAAATGGGTTGGATGCCGACACTCTTGATAGCTTCGCGACGCCACGCAACCCGCAGCTACAGCAAGCCATGGTCGAACTAGAGATTGTGCGTCGCCAACGTGCTGAACTAGATCGCCTTATTGCACACTATGAGGCATATATTGGTGCGCTCACCACTGATGCCATGTGTGAAGATCATCAGGACCAAAGTAGCTCGTCTCCAGTCTCCAACAACACCAGTAGCACTTCGGCCGTCGATTCTCTTAGTGTGTGCGGCAACGTTCACTGCGTCGTGAAGGTCTTGGTCGGCCAGATCTCGGGTACTGCAAAGAAACTACTTCATCGTATTGTGTATCCTGCCCAAGCTGCTGAGGCACGGACAAAACAGTCCAGATGCCATTTCCCGTATCCCAAACTTGCAGCTGATGTTCAAGCTCCGCCAAGACCCGCATGGCCTCCGGCCTTCTGTGGCATCGCCTCTGCTCCGGCAGCTCCGGTTTCTGGACTACCACCTAAAGTTGGTGATTCCATGATCAACACTGGCTCTGGTCGTCCATCCAGCTCTTCTTCAAGCTCCAGCCCCGCAAACTATGTTTCACCTAGTCTAAGCTCGTCCCATGCCATACCGAGCCCAGCATCTCAATCAAAATCATCTAGTGATGAAAAGCCGCTAGCTTTCTCCGTTGATAACACGGTAGACATTGTTTTAGTATCTCTGGTGTTTGGCATCACCTTTATCTTTGTTCGTCACTTGCTACGCTGCGCTCGTTCTCGCCGTGAGCATAAATACGAACGGTCCGAAGAGGAACCCTACTTGGAGGACGGTTTTTGGCAGCGTATGCGGGCTCGCTTTTCTCGTCCTAATGAAGAACATGAAGGCAGCGATAGTTCTTTTCGTGGGGTGTTCCGTTCACTTCTCGGCATAGATGCGCATAACAACGAAGAAGACGAAGAGAAGCAGGTTAGCTCTACTTCAACTGGGCCACGTACCTCCATGACGTTGCCTTATAGTCATGTCCGTGCTTCGAGCACTTTCTCGTCACGGCCTCCATCGTATCACTCGACCATGCCATTCGACTCGGATGATAGCGATTTCCCAAGCATTTCTTGTCCACCTTCCCGGCGCCGTTCTCGTGCGGCTTCACAAAGTAGCCACACTTCTCGCTCGTCACGCTTCTCACATAGCTCACGTCTATCCGAGTCATCACAGCACAGTTTGTCGGTCGAATCAACTCTTTCCATTGCCACATCGTCTACCACTATGGAACAGTCATTCTCGCAGCTTCGCGCTGCTGCTGCTATGGTAGGTGATTTAGTTGCGGTAGATCAGGGCGGTATCCTACAACGTATCGTGGGTATGCGTAGTCTGCGTACTCGCTCGGGATATGGCACTGGAGCTGTACGCACAGCCGTTCTTGGACAAGGTGTTGGCGGCGACGCTGAATACAACTCTCTCAACTCATCCGCATCTGAGCAATCTTCCATGGGTAGACCGTCATTGGAACGTACCGATTCTGAAGCACCAAGAGCCGCGAGTCCCGATAGTGCCCGTTCGTTATGTTCTGTGCTTCCCCGCTACGAACTAGTAGGTGAGGCTTTGCCAGCTTATCAGTCAGATGAAGAGAGCGAGCTAGGCTGCGCCCAGACACAGGCGCAGGCACCCGTATCTGATCTTCAAAACGACATTACAAATATGTCGCCATGCTCTCGGCCTATTCACCCCTCCTCTGTTGCTACTACCGTTCCGGCAACAACTGAGGCAAAATAGCCACCTCCTTATATATCAAGATATATAAACTACATAGCCATGATCTAAAGCCGTCAAGAGAGTGAGCCCAGTGGTTTGCTCATATAGCGCCTACCTATATCTCTGAATTATTTTGTAGTATATCTCATGTTCTTAATTAGCTTTTGTTCCTTTTTCTTCTGTCCTAGCACCCTTTTTTTAATCTACAATTTCTTTTTTTCTTTTTTCTTTTGCTCGAAGCGACGCTTTTGCTTCTGTATATACTGTGCAACCTTTGCGTGATTTTGCGATTTTATAATTTCATATGTCAAATTCTTTAAAGCTACACAATATAGTTCTTCTAATTATACATTCAGGTTATCTTATCTTATTAATTGGATGTTATTCACAAGGTTTGCCACCCTTTGGCTCTCCTCTCAATTTTATCTCCCTTTCTTCTTGTTTTTCCAGAATTTGGAGCTTCTCCGCTCATTGTCAGTGATATTTCCAAATATTATTATCTTATTTTGATATTCCTCTTTTTACACGTCAGATTACAACGTTATGAAGTCGTCAAAGTTATTTTGTATGCGGGCGATACCTTTTTGTAAGCCCCAACCCTTAATTTCACATATAGCGAAGTATATCCTCTGTAGGGCAGCGTCCATATCTGGCCCGGCTGAGTCCATGTCAGTCTCTGCGAGGATTCGGTCGTCTGGTATGACCTGAAGGACAGCGGATAATTTATCCGTAGACGAGGGAGAAGATGAAGATTTGCCTTGCCTAGATGAGTTGGTAGAAAGATTTACGGCGGAAGAGAATGAGAAGTAGATTTTGCACGGAACACTAGCATGCAAGTATTGTAAAGCGACGTCTTTAGTCCCCGAGAATGAATGTAAGCAGATTTTTGGAGGAAATGGGTTTGGTGGTGATGTAAGTACATCTGTGCTCTTGCTCTTCTTCTTGGGTGCCATGCTGAAACCAGCCAAATCTTCATCCTCGCTTTCTTCACTTGGGGAAGAAGGAGAAGAGTATTCTTCAGCTTTGCCAACACGAGCCAAGACTCTTCGACGTTTTCTATTCGCAACTTCCANGAATGGAAATATGAATGGAAGTAAGAATGGAAGTAAGAATGGATAAGTATGGTAGAGAGTTGGTTCAAAGAAGAGTAAGGCCCTGAAATGTCTAGAGTTGTAGTGCAGTGTCCAGTTCGCTAAGTCATGTTCTGATGTGCAAGGGAGGTAGCGGTTCCTCGAGAATAAGACACACATAGAACTGGCAGGAGACTTAGCGTATGGTGCAAAAAGAACTTTGAAGATCAGAGGCGTAGAAGATAAATGGGTAAATCAATGGTTTAAGCCAGGCGAGAAGTGGCGCGTGGGCGTAGGCGAGAATCGGCGCGTGGGCGTAGACGCGAAGCCCAAGGCTCAAGAGGGCCTGTGTGCGCGATGGTCTTTGCCCGGCGGCGGCGCTGGCGTTGAGTGTTGGCAGTGATTTCCTGAAGAACAGAAACAACCGTAGTAGTGGCTGGCTGCTGTTCCTCGGACTCACCAATGATTTGGGTGTCCACCTCAGTCTGAGTGGCCAACTGCCACTCTTCGAACTCACCAAAGATTTGGGAGTTGATTTCGGTCTGAATGGCGAAGTCTTCTTCAAGCTGCTCGTGGTATTTGGCAGCAGCTTCAAAGGCCCGCTCATCGGCCAGGCGGGCCTCCTCTTTCTCGCGGAGCTGCTGTTCTAGCTTCAGAGCTGCCTCACGAGCAGCTTCGAAGGCCCGCTCATCGGCCAGGCGGGCCTCCTCTTTCTCGCGGAGCTGCTGTTCCAGCTTCAGAGCTGCCTCGCGAGCAGCTTCGAAGGCCCGCTCATCGGCCAGGCGGGCCTCCTCTTTCTCGCGGAGCTGCTGTTCCAGCTTCAGAGCTGCCTCGCGAGCAGCTTTTTCGACTCTAGGAATCATGGCTTGGGCAAAAGCAGATCGGTCGGCGGCGCGAGCTTCCAAAGACTTGGCAAGGATAACAGCCATGCGTCTGCCATTTTCGGCACTAGCAGCTGCCATGGCCGCCTCGAACTCGTTCTTCCTCTTCTGTTTGAGAGCTTCTTCGTCGGCTTTCTTTTTCAGTTCTTCCTGGCGGCGTTCCTCGCGCCACTGGCGAGCAATGTCGCGCTGGCGTCTCCGGAATCCAGGAGAAGAAAGATAAGGCGGGAAGTAGGGGAGCTTTGGATGGTTTTCTTCAACATCAACGTCACGAGCCAGCTTCCTTTTGAAAGAAGGGATTGCGGTCTCCCAAGAAGCAGTGGGTTTCTAGTCCATAGCATCAGGGGTGAACTCGGCATCATAAATAGGCTCGGCATTGTGAGTGGGCTCCGCATCACGAGTGATGACTCCATCGCGAGAGTGAATCGCAGTCTCCGAAGAAGCAGTGGGCATCTAGTCCATAGCATCAGGGGAAGACTCGCGCGAGCTGGAGTTGGAGTCGGTTTCGTAGATCTGTATGATGTTAGCCATCGGAAGTTTCACGAGATCAAGATATCTCAAACGTACGTTGAAGGTAGTCATCTTGAAGTTGGTGATCGTGAATTGTATTGTAATGTAAAATTGCTTGGAAGCGGTAGCTGTGGTAGCGTTCAATGGTGGTTTGAAAGTAGCGTTGGTAGCGTTGGTAGCGTTGGTAGCGTTGGTAGCGTAGTAGCAAAGAGTTTTTGAAGTTCAGTGTATATGGGGAGAAAAAGAAAAGAAAGGCAAGTTTTCAAAATGTTGGCTGAGGGGTGAGATGGTTTATATACACCGAAGGAACTGCAGCATTTGATGGGATCACGTCCTCATCGCGTCCGTCTTATTACATAGTAAACAATAGCAGTTGCCGAGAGCGTGACGCGACTTTGGGCGGATCTGATAGGCCAAGTAGTGCTAGGCCACCATAGAGCCATATATGGTAATATCTAGAAGTAAACATAAACATAGAGTTATCAATCGCGTCCGATGTCAAGCGCGTCTCGAAATAATAATGACATAATCAATGGCTTCAAAATGCTTTGGTAAGGAGAGGCTGTCACCACTCCCTAATTGTCCACTTTCTTCAGTGATCTATTTGTATGCTTTAGGCTACAAAGTATCATTGTGCCTTTTATATTCAAGTGCTACTTCCCAACATAAGAAATATCTGAATTACATAGACGTATAATTAATGTTACGTGTTGTTGAATGACAGTAGTCTAGTGGCCCGCAGCTCAATATAACTATATAGTAAAATAAATGCTCTCGTTTACCGATGTCTATGATAATCAAGTATGGAACTACGAGATGATAGTATATTTTGAACGTGAATGATTATAATGTAACCGGCGCTAGAAATAAGTATCACCAACGAATTACGAGCAACAAGACCAAAATATAGCAAATTTCAACTTGGGTGATATACAGATGAGATAAACTGCATCAATTATCTAATAACATCGGGAAGCATTCATTCTAGTTGGTTTTTGCTGTATCGTGATGTCGTCGAGGCATGGTGTCACAGGACCCAGTTTTTACACTAGCATGCATGTACTACACAATTAACATCCCTGTCTTGAGCCCTATGAGACTTGACGGTACTCGATAGAATGCATATGTATTGAGTCTGTTTTCCTGGTCAATTATTGCCCATCTATATAGCCTATGTATCGAAGTGTCCCTGCTTATCAGGAAAACATAAGATCCCACGATACATGTAACAAAGGACTGGAGGTTTGAAATTCTGGCACAACACATCGACAACAACCATAGCTCTTAGAGAATCAACAAGATAGCATTAGAGTAACACAATGTGACCCGTTTGAAAACTTTTACTAGATTCATAACATGGTGAACCGTAAACGAAAGCTTGGTGGAGTTAGTTTCTGACAAAGCACCACCTACCAGGTGCTACAGACGAGATATTTTAACCATAAAACTCGCTACTATGGTGCTACTGTCACTGTGTATCCTATCAAGCAACTTTCAACTATAGTTGAAGCGCTGCCACTGCCACACATAGACGTTCAACATAAGAGTTTACCAAAGGCCTATCGCGACTTGATCGCTGTCCCGATTAGGCAATCGGACTTCCCGATTAAGAGGCGTGCCTTCCGTTGATATATCGGTGCCTCGGCGCGTCGCGGCTTACCTACCAAAACAGTTGGAGCAGTTACAGCGTGTCTAGCCAACCAGAGCGCGTCTATAGGACTCTCTGCTGAGTAACACCGGGAGGAAATTACCTATAAGTACGGTGTCCCCGCCATCGAAGTACCGAAAGTTATTTCCCTTCTTCTCTTTTTTTCTCCTCTTCATAGTGCTCCCATCCAGCAATAACTACAACTTCGTTTACATCTGCCAAAGATCGCAACTACCGCCTACTCTTTACTATAAGAAAATACCCGTCTTGATATTCACCATGTCATCGGTATGAACTCTTGCCCTCCGATCGAGATCTTTGTGCCCCCCCCCGGAAGCCCCTCTACTTGCGAGGGCCTCATTTTCTACGCCGTAGAGGCGGTAGGCGGAGCTATGCCGAACTGCCTGCAGCAGTTTTTGGTATAGCCTCAGTCCACCGCCTCTAAGCAGCTGCTGGAACTCGTCGTTGTCTCGCCTGTTTGCATACACGGCCAGCCGACGAAGTGCTCCAGTTGTTTGCAAGGCCGTCGAGAAAGAGGTCCTTTGCTTTGTTTGGGGCGAGGGGCGCACACATCTCGCCAAGTCCAGTTCGTCAGAAGCTAACACCAGTCTACTAGTACAACACCAACTTTTCCGCCGTTCCGTCCTTTGCCGACATTGTCGCAGGTCGTCGCCGCTCCGTTTCTGCGTCTGCCGTCCAGGAACGCCCTGCCGCCGCTCCCGTTCGCCTCCGATCTGTCTCTGACAGTATCTTGACCGCGCGGGCTGTTCTGGACCGCAGACGCCAGACTTCGGGTGGCTCGTCGGAGGCTTCGGCCTCTCCCGCCCAGTCGGTCTCTTCTTTTGGCTCGCCCTCCTCGTCGTGGGCCGGGTCGCAGTGGGATGAGTCCCCTCGCGGTTCGCCCTCTCCGGCTGTTTCTTCCCGTCCCGCGATTCGCGTCGCTTCTGACGGGCAGACCCGGAGCGCTACCAAGCTTCGGGACGCCATTCCGCTGCGCACTCGCGCCGTTTCCGTCCCGCGCGTTTCCGAGGCTGTGCCTCTCAAGTCGGTCCTCTCGCGCCACGACACTTGGTCCCCGCCTGCCAGCAAGAACAGGAAGACTGTTCGCTGGGCCTTCGATGTGGAGGACAAGTGTCGCATGGGCCCGCACAACCCGCTTGCCTTCCTCTCGTCTCGCAACGACGAGCCTGAAGAAGCGGACGCGGAAGTTGAGTTTTCTCCGTCTCCTTCTCCCTCCGCTCCACCCCCTCCGGCTCCCGTTCCGGTTTTCGAGGCGGCGCCGCCGATTCCTCCCAGATCGTCGGCTCGTCGCGTCAGACGCGTCTCTTCTACCTTTGTGGCGCCGCCGGTGGCCCAAGACTCGCCGAGTGACGAGGAGATTGAGGCGGAGTTAACTCTGCTAAGCTCCAAGCCCAAATCGGAGTCTCCTCCCCAGTCTCCGGTGGTTTCTCCTCCTATCACTGGGGTTCCTATCGCGTGCTCGGACGCGCCCCCCGCGATTCCTCCCAGGGCACCGCGCCGCCGTAAGTCTGCTCCGGCTCCTGCCGCGCCGGCCTCGCCCCCCGAGGTCTTCGTCGAGATCGATCTGGATGGTAAGGCTGCCCCCATCAGTTTGTATACCAGCTTTGACCACTGGCTGGCGGTACATAAGCCAGAACAAGTGGAACCTTCACCCGAGCCCCCCCATCCTGCCCAGGAGCAAGATGATGAAGAGGAGTACCCCGCACCTCCTCGAATTGTCTTGCTGGCCGACGATCTCGACCAGACCATGGACTTCCCTAATGTTTGGTTAGACGGAAGCCATGGACGCGTTGGATCTCCGCCGAGACGCCGTCGGGTTCCGGAGCCTGATCTTCTAGATCAGATGGTGGTTCAAGTCACCGATTTTGTCGGCCAGCTGCCGGGCGCCTGGTCTTCATGGTCTTCTTGGGGTGCCAATCTGGGTCTTAGTCTTGGCCTTCTCGAGGAAGTGGCCGAGACCCCAGAGACCCCAGAGGTCCCATCTCATCTCTGGGCAGCTATCAACGCAGAGTTGCCTGCCTCTCCTCCGGCATCTCTATACGAGGCCCAGCTAGCTTCCCTGCCCTCGTCGCCCACACCTTCACTTGACGGAGCTCTCAACGTTTCCCTTCCGGCTTCGCCATCCCCGTCGATAGCCGGCGCGGTTAATACTTCTCTGCCTGGTTCTCCTGCTTCTTCCTCCGCGTCCATCGAACCATCGCCGCCCTTCCTGAGCGAAGAAGCCGGGCTTCCTCCGGTTTCACCTCTTGTTTTGTCTCCCGAGGTCTCGCTTGGCGCTCTCCGTTCTCCTTCGCCCATGGCTTCTCTGGTTTCTTCGGCGCCTTCGTCGCCATTTGTCTGGTCCCCAGTCGCTTTGCCTTTGCCTGCTCCTGCTCCGGTGACTTCTCCCTTCCCCGCGCCGGCTCTGGTATCTCAAGAGCCTCGCTCTCCTTCGCCTTCGAGCTCCCTGACTTCCTCGGCGCCTTCGTCGCCTTTTGTCTGGTCTCCAGTCGCTTCGCCTTCGCCTGCTCCTGCTTCGGTGGCTTCTCCCTTCCCCGCGCCGGCTCTGGTATCTCAAGAGCCCCGCTCTCCTTCGCCTTCGCCTGCTCCTGCTCCGGTGACTTCTCCCTTTCCCGCGCCGGCTCTAGTATCCCAAGAGCCTCGCTCTCCTTCGCCTTCGGGCTCCCTGACCTCCCCGGCGCTTTCGTCGCCATTGATCTGGTCGCCGGTGTCTTCCCCTACACCGGCTATGTTGTCTGAAGAGCCGCGCTCGCCCTCGCCCGTGGCTTCTTTAGTTTCTGAAGCTCCCTCTTTGCCATTCGTTTGGTCCCAGGTCGCTTCGCCCTCGCCTGCGCCGATTCTGGCGCCTGTCTGGCCCTCTGACTCTTCGGAGTCATCCAACTCGGAAGATGAGCCCCTCTCGTCTTCCGACGATTGCGTTCTATCTTCGGCCGTTGCCACACCCTCCCGGCCTCCTGTGCCCAGCATTGTCTGGAAACACCGCGAGTCTCGGTTGAACGTTGTGGCCACTGGACAGCCTGATCAGGAGTTTTCGGTAGTCCGGGCCCAGTGGTGGGTAGAGAAGCGTGCGGCTACTCGAGCTTCGGGCGGCATCACTTAGAACCGTGGTGTCCCAAGCTCGATGGAAGAGCTGATGTCCGCGTCTTCTCGCTCTCCTCCTTCCTCCCCACTGCCTTTGGTGATTTCACCAAGCCCTACCCCCGTCTCGGCTCCCATTCCTGCTCCCGCTCCTACCTCTGCCCCCGTTACCACTCAAACAGTGACCGGGCCCCCTGCGCCTCCTTTCGCAATTGCCGCTGCTACTAAGCAGTTCCCCCGCCGTCCTCTTCCCGGCGCCTTCTCCGGCGAGGATGAGGCCCTCACAGACTTCCCTCCTCTGCATGCTGCCTTCTCAGTGGGCAATGCCTGCATAAACGGCTTCTTGGCTGTCCTTCTTCTGGCGTTTACTGCCATCCGGTTCCTTGCTGTCTCTCTACAGCAGACCGCGGCGGTAGTGATTGAAGTCCTCGCTGTGACTACGCCATTCCTGATGCCGGCTATGCGGGAGCTCGGATCTTCCGCTCTCAATGCCGTTGCTGAAAACGGCCCGGTGGTTCTGGCTGGCGGTGTGCGGATTGGCTCCGGAGTAGTTTCTACTCTATGCCATCTAGCGGAGGCGGCGATTGATCGTTGGACTCTTTCTATCGACCCCGCCGCTTCTGCCTCTGCCGCCACTTCTGTCTCTGCCTCCGCCTCTGACGCCTCTTCCTCGTCCGCCTCGACTCCCTCTCCGGCCAAACAAAGAATCACCAACTTCATGGTGGCCGGACTACAGCCGATGCCGGCGTCTTTCCGCGGCCGTGTGAACCATTCTTAGGTTCCGGACCGGATTCCGCTCTCTTATCATTATCTTTGTCTTATGCTATCCTTATCGTGTTATTCCCAATTCATTATTATCCTTTGAATTTACCATCTCCGACTTCTTACTTTGTTTTCAACTCTTCCATACCGCTCTTCTTCAGTCATAACTCAGTCGTTGCCAGCAGCCGGCTTCATCTACAGCCCTGCATCCATTGTCGTTGTCATAACGTTTGCTCACCGGCCGACTAGTTATCTCTGGTACCTCCCTCTATCGCGGCCAGCAGCCGGCATTTCAAAGCCCTGCATCCACTGTCGTTTCTATAACGTTCTCACCGGCCCGATATACCCCGTTCCTTGCCCTGCCCCCCCTTGGGTGTCATTGCCTTTAGCTTTGATAGCTATGCAACGCCAGCAGCCGGTTTCTTCGGAATCCCTGCATCCACGTTTTTGCTTCTCACCGCGCGTTGTTGCAATCACCCACTTGGAACACTCTCCTTCTTCGTCTAAACGGTTTGCCTTCGGGCATCTTGCCGGGGACCAAGAAGTTATCTCTTCTATGGAGCGAGTCGACGCCTCTTCGTCTAAACGGTTTGCCACTGTGGCCACTCTTGAGTGAGTGAGCCAGGGCATCTTGCCGGGGACCAAGATGGTACTTCTCGTCTTCCTATAGAAGGAGCTGGCTCTCATTCTTCGTCTAAACGGTTTGCCACAATAGACTCTCTTTATTGAGAGAGTCTAGGCATCTTGCCGGGGACCAAGAGGTTGGAGTCATCTCACATCTCTTAGAGCGAGTTGATGCTCACACATTGTTTGAAGTCTACTGATCACAAGATTCTCAGAGCCCATGTGTCACAATGGGTATCTGTCTCTAGAAAATCCGCAGTATGGAACTGTGGCGGATCTAGTCAACCTAGAGCTCGGATATTCTTTCTGCAGCTCAATGACGGTTATCTTGGTGGTTCCCCTCATACTATACACTAGGTTTGATGAAAAACCAGTGTTCAATACGGAGATCTTGTTGGCTGCTTGAGTCTAAGATTCGCGCCACAAGAAAAGCCCATGGTAGTTGGGTGAACATAGGAGGAGGTTTCATAGCTAGGTGGCCTAGTTATCGACACAAATAAATATAAATATATAAACATTACACAAAACTACGCTACATACGTGAACACTGAATGTCATTAAATACATAGGTTCTCTTTGCCCAAGTTGGATTTTAAGTAATACATTGTAGTACTGAGCGGTGGAATGACCATAAATATATATAAGTGTACTCATAGGTTAGTGAAAAGATGAAGAAAGTTGAAAGACAGCCCATATGAAGCACGAAACATATAAAATTAAGATAAGAACTTATATTTATTTTTGTATTGTCTTACTTTAATAGCCTTTTTCTCATAGACTACTATCCTTTCCTTCTCCCTCTTGTTAACATGTAATATCATGTGAAGAATCAACTAACTATCCTCCTATAGGCGGAAAATTAACTATATCTTAAATAGTACATGTAAATTTATCTCATACTCGATCTCATGTCGTTTTAACGCAGAAATATTGTAATACTATTTGCGTAGAGATAGGCAACAACAACAAATTATATTTTTGGTTTTATTCTACGATAACTACCTACTGATTAGATATATATGCAGCATTTTGTAGTTCCAAGAGTGAAGCAGGGCCTCAAAGCTATAGAAATTAGCAAGTAAAAAACGGCTATAAAAAGAAGATATTCGTCGATGATATGAATCCTCTGATGATGTCGGTGCAAAACGTATGTATTGGATAGTTTGCTTACACCTGTGATCCGTACTCAGACCGCCTCTCTATCAAGGTGGTATGAATCGGGTCTGTTGGTGATGCTTAAGGTGAAAAGTCTATCTATCGTGGGATGTGGCCGCCATGAGAGGTAATAGGGGTAAGTGCATGGAGTCCCCTCCGCTTAGTCATACCCATTATTACACTTATAATGTGACCACATCGACACTGACTCTCTCTCTCTGAAAGTCGTGATAAATCTAGACCGATGTGCGTCCAGAAACTAAATACATATAAAAATCACCAAAAATCTTTCCCGCATCTCTGATATCCCTTTTCTCTCCTCCCTTCTCCTCCTTTCGTGCTCTTTTTGATTAATCCCTCTCTACCCATTCCTCCTCTTCCAGTGCGATGTAATTGGTGTCAATAAGCCGCGTCAGCGCATCGCACGGCTTCACTTTTGTCATGGCGTCGGCTGGGTTCGCGTCTCCAGCGATCCATTTAACGGCCGTGATCTCTCTTCTCTCGTAGCTCTGGCGGACCATGGCGATGTCGATCATCAGGCGCTTCTCTGCGGTGGTTCCCAGCTTTGTAACCGCATCGAAGACTGATTTGCTGTCCGTACAGAGCACCAGCGGAACCTTGCGCCCATAGATGTCATCGAGTGTCGCCTTGAGGCAACTAGCAACGTCGAAGCCCTGAACGAGGGCATACAGCTCTGCAGCCAAGACCGATTTCGTGACTCTTCTGCACTTGGTAGATGACCAGTGTACGATGTTGCACGTACCTGAGGCATCACGCATCGTGATCACATAGCCGATCTGAGAGGAGAGGTCCTTGTTGTTTGCAAAGGCACCATCGACGAAAGCAACCACCTCCGTAGAGTCCTTGTCGAGGGCCTTGAAGCGTAGGCCGCGCTCCGGGTTTTCCGTCTGCCACTGGAGGCGTGCATTCAGTGCCTTGACGTCTCCGGGCTCGGGATCGGCTTGTTGAGCAGCGACGGAGAGGTCGTAGGCCGCTTCGGGCTGGCATACCGATGCCACGTATGCTCCGCGTGCGCGTTGGGCTACATACTGTTGCTTCATAGTGAGAGGGCTCGACACCTTGCCTCTAGATCCCTTGTTCACTTGCTTTTCTTCTGTAACCAAGGTGATGTTGGCCACCTGGGCAGTCTGTGAGAGGTAGAGTGAGCCGTCTTCGGCTTGGGAGAGCACCCCGCCGTTGAATTTGAGTGGAGTGGTGCTACTGAGGGCCTCACGGGGCTTTGCTAGGAAGCCAGCCTCCTTGAGGGCTGCCTCTTCGAGCTTCGCGAACGCAGGGTTGCAGAGGATGAGAGTATCGTCTGTCTGGAGGGCCACGATACCAAACACCTCGTCGATGCGTATGAGGAGGCATGGGTCGTATGTGGAAGAGTGCATACCAAGCTTCTCGACGTGGTGCTTCAGATACGTCTTCCACCAGTGGTTGCCTGCCTCTGGCACTCCATAAAGAGGCTTCAAAATGAGCAGCACGTCGTCGTCTGGTAGCCCCAAAAGGGCTCTGATTTCACGACTAGGGTCGACGAAAAAGTCGCGTGTGAGCTTGGTGTTGGATTGCACATAAGCTTGCGAGATGTCCCTGATCATGATGGCTATCCCATTAGCCTGTAGCTCTCCAGCGGCCATGGATATAAGAGCAATCTGGCTCATCCTCTTGATTGTCGGGCAAGCCCTGAGTTTCGTCTCTTTTTCCTCGTCTTTGTAGGCCTGCACCACGACACGACTCTTCTCGACAGCTTGTGCAGTGCCCTCATGCTTTATTTCATCGACGAATCGACTCTTGAAGAGGCGCACGCCAGGGGGCACTTGATGTCGTGGGATGGGAGTGAAAACCTCTTTCTCTAGGAGGCCCGTGATCTCTGTCAGCCTCGACGCTTCAAACGTAGGTGGGAGCAGTGGTGCGGTCATGTAGACGACGCCATTCGGTGAGGTAATGGCGGCGAATGCTCCGGGAGGTGGAGCGACGGCCCGTGGAGGCCTGCCTCTGCCTCTGCGTACCGGGGGTACAGGTGCTGGTGGAGGGTTGCCGGCATCGTTCTCTTCCTGACTCTCTCTGAGGTATGGACGCACGGAGGTGCTCCGAAAGGAGCCCTCGATGCCATTGCCGAAGTCCACTGTTACCTCTTCGTCAGCGACTGCTTTCACCTTGAACGGTCCGTCCCATCCAGCAGCCCGTGCGGTAGTGCCACTGCCTCCAGAGAGGCGCCACACGAGCACCTCGTCGCCCAGGGCTGGCTTGACCGGTGCAGGTCCGTTAGTGAGCCGGAGCGCTTCCTGGACCGCGCGGCGTGCTCGGGCCGCTGCGAGGTCTTTCATGGCCGCCTTGATTGCGGCCGCGCGCTGCGTGACTGTGACTGACGGCGAGCTCAAGGCCGGGCGAGCTCAAGGCCGACAGCCGGGGGTAGGCTCCGAAAACAAGCAGGGTAGGTACCAAGCCGTTGGGCCCTGCCGTGTCGTTGACAGCTTTCACAGCCATTTGGAGGGCTGACTCTTTCGACAGAGAGGGTGCCTCACGGGTGATTATGGCGAAGGCTCGCTTGAGGGTGCCATGGTAGCGCTCGATTTGACCAACGCTGTGGTGCGCTTCGGTCGGCACAGGCTTCACGGATGAACCCATGACAGCTGCATTGTCCTTGAAGTCCTGGGCAATGAAATTTGTGCCTTGATCGTGCACAATGAGGTCGGGAGGGCCAATATAAGTGTCCAGCCAGCATTCCCTGAACTTATCCCATGTGTGCTGCGCGGTGGCGTTCTGTAACCACCTAGCTGCCGTGAAACCCGTTGCCTGGTCGATGACATGGATGTATGGGGAGCCGTCGATGTACGCGACGTCCACCACCACCGTGCCATTGAAAACAACATCCTGGCCCTCACGGAGGTTAAACTTGAATCGCCTCGGGGGCCCCTGGTGAACCTGGCAGTCATGGCAGTAGTCCTTGATCTTCTGCAGCTGTAGGCGATTAACCTCATCGCCTCCTGCAGCCGTGAGAAGGTCGTGAAGACGCTGCACTGATGGATGACCGAAACGACGGTGCAGGCGCTTCAGCTCACGGGATGTAAAGAAGCTGTGGGTGTCGGTGATGTGCGCCATCTCTGGCACCGTGATGAATGCGTGGCCAAAGCGACGTAGCACAGGGACCTCGCCATGAGGAGTTATCACCACGTCTCGAGGGTTCTCGAGGTAGCACTTGAGGTGGTCCAAATCTTTGAGCGAGATGAGGAATGGAGTCTTGGCTGGCATAACGTGGAACGTGATCGTCCCAATGGGCGTCTCTACAGCCGTAGATCCCATAGAAACAGACGCTCCTATGCCAAATTTGATTCTTGCATGGCCTGCGGTGGCTTCGTTCAGTATCACAGACTTGCGGAGGTGCTGCAAGGCCGTGAATTGCGGGAGGCCACACGTCGAGAAGGCGGCTGCGCCAGTGCCGACGATGAAGCCCATGAATTCGATGTCTCCGTACCGGGAGTCTATGGGGTCGTCCGGGGGTGTCGGGGGGCCCGTGGTTGGCTTCCGGTCGAAGATGTGGCTGCAGGTAGCCGCGCTCATGTCTTGAATCATCACCGCTGCCGTGTCCGGTGCTTCCATGCTCTGGGACCACATAACGGCGTACTCCTCCTCATCACTGTCGTCGTCTCCGTCTTCTTCTACTCCTTCGGGCTCTCTCTGGGCGATAAAGTATGCCGCCGTCGAGTCTCCCTGGGCCGCGTTCATCTCTAGGTAGTACTGCGCTTGCGTACGCCCTCCTCTCTCCCTCCACTTGCGACGGTGTTCTTCCTTTTCTTCGTCAGTGTGACGCGACCACTGGCAGTCAGGCTTTTCACAGATGAAGCACTTGCGGCCTGGTGCACCCGCCGGAGCAGGGCGGGTGCCGCCACGGAAGTTGCTACGGCCCCTGCTTCCGGTGCTGGGTCTCCCGTTGCCATCGTTACGGCGGTAGGTTCTATCTGTGTAAAACGAGTCGATCACCGGCGCTGCTGCAGTCCGGCTAAGGAGGTTGCCGGTGTTATCTTTGATAGATTCGGAGAGGAGGTAATCATGCACCGCAGCGATGTATGTCGGTGGATCCTGACGCTGGTTGCGGGCATAGGTAGCCGCAATCGTAGTTTTCGGATGGCTGAGGAAGGCATGTTGAAGGCGAGAGAGAAGGTCTTCGGGTGACTTGTTGCCTTGGATGCATTCCTGATTTTCGGATAGCTGGCTGTATAGAGTGGTGGCTATGGTAGCCATCGACATCCCGGGATTGGCGTTGATGATGTCCTGTACACCCAGCATAAACCACTTTGAAGTGCGGGCGCCCTTCACGATGTCTGACTCAAAGCGGTCTTGCGAGGGCATCATAGGGAGCGGGCCTGCCATAGGAGGGGGCGTGGCATTCACGGAGGTGTTCCCGTGTGACGTCCAGTGTTGAGTTACCAGGCGCCTGCGAGGTACATCCTCAGGGCTGGCCACCTCTGGCTTGGTAGGTGGCATAGGCGGTATTTCACGAGCCTCGTCGTCGTCGACGTGAGCAAAGTCCCCGTCCCCGATCGGCTCATCAGACCAGAAGGCAGGGTCAATAAATTTCTTGCCCATACGATGCTGAAGCTTCTCGTTCATCGTCTGCATCGGCATTGGTGCCTTGCACACCTTCCTAGCGGCCCGTATACCGGCGTCGGTCCATGGGAGTGAATCCTCCTTCTCCATAGCTGCCATGAAGACGGCGAACTGGTTGCCGCCGCTGTGGTTATGGCTCGGGATGAATACGCCGCGCCGGGTAGTCATGACCTTGATGAGGGTGAAGGTCCGCCGGTCTGTCGACCGGAAGTCGGCCTCTCCCCAGTCCTTGAAGGTCTCCCGGAGCTCCGTGAGGTACAGGCTGTCACAGAAATCCGGGTGAGCCTCGACGAACCGGAGGAAGTCCTGAGCGACGTCCTCGTGGTTGACCGGGAGTAGCGTCGCCACGTCTCCTGGGGCCGCGCCGTCTCCGGCCTCGCTCGGGGTGGTAGTCTCGGTGCCTGCCATGATGATAATGATGGTGTCGGCGTCGACGTCGTTGTTGTTGATGTTTTTGGATGTTTTTCGGTTGTTTTTGGTGTGTTTTTGGTGTGTTTCACTGATTTTTGTAGAGCTGAAAAAATTCACGTTTTGGTAGCTTCAAGCTGATTACCTAAGTAATTACTATCGGTGCAAAACGTATGTATTGGATAGTTTGCTTACACCTGTGATCCGTACTCAGACCGCCTCTCTATCAAGGTGGTATGAATCGGGTCTGTTGGTGATGCTTAAGGTGTAAAGTCTATCTATCGTGGGATGTGGCCGCCATGAGAGGTAATATGGGTAAGTGTGTGGAGTCCCCTCCGCTTAGTCATACCCATTATTACACTTATCATGTGACCACATCGACAGATGATATAATTTGAATATACAGTGATTTCTACTAGCTATTATATATATTACCTGAACTTATATATCACTTCAAGCATCCCTACAACCATCAGACTTGTAAGAATAGCCAGTGATTTCTCAAACTTCCGTTTATCTAAGAATTGCTATCCAGTATATGAACTATAGCAAATACCCCCATTGACAAAATCAAGTCAGGCGCCCTTTATCCTATTTTTGGAACTTTTCGGGTAGATTTTCTTTGCTTTCATCTTCATTCTATTCTATGTAATACCATTTAGTAATAACTAGTAATAAACGCGTACTGTGTTGATAGGAAATGAACTATTCGAGGCATCTGATAACCAAAGAACATATAGGAAGAGTCAGAATAGAGTAGGCTTCGAATTATTAACAAACATTGAGAAATCAGTGACACTCAACTACCTTGTTATATATCTACACAGTATTAAATCTCTACAAGCTCGAGTATGGGGCACCTCAATGGCCTAATTTGTATTCATTCGATAATCTGTACAAGATAGTGGCGAGACACTCTATCATCTAAACATAAAATGAAATATCTATTATACAGAGGCAAAGGTAGGATTGAACACTAGGGCGGCAATGATATCCTACATTTGTAGCTTAGCAACATCGAAATAATCTTCAGAGCTGACCATATAAATAGGACTGAGGGCATTAGAACACTCATGATCAATGTCAGCTCCTTTCTCGATCAAGAGCTTGACAGCATCAGGACGACTCTCGGAACTAGCCGAAAGAAAGACAGTCTAACCATTCAAGGCCCCATGGTTTATGTCGGCCCCTTTCTAGATCGAGAACTTGACAACATCTAGGTGACCCTCAATGCAAACCGATCCGAGTGCTGTCCATATATCTGGTAAAGCCATGTCACTGAAGATGGTTTCATTTCAACATACCAATAGCTTTCAAGGCTCGCTTCATTATATAAATATCAGTCTTATGCACAAAGCCTAGAAGCTCTTTTTATAGGCGGCGGCAGAAAGAGCAGCACAGCCGAGCCAGTCATTCTTTTTATGACTATCTGCATAATCTGAAATGCCACAGATAATGAGACATGGTGAACTGCTGTGTAACACCAGTTTCAACACATATAGCCCCAATTTCCTGTTGCAATTGGTCTCAACGACTTGCATCGCTCATCACAGAGTTTCCAGATGCAATGATCCCATCATGCACCTCTGGACTGTCATTCTCTCGTGAGTCTTGGCAATTCCCACTCTTGGAGACAATAGTCACATGTCGGAGCATAACGTTGATGGATACGCTCTGGATAGAATAGCCGATCTCGTTGAGAAGCTGGCTTTACAAAGCTTTTCGTGGCCTTTGCACTATATGACAACGCCTTTTCAATATATGTTAGAAAAGCAGGCTCATTGATATCTGTGTTGGCTTCAAAGTTACTCAATTCTGGCAGCAATGTATCTACGGGGCATTTAGCTAGCCTTGTAGTAGAAACTGCCCATCACCAAGCAAGTTGCCAACATCGTATTGGACAACACCACTAGATGTTACCGGAGGGTTTGCCGGCCATAATATCGCCAAGTCGTACATCATGTTCTAGAGAAGGGATTGCAGCACCAATTCCTACCGAAAGTATGAATCTTAGAGATGTAAGATATACCGGGGCTAGAAAAATCGGGACATGTTAGACCGGACTCGAAAATCCATTCATTGTAGTTTCGGTAGATAGATAAATAACAACGACAGCAGCATACAACCATAACTTGTAGAAAGTACGGCTCTCTCCTAGTTAAACTAGATTAGTACTACGGTAGGTAACCACGTAGGAATATCAAGTGTTGTATGGGTTGTTTTTTTGCTTGTTATGCCTAGCTTAATCTCATGAAAAAACTGTTGGTGATGTTGAAATAAATATACTTACAAAAATCATGGTGTTTTTGCTAGTAACCCTACTATGCTAGCTAACCCTGTTGGTTTTACTTTACCCATGTTTTGATTGGCTGCCTTTCCGACTGTCCCCACATTTCCTTCAGGCCAAACCAATGAGTACTATCACCAAACGGGGAAAAGCCAAGGATCAGCTCACGATACTCACGAATCTGATCTGGGGAATTTCGATCTTGCAATTGAATCTTCCAAGTGGCGGGTTAACACAGAACTAAAATTGACAAAATAAGTTCTGTAACGTCTTGATTTATTACTAGTGTCATTTGCTTCTTTTATCGCCAGCTCTATTGTGAGCCCCTTCACGGCCTTCGCGGCGTAATTCCTTTCTATTTTCTTTGAATTTCTTGTATTCGTCTTCGTCATGGCTGGCCAGGATATGCCGCCCGTTGGCGGCTACTCCGCCGTTCAATACAAGGTGAGAATCTCCAATTGCCAATCAGCCAACACGGCGGCTCTTTCGCTCTTTGATACAGGAGCGTTTCATTTGCTATTGAGCGCACAATTGCTTAGCATGACAACCGGAGTCGTGTGTGCGGGCATTTCACTTCAGATAACGCTAACATGGCTAATCTTTACTTTCCCAGAGAAATCTCCCCGCGCGTGGTTTCCGTCCCGGAATCTTGCTTCTCGGCATGGGTGCTTTCGTGTCTTACGGTTGGTACAAGCTAATCGTCGGTCTTCGCGAAGCCAAGTACGCCAAACCCTCTCTTTCCCAACTATAACCACCGATCTCAACATTACATCAAATGCCGAATAGCTAGTAACGTTGTATTTCTCTCTTTCCTGCAGTGAACTTGCCCGTGAAAAGGTCTGGGCTCGTCTTTATATCATGCCTGCTCTTCAGGCCGAGGAGGATCGCGATCTCGTTCGTCGTTGGTACGCTGATCAGGCGCGTGAACAAGCCCTTCTCGGAACAACTACGAAGCCCTACAACACCGATCGTTTCGTCAGACCAAACATTGCCTTCACGCCCATCCACAAATTCGATGTTAAGAACATATAAGTTCTGACGACCCATGGGTTCTCGACACAGAAAGCACACCGGAATTCACCTATTCCCTTGTACACACTCCATTATATACAGCCAAAACCACAGCAAGTGCAGAGTCTCGGATGCTAGTTTTGCCTTCCCTTAGGTCCTCTCTTATCTAGAGGGGACTAGATTTTGTGGTTGGATTAGCCCTCGGATATCTCTACTAGGAACAGATTACACTCTTGCATAAGCAAGAAATATAACTACAGATATCACAGACTGTCACAAAACTCTCCATGGCATGTACAAGATCAATATTGTAAGGACAATCATGATAACATTCAAGTGAAAATATAAATGACCAATGAAAGGCGAAATGAAAAAAAATAAACAGCAAAATATCAACAATTACGCCCGTGAAACACCATAATCAAGCCCCTAGTAACCGTACCTTGGAAACCCCGTTGTGAATATTACATACATATATATGCCTACTTTAGGCTGAAGCTTGTACAACCTTGAAACCTTCCGTAACCAGCTTAGTGATATCGTCGTTTTTGTGCTGCAATAAGCCAAGAGCAAATGCCACATCGTTCCACTGTCTCTCGGTTTCGCACCTTGAAAGTCTAGCTGCAAGCTTTTCTGACAATTGCTTGGCGTGTCTGTCCTTCTCCACGAAACCAAGAAGGAAACGGATGATACGCCGGAAACTCTCTTCTGGCAAGTTGGGCTCGGCGCTGAGCAGAGAGAACATATCGACAAAGTGGTTGTACACAGCGTTGTCTTTGGTGCTAAGCTCAGTAAAGAACATACGAGCCAGATCCGCGATGCGACGATCGTCGTCTTCGAGGCACTTAGCCATTTCACCCAATTGACCCTTGACCTTGACCTGACCAGCAAGAATCAGGAAAGTCAAAGTCATCAGACATGTGCGCTTCACACTATCATCGGAATCAGCAAGGCGGCGGTAAAGGAAATCGGTGTTCTCGTCAATGAGGTGGTTGAAGCAGACGGCCATGTCTCCCAGAGCAATCACTGCGTTGGATCGTACAGTGGCGTTAGCTGAACGCTCCATGATAGTGATAAGAAGCGGCAGGTTGGCTTCACAATACTCTGAGCTCACGCACATCAACTTGGCCAGACACAGAGTAGCGGCCTCTTGGAGTCCTTTGTCCGTATACTTTGTCGAGGAAGCGCAAATTTCTGAAACTAACGGCCCGAAAAGAGTCAGTAGGCTTTGCGGGCCAAAAAGCAATTCACGCTCCCTGATATGGGCCATGGCTTCTGTAAAGTCATCCTCCGTAGTACCACCAATAAGATCGAGCTCATCTACCGGAGTCTCCTTCTCCTTACTGGGTGTGCTAGTGGCAGCCTTCTCGGCTGAAAGTTTCTCCCGCTCTTGCTTCCGGCGCTTGAAATCCTGCTCACAGAGCTCAAGGTGCACAATTTGCTTGATGGCAACGTGGCCAACAATGAATAACAATTGCGAAAGGCCGACAGCCGCGTCTCGACTTTTAAATTGGCTTTGGCTGGGCGGTTGGCTGTGTTGAGTCTGGTTGTCGGTACTATCGATATCCATCATTTCCGTATCGGCTTGGGCGTCGGTCTGGGTGCCGTCACTGCTTGATGATGGCCGAGAGTTAGATCCGCTAAAGACAGACCGAGTTTTACGCTTGATGATATCTGAGCATAGTGTATCGGGATGTCTAGCAAGAGCATAGATGGCGTTGATGGCTTGCTCGGCAACACCATACCACTCCTTGCTATCGGTTGCAATTTCCGTAATGGCAGCTAATCGAGAGAGAACAGCATGGTCATTTGGTAACCGGGAAAATGTTACGAGTTTGCTACCTAGTGCCTCCTTACTACGGCCAGCGGGGTTAATGCGGCGGAGAGCAATGCAAGTGTACTTGGCTAATAGCAAATCGGCACGGCCATGCGCACCAAGGCCAGTCCGAAGCATGGCCTCCATCTCGCCAACTGCAATCTCGGGGCTAGCAGTAGCCATCATTCCAAGGACAATGATGGAGCCTCGTCTTTGAGATCGAGAGATCTCACGTTTCTGGACACCGTAAACCTGCCACAGTTTACTAACAACTGCTTCGGGAATCATGCCATTCTTCATCATAGTGCTGAGAAGCTGTTCTAGCGAGGTCAACTCGGCTGGTGTAGCACCAAATGTAAGACTGATCATATTGCGAGCAATGTAGTTGGCAGCATCATTCGGGCTGAAAGAGTCTGGCGCCTCGAAGAATAGGCGACGGTAGCAGTCGATCAAGTGAGTTTGCACACCCTTTCCCTCATCACTGTTGCCCTTTGTCCAGATGAGACGCAGCATACGACGGATACCAACCTTGTTTTGTTCGATATCATACGCATCGCCAATCTCAAAGTAGTCCATGGCTTCAATGACTTCACTCTTGTTGCGAGATCCTAGAAGCTGGCAGACAGTCTCGGTTGACTCGTGTAAAACATCGATGAATTTAAGAGCTTCGGTGTAGTAACGCTTGGTGAGTGTCAACTTTTCGATGGCTTCAGACGTAGCAGCAGCTAATTGAGCCTTCTTCACAGCTGCAATCTTTTGCTCGTCCGTCATAGCGTTGATGCTCTTGGGTTGATCATCTAGTTGAGTAGCTTCATCTAGTAGCTGAGAGTTGCCTTCCATTTCAGGCACATCTGACGGAGGCTTAAGAGAGCCCAACTCCTCGTCGACCTTGTCCAGGCGTTCTTGCCACTCTTTTCGTGATAGCCGAGCTCCATGCATGACAGTGAATGGATGTGTTTTGATAAGAGTTCCCATAAGCTTGATAGCATTGCGACGAACATGACTACTCTTATCTTCCAGACTACGGCAGGCCAATTCAGCAGCCTTTTGCCGTCTTTTGGGGAATTTCTGCTCCAAGTCGCAAAGTCTCGTGTAAACCTGGATGGCACGGCAACGAGCATAAGGATTTATGTCTAAGAAGCGCTCTTCGAGCACATCAAAGAAGGCATTAAGTTGCGTCTTGTAGTTTTCGCCTCTTTCTTCGAGTCGGCTAAGATATGCGACCATGTTGCCGCATACTTCGATCAGAGCACATCTAAGGGTATAGGACTCGCTGTCAAGCTGCTTAGCCAGCATGGTGACCTGCTTGATCACAATTCTGGGCGTGAGCTCAGACAAGCGGATAATGAAGGTTGAAACCGATTTAGGTCCACGAGTATCGTTGGTGTTGAACTCTTTATTACTGAGCTCACGAATGACATCCTCTGCCAGTTGAGGGTAATCATAGGTTTCAGCTAGAATATGCAGAAACTCCGCCATAGGCTCAGACAAATGCTCGAAGTATGTCAAGTTCTGTACAATGGAAATTTGAGCGGCTACAAGATGTTAGCACATATATTTAGCCATGATGAGAAGGTACTTCATATACCGTAGCCATGTCCGTGGTGCTTTACAGCGATACACAAGACCTTGAAGGCATGCATCTTGATAGTCGTATTTTTGACACGCTGCTCACTCTCAAGTATAGTAGAGACTGGGCGTGTCATGAGACCAATGAAAGTGTCGCGTTCGGGCGTTGTCAGAAAGATCTTGGACAGCTTCAGCTTCAAGACCTTGCACATGATATCAAGAGCTGTTTGCAGCTGGGTTTCTGAGTTCCAATTGCCGTCGTCCTTTTTAGATGAAGCAGTCTTCTTGCTACCCTTTCCACGTCCAAATCGTACTGGAGCGGCAGAGCTTTTTTCGGCAGCCTTGGTCTCGACGGCTGTGATTGTCCATTGAAGCAAAAACCCATACATTTCAAGGAGCTGCTTGTGATGCTGTACGACATCCTGGTCGTCCTGGCCCTCGGTGTCGGCATTGATAGCATCCGCCTCGGCAGATAAGCCAGACATCACAACATCGAAAATTCTACCGAGCGCATTGGCGGTGAGAAACGAAGAGAACCTGTCGCATTCCATTCACATGTCAGCAAGCAGCTACAGCACAAAGAATCAAAGAAAGCCTGCCTACTTTAACATGAACTGAAGGGAGTCAAAGTATAGCGCCTTGCCAAGTGAGTCTGGACTATCGGCTATGGCATCGACAACCTGGTCCAACACAGGGCTGACTACAGCATCGGAAATCGAGTCTAGGTTGTTCTCATAGTCTAAGAGCTGGCCATCGGCTTCATTTGTAGGCACAGAAAACGGATCACTCATGTAATGCTTAAGCGCATCGTTGATATCGAAATTGGCCGACTCCATGGCGGCGATGGATGGCGGACGGCAGTTGGGGTTCGATCTCAAGTTCCCAGGTAAGTCGTGGGTTTGTCGTGAAGCTATCGAGGGGGCGGGGTATTTATTATGTGCAGTTACTTTTAGCACAGACAAGGGATGCGGATCGTGATAGTCGTTCTAAAGTGGTGGCACCGCTGCACAAAGAGAGTAAGGGCACGATAGGCTATAAGATTGCAGCACCAGAGTCGTAGTGGATGCCTTGTTGTTGACAATGTGAAGCCAACAATGAAAGCAGACAGCTATTTAGCTACTATGTAAGCACGTCGCCAAAACAAAACTTAGCTGCCATCAAGCATTCAAGCCCACCTAACTTAGCCCAGATTTCCTCAGCAACGCTTGTGTTTGTTTTCTTTTCAGCCAGCTCCACCTTGACAGCTCCTGTCAGCTGGCGGCAGACATCCGGGCCGCCGGTATTATCGGCTAATATTTTGTATGTTTTGTTGCCCCGTCATTTTTTTACAGCGTGGGGTCTTTAGTTGTGCTAGTAAACGCGACAAACAACCCAAACTAGGTAAAATCGAACACTTACCAAATATTCATTAGGGACATTTATCTAGGTTAAATATGAGCCTTTGAGCTTGCACTTACAATCCATCTTAAATCTGCTGGCCGGCCAGCGCACACACTGTCATTCCCATTTCTGACTCTCTTGCATATCAATCATAGTTGCATTGTCCCTGCGTTTCCTGTCTTTGTTGCTTTCCAATCCGTCGTTACCGCTCATACTAGTACCACACCGATAGTCCATCCTCCACGCGTTCAATCTTTCTCACAAGTGTATTGAAAAAAATAACGATACCCATTATCTTCCCGATTTTAATGCCTCTTCATTCAACGCTCTATAAAATGAACGGCTCTCAATCATCACACATAGATGGTGGTCACGTCCCAAAAGTGGCGCAAATGTTCGCCATGGCGGACCCATCTGAGTACACACAGTCTCAACAAGCCATCTATGAACAGACACACCGGCCGCCACCGGCAGATCTTCTGCTACACGAGGACGACGACGCCAGCTCTGACGATGACAAAGAAGATGCTGTCGAACCAGGCGTTAAGGAGGAAGTTATTGATCCAGCTGTCGTCCGTGACATGGAACAGTTACAGCGGCAAATACCAGGCTTCAGCGACCATTATCGGTTGATCCAGCGCATTGGTGAAGGTGTGTACAGTTCTCCAGGATTTCTTGTCACATGTGTATGTACGTCATACTAACCGTCAACTTTCACGCAGGTACCTTTTCCACAGTATATAAAGCGGAAGACCTTCTTTACCACACATACGACAACAGCTGGGACTTTGAACGCGAGGACAACAAATGGGAGATGCCCCCATTGAAAAATGGCAGCCGGCAACCACTCAGGTCTCCCACGAAATTCGTCGCTATCAAAAAGATTTATGTCACTAGTAGTCCACAGCGAATCCTCAACGAATTAGAGCTTCTCTACGACCTACGCGGGTGTGTAGCCGTATGTCCCCTCATCACTGCATTTCGCTACACCGACCAAGTCCTAGCTGTGCTGCCGTATTTCCCACACGCCGATTTTAGAGAATACTTCCGCAACATGACGATGCAGGACACGGCCATCTACCTGCGCACACTATTCCTAGCTCTCGAGAACGTCCATGCACATGATATCATCCACCGCGATATCAAGCCAACAAATTTCCTTTACAATCCGAGCACACAGCGTGGTGTGCTGGTTGATTTTGGCTTAGCAGAGCGTCAAGGCGTGGACAGAAAAGCGTGTGTTTGTCACGACACCCAAGAGAGTCGTCGTGACCTCCAAAATCAAATTCCTACCAAAAATGCAGGATATCCGCTTGGGTATCCTGAGCACGATACCCGACCATCTCGTCGTGCCAACCGTGCAGGCACACGTGGTTTCCGTGCGCCAGAAGTGCTTTTCAAGTGTACTGAACAGACGACCAAGCTTGACATATGGTCTGTTGGTGTCATCTTGTTGACCATCATGAGCAAACGTTTCCCGTTTTTCAACAGTTCAGATGATGTCGACGCTATGATTGAAATAGCCACAATCTTTGGTACTCGCGAGATGAAGCGTGCCGGTCTTCTACACGGTTGTGCATTTGAGTGTACTCTTCCTACTGTTGGCACTAATGGCTTCAGTCTAGAGAAAATCATTCTCTGGTCAACATGTCGTACTGAAGGCGGTGCCGACAACAAGGGCCAGCCATTAAACTCTGAGGAGTTGCAGGCACTAGATCTCCTACGTGAATGCATGAATCTAGATCCATCTAGTCGCATTAGTGCATCTGAGGCACTCAATCACGAGTTTCTATCTCTAGGTTTGCCTGAGGATGAAAATGATTGTGCCACTGACGACGAAGTTCAATTGAATGACGAGGTGTCATCATATGGATACGATGCTAATCAGAGAAGCGAAGATGAACAGAAAGACGAATAAATAAGATCGCAATTATACATAATGTCTGTGCACTTCATGGCACACAGGTCCGGATTGGAAAGGCTCAGCATACATACTTTATCGATAGAATATACCATACTGTTACAATAATTTTATTCCCTATTTCACACTTAGAATATCCAATTCATCACTTAATATAACCCGAGGTTTCTCTTTATTTATGGATGCAAACGTATGATGATCGTTATTGCGATGAAAGTACTAATATCTGGAGTGATGGATAAGATGAGATTCTAGATACTTGGGTTTGAACCAACGGTAGGGTTAAACACAAAACGGACAATATGATACATGTTGCGAGACCCACTTAAAAGTTTTCCTACGGTCATTCAAAATTTACGAAAACTTTTAGATAATGACGACATGGCTGATGCTACTACAGATACAATTACCATCAATGTCCATCGTTTAGTCAGATTTCGTAGGTCAAAAGAAGTCGTAATTTATTCTATCAATTTTCCTGCAATGCGAGCCAAATGCCATATGATACATCTATGGACATCCGACTCTTCTTCAAAATGAACCAGACCAATGACGCCTTTTTCAACCTCTGTCCAACTCGCCGGCGGTCGGATATCTTTGTAATGCTATCCCGGAAAGGAATCCCTTTTTGTTTGTATTCCATTCATGAAATTCCCAAGAAGAAACAAGATATATTCTCCTTCCCGTACGTTTCGTAAAAAAAGTTGAGTTACCTTTGGGTATAACTCGAAGAAAAATTGGTATAGGGAAAGTGAGAGGTTTGTGTTCAATTTTTTATTTTTGGGTGAGTGTTGTTATTGTCGACGTGAAAGGAAGAAAGAACAATATGCCGTTAGACGTAGGGTATTTACGCAACAAGCTCAACAACACCGCCGGCAGCGGTAATCTTCTCCTCAGCCAGCTTGCTCACCCATCTCGCCCGCACGACTAGAGGGATCTCGGGGATACGGCCCTTGCCCAGAACCTTGGAGTAACCTAGGGGAAGCAGGTCAAGAACGGGAGCGGTGTCCTTCTTGGCGCCAGAGACGTAGGCGTCACGGGTCTCCACAGGAACCAGCGACCACAGCTATATTATACGTTAGCAAATGATGCTCGGTGGGTTATGCTTCAAATCGAGATGAAACATCTGTTGAAATTGAGAGTATAGAAGAGATATGTACCTTGTCAATGTTGATCACAGGCTTCCAGAAGTGGTTCTGCTGCTTGTGGAAGTAGCGCATACCAACCTTACCGAAGTAACCAGGGTGGTACTTATCCATGTTGGTGCGGTGGCTAAAGTGGGTTGGTCAGCATGATATATTGGCGTGAAACTGAAACCGGATAGTTGACTTACTGGTGTTGACCACCGGCAAGACCACGACCACCGGGATGTTTCTGTTTTATCAAGTTAGTTTCAATGTTCGATGATTTACATGCGCCGCTGAACATCGCATTTTTTTCCGACCGATTGTCGGTTTACCGTGGTTCTTCGGTGAATCGAGTCTTCGGGGTTTAAAATGCTGGAGTGTTCGTAGGCGTGATGAGGGGTTTAGGGAGTTAAATCATACCCGGTGCTTGCCGACACGACCCTTACCGGCCGAAACGTGACCCCGGCTGTAGAGTAAAAGTTAGTTCTCTATGTTCGTTCTTAGAAGTCTCGTTATGACGAAATGTATGTTGGTGTCGCGATAGAGGGATTGATGTGTGGAATGGAATGAATGTCGTCGATGATTGCTGAAGTCTTCTCATGATATCGAATACAACTGCGCCCCTCCTTTGAAATGCGCAAAACGTAGAAAAAAAAAGAGCGGCTCAATTGCAACAGTGTCGTCGAGATATCGGGGCTTTCATCGGGTCGAAACACGTATTCTTGGTGTAGTAAAGGATATATAAGTAACAACGTACTGCTTCCGGGTCTTGGTGAGTCTGGTAGGCATGGTGATTAGGTCGTCCTGTTGAACAACTGCAGATGCTTGCTAGGGAATTGAAAACAGAGAGATTTCAGATTCGTCCAACAGACAAAGTGATTTTTGCTGAAGCGGACTTGGAGGCACTGAGTGGAGTTTCTGTCGTTGTTTGTGGGGCGCACAAATCTTTTTTTTTAGAGCCCTAAAAGCAAGGTCATGGTAATTTTGCATAACGAAAAAATAAAGAAACCGGGCACTAGTTTTTTTTCCTTGTTAGCGCCACATCTTTCAGTTCACGTGATGTCGCGCGTGTGGCAGATTGTGTTAAACCTATTTTGGATTAAAGTTTTATATTATAGCGCGCGACTAGTGACCGCCAATTGCAAGTAGCGCAATATCGATTATCGTGATGATGCTGGATGTTTTATCTTGGATCATCGCATAATTGTCTTTGTTCTGACAGAAATTCAAAGTACTAATTAAGTTTTCAAGATGGACTCTATCAACAGTGCTGCATCTACAGATACGCAGGCAGCGAAGTACCACCACCCATACACCCCTTACGATGTACAGCTTCAGTTTATGAAGGCTGTCTACGATGTACTAGAGAAAGGCGATGGCCAAATAGGCATCATAGAGAGCCCTACTGGAACTGGAAAGTCGCTTTCGTTGATCTGCTCCGCGATGACATGGCTTAGAAACCAGAAGTCATCACAGTTTGAAAATACAGTAAACACGATGAAGGAGCAATATGTTGATGAGCCAGAATGGATCATCGATCAGTTGTTATCTCAGAAACGTGCAGAGCTCACTCAAAAATGGGAGGAAAGAGAAGAGAAACTCGCCAAGATTCGACAGAAAGAGAAGGACATGGAAAATCGAGCTAATAAACGGCGGCGCATGGAAGAAGCCCGACTATTACATGCAGAAGCCAATGATGACGAGGATCGATTCCTTCTGGATGATGTAGATGATAATGGCCGTGATGACAGCGATCCGCTCTCAGGATTGAGTAAAGAAACACGTAACTTGCTATCAAGTCTTGGTATAGGAGGCCCAAGGAAGAAAGAGGACGAAGATGAAGCTCTAGAAGAGCCCTTGAAGGTGAATCTCACGTCTTAAGAAGATTGATTAAGTTTCTAACATGGGGCTGCCTAGATTTTCTATGCTTCACGCACGCACTCACAACTTAGTCAGTTCATCGCTGAGCTGAGACGACCGCAATTCCCATCCAGCTTGCCAAAGTCATTGCAATCATGTAAAGATGGCCCATCTAGCAGCGAGTCTGTCAAAGCTGTGCCGCTATCGTCACGAAAGAACTTGTGTATCAACTCGTCAGTAGCAAGGTTAACGTCGGTACAAGCCATCAATGACCGCTGTGCCGAGCTTCAACAGTCGAAGTCAAAGACGGGTGGCTGTCAATATATGCCGAGTGAAGAGCTTCTTTCTCAAACTCACCAATTCCGGGATACGTCACTTGCAACTCTGCCTGATATTGAGGATTTGTATAAGTTGGGCAAAAAGCTTTCTGTATGCCCATATTATGCATCACGAACAGTTCTTCCGGGAGCAGAGATCATAACACTTCCATATCCTCTGCTGCTACAGAAAAATGCCCGTGAGACACTTGGTATCAATCTAAATGGTAATGTTGTGATCATCGATGAAGCCCACAACATCATGGATGCGGTGGCGAGTGTCCATGCTGCATCAATCAAACTTAGCGAACTCACGCGAGCACGACAAATGATAGGCATATACATTAAGAAGTTTGGGAAGAAGCTGAAGCCTGAGAATCGTGTTCAAGTTGGGCGAGTCGCACGTGTCATGGAATGTCTAACGTCATGGCTTGTCGAAGCTCAAAGTGGAAAGGTACGTCACAGTACTGACAACATCGCTATAGTATAACGATAAAACGCTAACCATGAACCGCAGCCTGAAAATGGAATTGTAACGGCCACTAGCCTGCTCAGTCGAAAAGGCGCTGACCAAATCAATATGTACAAACTTGTACAATATGTCCAAGAATCAAAGTTGGCATACAAAATCGAGGGCTATCTTTCACATGTCGAAGCTGAACAGGCAAAACAAGAAGGCAAGCCTGTGCCACCGACATCTAGTACACCTATTCTCCAGACTCTAGTGTCTTTTCTGCTTGCCCTCACGAACCTGAGCTTTGAGGGGCGTATCTTCTTCCAAAAGCTGGAGCCCAAGGTTGAGGACCGAGATGTGCAACTCTCATACCTTCTACTGTCGCCCACCCAGGCGTTCTCGAGCATTGCATCAAGTGCTCGGGCAGTGATACTTGCTGGCGGTACAATGTCGCCCTTTGGAGACTACACGTCACATCTATTTCCTCAACTCCCTCCTGGCAAAATCTCAACTTTGAGTTGCGGTCATGTGATACCTGCGTCAAACCTCTGTGTTTGGACCCTTGGCAAAGGCAAAGACATGCCATTTGAGTTCAGCTTCCAAAGACGTAGTGACCGAGGAATGATTTCACAACTTGGAATGTGCCTGGTCAACATGTGTAGTATCATTCCAGACGGAATGGTAGTCTTCTTCCCTAGCTATGGCTACCTCGATGAAGTCGTCAAGGTATGGCAAGGCGCGGGTAATGACCCTAATAGCATTTGGGAGCGCCTCAAAACCCGTAAGGCACTATTCAGGGAGTCCAAGACAGCTTCCAGTGACGACATTTTGCAAGAATACACTGATGCCATCATGAAGCCAGACGCTCAAACTGGCAAGCTGGGCAAAGGGGCAATGCTTCTGGGCGTTGTTGGTGGCAAGATGAGTGAAGGTATCAACTTTTCAGACCAACTAGGACGTTGCGTCATTGTGGTTGGCCTGCCTTTCCCAAACATCAACTCTCCTGACTGGAAAGCTAAGATGGAATACATTGAGACCTCAGCTGTCGACCGGCTGACAAAGCCCCACAGTGACGATAAAACTGCGTTAGGCAATATTTCACATGAGCAGGCTGTGGCCATAGGCAAGAAAGAGGCTCGCGATTTCTATGAAAATGCCTGTATGCGAGCTGTGAACCAAAGCATTGGTCGGGCAATCCGCCACCGCAATGATTACGCCGCAATAGTTCTTTGCGATCGAAGATATGGCACGCCCCGGATACAAGACAAACTGCCTGGTTGGATTCGTAGCGGCACGGTGCCCGGAAGTCATGACAAAGGCTTTCCGGAACTAATGGGCGCCCTGGGCGGATTTTTTAGAGGTAAGAAGGGCATGTGAAGAGTTATCTTTGGGATCTCAGCACTATAGTAGCACTTACGGGATGATTTAATAGCACTATTAGAACATGTGATGACCGAATTACAATTTACTCTTATAATATCAAGGTACAAAAAACGTACCCCTGCATTATAGTCATGTTTGGCCTCTAGGCTATCCACCTCTACAAATACTTGGCGGCTATAGCTGTATGGACCAAGGCTTACTTACTACCGCGCTAAACATATGAATATAGAAGGCCAGCTTTGACAGGCCCATTGTTTACCTGACACATAACAAACGACCTAGTACATACATGTAGTTAGACTGGGGCTAATTCCAAGACACGACGTTATTTCAAAAATGATGTTTTTGAGGCTGATTCACACAAAACAGGCGAAGGTTCTGGAGGTCCAGTAAATAATGCCATCTAATGTGGTAACGTCTAGGCAAGGTGTAGCGACCCATTGGCTAGGCAAATATCTTTCTTTAGCCCTCCTGAAGTCTTTTCTGCTAGTAAATTTAGGGGGGTTCTTTCGACTTGAAACCCGAGAGTGAAACCTTCCTGCAGGTGGCCAAAGGCACCACCTTGGGAAACACCTTTCTTTTCGGCATTGAGTTGGTTAGTATACCAAAGTATCGAAATAACAAATAAAATGTAAGGCACACGCACAGAAAATCATAGCTCTCGTGAACCAACATATCCGCCGTCGTGTAGTGGCCTTGTTCTCATAGCAATGTATTAGTCATCAAGTGTACCATTACATACTAAGTAGCTCCGTTGTTACCCTTTACAAGTAACATAACCACTGTTGCTGGTATATCTGTATGTTGTTGTAGTTGCCAATATGGAACTGCCAGCTTTACCAAATATCATCGGCATTCGAAAACCATAGTAAATTTTCTTTTCGCCTCTCCCATATCTTAGTGTTTCTAGATCTCATAGCCACAAATTCATATTGTTTTTTTGTCTCATCGTACATAGGGCAACGTGGTGACTGTTATCCACGCCTCAATCATTATCTATCACCTATACAATTTAACTAACTGATGTCTTTTCACGCCCAGTTTCAGGGCCTCACGTGCATCATTTTACCCATCTAAGCACCCAAAACAATTGGAATCGCCCAGTCTATAGGACTACTCTTCGATGAGTCTCTTGTAGGCATCTCTTTGCCTTTAATCCTGGCTAGCTGCGTCGCTTTGCTGGACAGAGACTCCTCTCAGCTCAGAGTCTCCAAACGGTATGTTCGGCTGTCGATTGGCTTACCCTTGCCAAGACCCTGCACTGTAGTCAGGCGTAGAGTATCGTTGTATGGATATACCGGGTCTTGACAACATCTCCATTTCTATATAATAATACGACCGACCACCGTTGCATCAGGAGTTGCTTACTGGAGTGTTACCCACAACTTATATTCGACTTGCTTTTTATACACCCACTACAAATACCAATTAGCTACCTTTATACTTTTACTTACTACTGCATTAACGACCACGGCGAATACTCTACTAGTCTATCCACTATGTCTATCAACACTATGTCCTTCCCAAGTTCTGGCTCGGAGAAGGACCACAGCTCCGATATGGACACGCTATTCCGCACCCTCATTAAGGAAGCGCATGAAACGTACGTGAAAACTGTAGGCCCGGAGAAAGCCATCAACTTCTTCGACTCGTTATTACGCTCAATAGAGGATCTCAACAATGCCTTAGACCGCCAGAACGAGATGTTCGGCACATGGCGTGAGAAGCAGCGTGGAATTATCGACATCATAGGCGAGATCCTGAGGCCCATCGAACAGGTTGCCCAAGCCTTTAGCGGAGTGATTGAACAGATCTTTGCGCCATCTCAAGCCATTTTCGTCGCTGTCAGTCTGCTACTCGGTGCTGCAGATGGCGTGTCAAGTGCCTACGACTCGATTCTAGAACTGTTTAGGCGTCTGAAAGACTTCACCACACGCCTCCATTTCTATACTCGGGAAAAGATGTCATCGCCATTGCGTACCAAGTGCATAGAGATCATGGCTGCCATCTTCGAAGTGATGCTAGTGGCTGTCGTCGAAATCCACCGCGGCCGCACCAAATCGTACTTCAAGCGCCTGATAGGACAAGGCAGCCCTGTGCAACCGGTCATTGACAAACTCAACAAGCTAGTAGAGAGCGAAACTAGTATGGTCATGGCCGAAACTCTTGCTGAGATCAAAAGGGCCATCTCAATGCAGCACCATATGGGGGAGAAGTGGGATGAGTTCCGCGAGGAAGCTCGAGAACAGACCATACAACGGAGTCGTTTGAAAGTGAAGGATATTCTGCAACCATCGGTCTATACGGAGGACCGTTTCCGATATCTTAGGAAATCACGAACCTCTGGGACGGGCGACTGGTTGATCAAAGATTCAACATTTCAAACGTGGAACAGAGGCGAGACTCAGTTTCTGTGGCTCACCGGGAACCCAGGTTAGCAATCCCAGTTAAATCACCGCCCCTTGATGCACCCAAACAATATAAACTAAACACTATATCTACAGGTACAGGGAAATCATTCCTATCATCACGGATCATTTCATGGGCAAACCAGACCGTGTCAAAGTCAAGCGAGTTGTCATCAGACTCATTTGCCTACTTTTTCTTCCGTGAAAACAGACCCGAGACACGGTCGGTACACCAAGCCATCCGGGACATTGCATTCCAACTAGCTGAAGACGATGATTTCTACTCAAAGGCTTTGTTGCACAACATCCAAAGCAGTGAGGAAATCAAGACCATCCCTAGTGCCTTTTCCCAGCTTATCAAAAAGCCCATCATCACCGACAGCCGGAAACGCAAAATATATCTCATAATCGATGGCATCGACGAAGCAGAACCGTCCGACCTAGCTCAGCTATTTGATCTTCTTGTTGATATGGGGAAAATGCGTGCAAGCTCGAAAACTGCAGTCCAGTTGCAGGTTCTGATAACAGGGCGGCCAACTCTTCAAGATCAGGTAATTACATTAAAGGAAGACAAGGAGCTCTCCTTGAGCCAGATAGTCATAACGACAGATCGAGCTAGCCATGATGTTAAATCCTTCATCACCGAAGAAGTCAACAAGTCACGCATTCTAAAACGCACCGACGAGACCACGAAGAAAAAGATAATCAATCTTCTCAACGAAAAGGTCGGGGGCCTCTTCATCCTCGCCCAGTTCATGCTGTCTGATATGAACAACAACACGCACATGTCATCGATTCTCGAGAGCGTACAGAAATATCCAGCTCAAGCCGACGACATGTTTCGCCAAACGATTGCACGCATGCAATGTTCACTTAGCACAGACCAAATCAACGACTTGAACGAGATGCTGATATGGGTCACATGCGCCCAAGAGGCGCTCAAGCTGAGCGAGATCATGGCTATCTTTGAGTTGCGTTTTGGAGCTCCACCACTTAATTTGGAGGAGTCGCTCCGTGGACCATACTCGTGCTTTTTTGCCTTGATCCGAGAAGATGGCTTCACAACAGCCGACCTTGTCAAACAACTTGAGGATGCCCAAAAGTCGCCCAATCTCACCTCTATTAGCTCGCCCAAGTCCTCTCACAGTCCAGACTATATAGCCAAGCCCAATTTCCAGTTCGATTCAAACATCTATAAGACAGATGTCGCCTTTTTTCATCAATCCATCACTCAGTTCTTCAAAAAGCACACCCAGTGTGTAGCCAAGTCCGAAGCCGACCGGCCCTATATAGGCTTTGATACGGATGCAGCTAATCTTCATATTCTCAAGACGTGCCTCCAAGTTCTCACGGCTCCGAAAACTGGTGCTGTTGCCGGAAAGCAGACGCAGGTTGTTCTTGGTATCAATCTTTGGCGGTATGCCTCTTGGTACTGGCAGGAGCACCTAGTAGCCGTCGATAGGCATAACGTCGATACACTGGACAAACGAGATATTGGTCGGAGCTTAATCAAACTTCTCACAATCAGACGATATGTCCTAGGTTGGACACAGGAGGAGGATAGTCTCAAGCTCTTTACTGATGCCAACATGACATGTTTGTCTGAGTGGATGTCTGACCCCGATGTCGTCAGCAGCCTTGACCCCGACTCGCAAGCCTGGGCACAGGATGCAGTCAAGAGGCCGGGTGGGCTTGTTGAGAAGATTGGCCGCTTGTATGCTTCAGCGTGGCTCGATCCTAGTTTCGATAAGTGGATTCCAACGCATATATGCCTCAAGATTGTTCACAGTGTCGCATACATTCAATCAGGCAAGTCGTGGACAGACTCCGATGTCAACTGGTCACACATCGCTCCTCGTTCCCGCATTGAAACGGCACTCAACTGGGCATCCGATATCCCGAAAACTGGCCACTGGTTTCGACGTGTTGGTAGCACATATCTTGTTTTTAAGATGGTGAATGAAGCTATGACCAATTTCGAGACTTCGCTTGATGTCGATCGCAACATGATCGAAACTTATGGCCGTATAGCGTACTGCCACTTTGTTAACAAAGACTACAAAAAGGCATTGTTGCGCAGCCGTCTTTGCGAGACTCTGGAGCTAGAATTTCGAGGGAACGACATTGGCACGAAAAACTTGAAAGACGCTGACTACAGCGCATGGCGACTCTCCACTATCCAGTTACAGATTGCGGACTGTTATCACCAACTGGGCGAAGCAGATAAATCTCTGTCATACTACAAAAAGGCCATCAACAGCTCATACGAACGAGACAAATTCATCCCAGAAGCTGCTTATCTATCGGTGCTGGGCAAGAACAACAGGCACTCGGATATCATGAAAATGATGATTTGGCTTGACAAGCAGTCCGGGTGTGACAAGGTTGTGACGACCACTAGACTTCATGACTTTTTAGTCAGCCAGGCTGCCCTCGGTACGTTGGCTGAATGGACTATCCCCCGCGCTGCTTGCATATGCGGCAACGTTGGTTTCATGACGCTGGCATTTCATGAAGCGATCCGTATGGCCATCAGACAGCAAGACCCAGCTAAAGAGCTCTATCTCAGACTTGCGCTCGGAATGCTACGCTTTTACTCTCGCGAGTACGAGAAGGCAGAAGATATTCATCATGATATCTTGAAGATTGGCAGTCATCTCAGAGGCAGTATCTTGGTGCGTCGTATGCACCTCATGTCGTTACGTAGCCTTGCTCTCGTATACAAACACCTTGCGGTTTCGGCAGGTATCAACTCGCCTTGGGCGCAGAAGTGGATTGGGGAGCTTGACGATCTACAGACGCACCTACGTCGCCACCAACACAAGGATATGCCACAACGCCTAGTGGGACTGGACGTCAATGACGCGATGCTGTACCGTGGCCTGATATACCAGCTGAACGGCGAAAACCTAGAGGCGCGACAGCTTCTCACTGGAATCATCGAGGAGAGTCTTGCAATCCTCGAAGATGGCGAACCCGAAAATGACCCATATGCGCTAGACAATATCTCTCGTGCCTTGGTAGCCATTGGCGACACAGAGAATGCCCAAGCTTTATACCAGAGCATGCGCAAGCCCGCCACGGAAAGCCTCAGCATGGTCATCGCTACCGACAGTATGACGACAAGTGCCGACTCGTTCGCACAGCCGCTGCTCCCCTATTCGCGGTTTAGCCCCCGAGTTTGTGCGCAGTGCCTAGACACGATTGGCCGGATCCCAGACTTTGCGGTATGCACGCACTGTCTCGATGTTTACTGCATCGAGTGCTTAGAGAACGTTATCAAGCCAATGAACCGTCAACGTGCGCTTGAGAAGGTGCTGGGTCGCAGCCACGCGAAGCTCAAGTTGGAGCTAGCCGGTAATCTTGACCACCAGCACCAGAACGGGGAGATGAGCCTCAAGGCGTCGCGTATCATTGTCTGTGATAAAAGCCATGAGTGGTTTCTAGTTCCAGGCATGAAGATCAAGCTCCGACGCGGCGAGATTCAGCTGGCGGACGGCCGGGTGGACACGATAGAGAACTGGAAGCAGGTGTTGCGGGATAAGTATCTAAGTGGTGGCGACGAAGATACAGATGTTGATCTAAACGACACCATGGACGATGTTGAGCTTCTATGAGGATGTTTCTTTATAAGCTCATTGTTTTGCTAATTCTACAGCATTTATTACCTTGTCGTTTTTTATCATTGTCTATATGCATTGCTATCATCATTTATATCTAACATTATCGTTATAGTCAGCATCTACGAGCATATAGAATACCCAGTATTAATTTACCATGACGTATATAACACAAATGCCCCTGGGTGACTCTTATGTTTTGTTTCGATTGGTTGGACAAAGTATCAGCGTGGCTTTTTTGATGTATCTCTTCTTTTCCTCGTACGACAATGCAGATATCCTGACATAACGGAAAGATATTCGGGCTACAGCATACAGATATGTAGATTCCTTGTGACACTAGCTATGGCAAAATATACAAAGAAGGGGTGTTTTACATCTATCGTTGGCATGCATATCATCCTCAGCCTCCTACGGCAATAAATAAAAAAGATCACACCCTCGTTCATTCCTCATGTAGGAACGGCAATTTAAATGGTAAGAAGAAGGGAGATGTGTTTCTTAGTTAAGCGGTCCCCTAGTAATAGGAATACATGGAAATATGATATAGCCCGGATAGTAGGAATATATTCCAAAGGGAGAAGCAAGAAATGGAACATGGGATCAATTACTTACAGTTCTAGGGGATTCTATAGTGGATGATGACAAAAGAGAGAAAAAGGGCAATCAGATCGGGAGTTGTTCAAGTCTAGACTGTCAGGTTCAGAACACGGCAAGACTAGATTTTGCGTAGGTTTTTCTTTCTCAAGGCCACCTTGTACGTATCAGTAGTTACAAGACGACACCGACTTTACCACTTTGCAGCCCAAAAAAGCCACATACTAGCGATACAGACTCATGCCGAGCATGCAGTAGCATTAATCACCAAGAAACAATCCTACGCATCGCAAACAATCGGCATCTCACGGTCTAGATTTTATTTTTTTGCCTAGCCCTCGCTTAGAGAAAAGCGTGGGTTTTGGTGGTTATATGGTATTATAAGGCCGCAGTATAGAAGAAAAACAAAGTGTAGTTTTAGGACACTATAATTAACGGTGTGATATCACGTTACAGCTCCAGGAAAAAGAAAACAGGGCATCGTTTTGATTTGCTATAGGCAAGTTACGTGGATTCTTATATCTGCAAGTACTGAAATGGCCATTATAGCCTTGCAAGGGCTTTCTTTGTGTCTGGCAGGGAAGTTAAGTGATTAAGAACTTCTAAAATGTTTCTAGATAAACTAAATGAAAGGGAAACAGGCAAACAAAAACACAAGGCAATTCCTCCCTTGTTCATTGGCCCTAGAGCCTAGTCAATCTAATTGCCCACGTCCTTATAGTTAGGTACGTATATCAATACCGAACAAGTGAATAGGCGGCTTGTTAGTTCTCCAGAGACATTATAAAGCAGAGATACTAGCAACAAGATATAGCCAACTACAAGTTTAAATCAAAGGTTCTTGCGTATCGGTACGAGAACATAAAATACACTTTTATCATCCTATATTGAAAACATGTCATACCACGGTTGTTATAACGTTTGCCTATTAAATCATATATGGGACACATAGTACAGCGATGTGATCAAGATCTTCGCCAAATCACTAGCATGCACCTTTTGTTGTGTTTTTTTTTTGCATCTGCGGATGCTGATAGGACAGAGAACGTCCCGCTAGTTTTCTCGGGCTGCGGCCACGTCAGTTGGCCGACGAAGATAGCGTGTTGGCGTTGTACTCCGAAGGCGACACTAAGATGTATAAACACGGTAGATGTGTACAATAACAACGGAGGCCGTGCTCTAGGCCTATCTTCTCCCATCGGTAGTCCTGACTAAGCGCGTGCAGATACTATAGCACATATTATATCGGTTTCCCTGACACATAGTGTATCTGCAATACTGGGAGAAAGAAGACAGGAATATCGTTATAGGCGGGCCTCGTCAATGCAAGATGCGCCTTGCTCCCTTCGCAAAAGCTGCAAAGGGGAGACGAAATAGCCAGTAGTTCTTCCCGTGTTTCTCAAGTGCATTTTCGTCTAGGCACGAAACGAATTCGAAAAAAAAAGAGAGGCACCAATTGCGAGCCAGACAGCACGTTCTCCTATAGTCGGCATTCAACGAGCCAAGAGGACAATGTCCAGCCCGTGAAAAAGAAAAGGAAGAAACAGAACACGGCGGTTTCCCCGATGTGGCCTTTTTTTTTTCCATGTTGTCCTGATTTAATGTCTTCCTGTATTGCTGACTGGTTATGCCTATAAAATATATGTCTCCAAAACATGACAACAATATCTCCAGACCGCTCCGGAATCACAAACTCGTGTGCTGGCAACCCTTGTTGCAAATTGGCTCTTTTACTTTTGTGACATGTCCATGATCTGCTGGCAGAGGATGTAAGTTGTAAACAAAGGCAAGAAGCGGCTGATTTTCACAGTCAGATCAAGCAGTGCTTTTTCTCGCTGTCTCAAGAGACAACTACTTGTATTGATACATTGGTTTGTTGGGGGCTGATTTGACTGAGCTGGCGTGAGTGTGGCAACGAATATATGTTTATTGTATTTTAATAGAGCTATACAGCTAGTCTAAGAACCAGAATCCGCCCCTACGGCTGCTTTCTTTTGTGCCTTTTCGCCACTCCCCTCATATTTTCATCACTAAATATCAAGACAGTTAGTTGATATGAAGATAACAAGCGATAGCCCATCGATATTCTTTAGTGACAGCGAATCCCAAAGAAAAAGAAGATGGTGTGTCATCACATGACGGCCAATGTCTAATTTTAGAATGATTTGCAAGCTGATATGATAGCTTTCGAAATATTGAGTGTTGAAAAAAAGAACTATAGGTAACTAACTATAATTTTCTGATTACTGTGGCTTGTCTGTCAAGCAAAAAAAAAAAAAAAAAAAAAAAAAAGAGTCGACACCGCTGTTGTAGCACCAAAACTAAACGATGTCGTCATCAAAAAAATCACCAACAAGAACAAGTAAACCAATAAAAAATAGAAGAAAAAAAACAAAACCAAGCTTCGAAGCCTAGCTTAGGATCTTGAACGTTCCCCTACCGTTTTTTCCTTCTTGCTTTCATCTTCCTTTGAGAATGCCCAACAAGGGTCGAAGACCTGATACCAGCAACTAAATTCTGAGGATTGCCCCAAGTAGCCCGGCTTAAGGATCATGTTCGATTACAGACCACCTACTTCCATGGCAACAAGAACTAGACAACGACACAAGACACAGGCAAAAAGAAAGCCGGCCAGAAGGCACAGGACCCTTTCATTCTCCGCTTCCTTCATACTGTTGAGCCAGCATCAACGACATCTCATTTTAGGGTGTCCCTATTCGTCCTCGATGACGGGGGCACGTCTTGTCTATATCTTCTATACGTCAGTGAATGTCAGTGAATATCAGTGTCTTTCTCTTACATGACCTCATATCTCTCGCGAAAGACACAGATGACAAAGCAATTCATCAGTGGATTTCAGACCCTACTTCGAACCCAGCCCCTCGCGCCTTCGATTGTTCCTTCCGTTCTTAGTTGGCAGGCAGATCCTAGCCTGAATTCCTCGTCAAGTCCAACGGGGGGCGTTTTATCACGAGTAGTAAATTGCCCAGGGTTACATCAACCCTAGCGGTTCTCTTCTATCTTATACGTTGCATTTCAAGTTTGTGTGAGTTTACTAAGTGGGTAAGTTTGGAGTGGCTTTGTTCGATGAGAAAAGACGGAGAAAAAACAAAATGGAGAAAAGAGCCGCATTACGGCTTTGAGTGGCTTTAACCCGAATGTTCCGCACAATTATGAAGAAATACAATCACTTCGTTTTGCCTTTTCTTTTCCCCACAGCCACGTATCTTCACGACAATCTTTGGGAACTTTGATAGCAAAACTGCACTACCTTGTGGAGACCTTTTTGTTTTATTTTATTTTATTTTCTTCGCTTTATGAATTCGGGTTATACAGGTGGCCAAATCGGCGAAGAAAGGAAGGCCCTTGCTAAAAATAAAAAGCGTAGAATACATACATGGACAGCAATAATCGTGAGGGGAACTTTGTGTGTGTGCCACCCCTCCCTTTTTTTTTTGTTTCCTTTCTTACTTCCCCGTTTTTGATGCCAGGCACAAGAGATACTCTGCAGGTACATCGTTGCGATTGCCCCTCTTTTGCGTGCTGGTCAGGCACGCACTGTGTCTGTTGTCGGTGAGCCGGCGGAGGAGGAGGAGGAAGAGGAGGTTTTCAAGCAGGTCACCTGGCATTTGTAAAGCAACTCTGCCGTCCCAAGCAGGCCAAACAGCTCATCAAAAGGCATGGAAACAACAGGCACGGTAGGAAAGTCGGTGGATACTGGTTATTTGAAATTGACTGGGCTGGCGCTGGATGTGCGGTGAAGTAGCAGTAACTAGCTAGGAAAAAATAAAAAACCACCATGGTTACTACTGTTGCTGGCGTTTAGACTAGTACTAACCTACTATTGCCTAGCGGTACCAATGACTAGTGCCTCTGCTTGATTTCTGACAACGAACATCCAACTAGCTGTACTATGTAGTAGTAGCCGTAGCAATAAGCCAGAAGAGGAAACAGAGAGGGGAAATACAAGATATTCGAGAGGGGAAGATGGGGGGGGCCATGGATGGAACCTAGCAGGGCCCGGTCTAGACGTGACTAAAGTTTACTATCTACCAGATCACATGTTGGCTACATATAACTAATTGTGAAAGGATAGAAAGAGGAGAAATACCTATATATACCACAATAGGTAGAGCAAAGTACGAGGAGAGGATGAAAGTCCACCTAAAGAACATCGAAAGCACTTCGTGATATGTAGATCTCTGATACTATCTGTCATTAGGCAAAGCCGATGAATCGATTGGAAGACAGAGGGGTTTCAGGGATTTGGTGTCGTACTAGTTTAGTTTAGTAATGAACATAGCATATAGACACATGCATGAAAAAAAAACAAAAAAAAAAACAATAAGCTCGGCCGATACATTTAACAATATCAGTCTCGTAATACCACGAATCAGAAATGAGTTGGTTTAATACTTTAGTACTAATATATTTTGTATATAACTACTGATAATGTAGCAAGGCAAGAGAGATGCCTTTGTAATTCTTTTTTTTTTCTTTTCAGGCGGATTTAAACTTGATGAATAAAATGAATTTCTGTAATTAAGCTGTTCGTCTTTTATTCTGCTGCCCATCAACCTGATTTTTTAAATACCTTTTTTTTTCAATTCATCGTATCTTAAGAACTGGACGGCTATTTTGACAAAAAGTCCGTGCAGCCGCACGAAGCGGAAAGTTTGCTAACTGCGCAAAATATTTACAATGTACATATAAAGTTGAGAGAAAAGAAGTGGAGGGGGGGAGTTAGAAAGAAAAAGAAAAAGAATTAAACTAATGCCATCAATATTACTACATTGTATATAGCCATGTGCCACCTTCAGCTGAGGAACCAAGTATTAGTATTAGCAAGTTGGACTACGAGGAGGTCAGGTTCATCTAGGCGGTTATACTCTTTTCTGTGATATATGTAGTAGTAGTAGTGATATGAGATATATGTAACTAATCCCGTGATTTAGACTGTGCTTCCTTCCAGATAGCTCCTCCTGAAGCTTCTGAAGCTGTCTATAATTCCGGATACAGCATGGCAAAACAAATTCATATAACTGTCTCCTCGACAGAACGAAACAAACACTCAAAGCAGCAAATCAAAGCCCTGACTCGTTTGTATTGTTCCTTTCAAGCTATAGTACAAGTAATGACTACACACTATACATTATTTTATCAAATATAACGTTACCTTCTTTACTATTCTTGATTAACCTCCATGCAATTAGTTTGACTTGAATCGGACGTCGACAGAAACCAAACAAATGTCTCAAGTGATATACAAGACCTTTAACTTGGAGTCTTGAAGTCAAGAAGAACTCTTCCCTTAGAAATGGGTGAATAGTATTAAAAGTGACAGTTATCTAGTGGCGTAAAGTAGAACAAGCAACCGACAGGAGCTAAAACGCAATATATCGAATTTATCGAGTGCTGCGGAATTTTCAATTTTTTTCAATTTTTTAAATTTTTTAAATTTTTTTTAAATTTTTTTTTTACGATTATTGTGTTTGGCTGATGATCAAGCTAGTCACGATGATGATCCCGTGCGCAATGACGGTAGCATGTGGCCCAACAAGTGGTGTATTGGTTTTTCTATTCTGTTTTCCTCTTGTTTTCTGGCTTTTATTTTTTTGTTAGCCAGCTATCCAAGATCGTCCAAGGGAGAGAAAGAGAACTGAAAAAAAAAAGACAAGAAAAGTAAAACGGTAAACTTACCATTATCAGTAGTGATTGCCATTGCCTGACTCTCCCTCTTAACCTGCCCTGGTTCCACGGTTAGCCCAGCTTTGGCGGACAAAGTAGTCCAAGTTTGCTTCTCTCTTTTTGTTTTTGTTCCCTTCAGTGTGCATCTTTGCTTACTTTCCAAGCGAGGTGGATAAAAAGAAGAAGCAAGGAAGATAATTATTCTGCTGTGACGTAACCACGACTGGGTTGGCGAAGATGGTGCACAAAAGTGAGCTGGAACCAGACTTTTTTCTTTTTCTTGCCTAGGCTAGCGATACCCATGAACATATGTATGTAGATTACTGCTTCTACTTGCATGTGTATGTGTATCTATTATGCGTTGGCGTTGTCTCATGCTCGAGAGTGGCGTACCTTACATGTAAGATTCAGGGAAAGGAGAAAGAGATAATACACGAATATACGTTGGTATTTAGTAATGTGATAACACGGACTTGTACATTGGATTTGCGGTATGCTGGGTCGCATATGAACACACACATACAAGACATCCTACACATCGCAAATTGCATAGGCGTAGCGACAAAAAGACATCTCTGTGACACTAGCCAGAACAGGTGTATGTAGTTATCAAGGTAGCGCTGCCATGCCCAGTAGAGAAGAAGTAGCACGTAGCATCCATCTTTGGTGTACATATGTACATACATGTATATGCATGTGTGTGCGTGCGTATGGGTGGGTATGATTCAAGGTGGTCAGAGCCCTAGCGCTGGAAGATTGCCTGCAGCTCAACAGCCAAGCGACGACGAATGGTAGAGACTAAACCAACAAGATCCCGTGAGTTGGAAAAAGAGAGAGAGACTATTGGGATTGCAGTGCATTGAATGGCATACCACATCTATCTAGGTTGAGGGGAGGGGGCCTGTCGCTGAGACCGGCGGTCCTTGGGAAGATTTAAAAAAACGGTTACCACCAACTTGTTACTACAAAACAATGGTGCCTGGGCCTGTGCCCGTTATAGAACTATTACTTGTCGTAATGCGTATCGTTCCTGAAGGGAATGAGAGGGCCGTCCGTCAGGGCTTGGGCGAGAGACAAGACAGGTAAAAAAAAAAAAAAAAAAAGAAAAAGCCGATGGAATCAAAGGACTTATTGTTAGCTGCTTGCTCATGTGAGTTAGCATGAAGAGATGAAGAGAATACAACATACACATTCGTTGTATGTATTTTGTAGTTATAGTGTACTCAAGGACCGTTGTTAGCTGTAACAAGGCGAGAAAACAAAACCGAGAGTAATAATATGATTGACGGAGGTTGAGCCTGTGCTCAGCGGATAAAGTAGTGTAAATATGCATGTACGTAGATACATATCTGTATACTACAATACTGCTATTCAATGGCTCTTAAGAGCGGCCGTACTACATACATATCTGTGCTTGCTGAGTAGCGAGAGTGGACATGATTCGCTAAATTGGTTGACGAAGATCGCTATTCAGGGAAAGAAATCAGCGGAGCCGTCGTTCATCGACACCCATGGGCCGTTTTTAGGCCATTTCAGGCCAGGCTCTTCATCTTCGTCTCAGCTTGTGGTGGACTAGCTGGCAAGCTCATTTCTTGTCCTGACCACCTAGCCTGATTGGGCAAAACTGAGAAGGCTGGGCCGGGTTTGGTACCTCAGCCAGCAATGGATGGATCTGAAATAGAAGAAGTGTCAGAATCTTTCTTTAGTTTCTTTCTGGCGAGAGTCTGCGTGGCGGTTGTCGCGGAGCCTAGTCTGAACAAGCCGTCTGAATATTGGTCGTTGTTTTCGTAGTGGTGCTATGCTGGTAAACATGGGGTATCTTCGAGTCGAATTGTTGATATACGACCAAACGGGCTGGAAATAGTAACAGTCGTTAGCCAAGAAAACTGCAAACTGCAAACTGGGCTACTGGCTTGGCCTAAGCTTAGCTAGCCTAGTATCAGATTTTCCCGGCGTTTCGAGGGAAGCCTCCCCCATGTCTCCGATCATCTCCTTGTTTGTGCTTCAGCGGCTGGCCGAAGTTTCGCATGGGGAAGAAAAAGAACAAGAAAAGAAAAAGAAAAAAGCCTGGGGCATTTTGTTCTCGAATGCAACGGCGCTTTGACGATGGAGCGACAACGAATCAAGTCCTGGATGATTTTGAAATGGAAACGATGGGTTTCTTGAAGAATTGAATTCAATATTGAGAGCAAAGCAAATCCGCAGGAAAGTGGCTGTATACTTTTGGACTGCCGGCTTCGTCTGGCTATTTCCAGTGGCACTGCTAAAAACCAACTAGACACAAGCTGTCTTGCGCTATAAAGAAACAGGCATAGCCTATAGCATCAGCCTTAGTGCTGAAGAAGCTCAGGTACCAGCAGTCAAAAGTAGCATGGCAGCAATATTTCAGCCAAAGGTACCTTGGTTTTGGTGGCGGATGTGCTGGCCCAGCGGGTACCTGGCGAAGATTCGAGCCACAATCAAGGTAGCTGGTAATTGGTTCGCGGAGAGCTACAGCTTTCTTGCCACGGATGCTAATAGGGCTTTTTTCCGCTTGTAAAAAGCCTTGATTTATCTTCATCGAGCCTAGTAAGAACTCAATCCGCAGACTGCAAAATCTTTCTTCGTCGCCATCTACAGCACACGGCGATATTTTGTACACATTTGCTTTTATACAACGAAAGTCCACGGGCTGGCAATTATGTCTACTTCCCTGTTTTCTCCATCGTTTTAATCCCAGTAAGTCGTCCTGCCTACTGTCTCGTTTCGTGGCTGGACCTGCATCCGCTTCCAAAGCATAGCAAAGCACAAGCAAAAGCAAAAAGAAAAAAGAAAAGAATTGCACAGGCCTTGCTTTCTCACCAAAATCCTGCGCCTCTTTTGTCTTTCTTGCCCGCTAGTTCGCTGGCAGTGGAGGCGCTACATGTAAACAAACCGCATTGTGTTTTCTTCAGACGTTCATCGGCTGGCTTATCTGCTGCCTCTATGGCTGGCGACTCGACTTTGCCGCGGAATGATGCGGTATCTAAGATGCAAAGCAGTAAGCTCTGCAGTGATAGATAGGTTGCAGGCAGGCACCACTGTTGATCGCTTGTGTTTTTTGTTTTTGTTTTTGTTTTTCTGTCTGCTGGTAGGTCAGCCAGGCTAGAACAAACCCAGCCCGTCTAAATGCAACGCTTAAGAGGAGACCCCGGGAGCATCACATCCACCCATCCTAGAAAGCCAGGACGACCTGACGAGAGAGATCCCAGAGACAGAACGCCAGCGACGCTGCTGATACCTTGCCGTGTCGTTATTGGCTCTGCATCTGCATCTGCATCTGCATGCGCTACTGCTCTGCTCTGCTCTGCTATTGATTTTATATTTTACTGACCATTATGCCTGTTCTGCCCTGTTGGCCCATGCTATTTGTTTGTTTTGGTTCGCCCGGCCTGGATGGCACCTACACAAAAAAACAAGAAAAAAAAACAGACTATTTTCTCTCTCGATGATCAATTCGATGTGTTTCCCTTCTGACAAATGAACACACCCTATAGATCTACATTGCCCAAGAACTCCTACCGAACGAACGCCATTCGATTATTCTTCTCGCTTTGGATTTTTGTCGACATCAGGACTTTGCTGGCTGTTAGGTACGTTTCCCTTGCCCGCTGCTGTACTTTGGTCGGCTTTCCTTATCTTGTCAATTCCCGCATAACGATAAGGCATATGGTGACGTCGTTGACTTCGATTATTGCGGCTGCTTTTGCAGTTGACCACCCACTACTGCAATCCGTTCCATCCTATTACCACCATTGGTAGTGGCACAGCTTCGCTCGCTACAAGACCCTGGACCGCCCAGATCAATGATCAGCCACCGTGACTGACTCTTCTCTTTAGACTCTGCCTTCTCTGTTTTTTTCCACTGAATATTGTTACTCTCGTAGTGGCCCTACCACCACTGATCGTCCACACCAACCCAGAACCACTCACAATTCAGACTCGCCTCGAGGCCATTGTTCCTGAAACTAGAGCAAACTGCTGCCGTCATCACCTTCGGCTCAGCTTCCTTGAAGTCTTCACTTCGTTGTCGACAGCCTGTCTCGAGACAAACAGCGCAGCGGTCAGGAAATACAGACAAATACACAAGTACTGTAGAAGCTAGCCTGCGCATCTGTAGTCTGGCTCTGTTGTTCCATCCTGTGTTTTGAGTTTTGGGTTTGGTTTGGTTTGGTTTGGCTCTGAGCTGGGATCGAACAGCGCTAGAACTTACCTCTCTAATTATACCTACAACTAACTATAAATTGCAGGCACATATCAAGTAATTTTTTTTATTTTTTTTTTTTAATTCATTTATCTTATGGGCATATCAAGTATATTTTGGTCTCTTTTTGTGTCTTGGTTCAAGCCCCCAGCTTCGAAACCCTGAATGCCTCGTCCTGGACCTTGACTAAATCCTTGTTCCTTGTTCCTTTCTAGTCGCTTTGGCTTTGGCGTACCTTAGCTAGTATCTGTACACCACTACTTCTACCTGCTGCTTCTTGCTTCTGCTTCTGCACTGTTTTTCTTCTCGTTTTCTCTATTTTCCCATTCGTTTATATATTCGTTTTATTCTTTCTTCTTTCATTACCATCATCAGTCCCAAGCTTTGGCTCGTTTTGTTCCTCCACTTCTTGCTTCTCTTTTTTTTTTTTTTCTCTCTCTTTCTCTTCTGCAACTTGCTGATCTACCGATCTTCTTCTATATCGACTTGCTCTACCTGCTTGCTCCCTTAGCAACTCCCCTATCTACCACTTCCAGCACCTTGAGTACTCGCCATTCACTGTGAGGGAGGCCGAACACGTAATAGTCCACTTTCTTGACTTTGACGAACAATCACTTGCGCCCTTCCGCCTAAACTGAACCTCACCCTCTATTTCTGAGCCACCCGAAAACTAGAAAACCAATAGCAGTGCTACCTCCCGAACCGCTTATACCTTTGCACTCCAAAGAACCTAACCCCCCTTTGTTGTGCCTTTGGACCTAATAAACCCTTTCAGGCGCGCAGTAAAAAAACACTCAAACACTCTCTTCGCTGCGTCAACTTTCATACGGTGACTTCCTCTCCTCGATTGAACCTTTCATCGTACATTCTTTTTTGTATCGTGCTTTTGGCCCAGACCAGCACTTATCTTCGCATCTATAATACACGACAACTGCGCCTCCAACTGCTCGTCCATAACGACTCGTCAAGAGATTACAAAGTGCTGCCGCCGCCCTTTTACAACTGCATGCCGGTAGACCGTACAAGAACATACCACTTTCTGCTCCGATCTTAATTTGTCGCCTTAACGCCCCCGACAATAAGCCCTGCCCCGGACGAACTGAAGATTGCAATTATCCAGTTGTTAGACGCTCACAATTCGAGTGTCTGGGTCAAAGGCCGTTATACCATTTGATCTATAGCTGGCCTGTCCCCATCCTGTGCCTAATTGTTGCTCCTGCATCACAGAAACACTGCCATCGCTTTTCTGCCGAATTTCTGAGACACTTGGGGACAAATTCACTCTATTAGTTGCGCCTGCTTTACGCCTACCTTCAAGCAAGGTCCCGTGCTTGAACAAACACACCGAACAATCGTTTCTGTGCTACTCGTCAGTACAAAGGTCTCCCAAGTTCGCACCACATCTTTCTCTGGAAGCGATACACCTGCCAGGAACAAGATTGAAGCCAGTTAGTTGGCTGAAAAAAAGAAAGGCAGACTGGTTATAGCTACTGAGTTATACTTCATTCAGTTGGGCCCTGCATACATTGTTAAAGACACACCTCCTGTGGAGTTTGTATTCTGTATATCTAGGTGATATATATCTATCTCTGTGATTTTACTAGAGCTTGTTCCACTTTTGGAGCCTCCGTCTTCCGCGTTTTGCTGTACAAGAAACGAAATCGTATTTGTTCTTGTTTTGTCGATTTGAAACTTGCACCTAGTCGCCCTCGCTTGCCTTGCCTCGCGCAGACATCAAAGACAATATACCTACTACGGGTATTCCACTAGCACTATTTCACCATCAAGTTACAAGGCCACGTCCTGAAGTCATACCCAATGTCAGTGGCTATGTCCCATCACAGCAACCTCCACAACAACACACACAGTAATCCTGTGATGTATGGTGCTCCTCAACAAAACCAGTCCTACCAACGCATGCCTCCAGCCCAGACTCTACCTATGAGACCCGTCACGCCTATGACCTCGGAAGCAGCTACCACCCTCAGCATGATAAACACATCCGGCCAGCCGTCTAGTCAAAGCTCGACGCAAAGTCCAGCCGCTGGAATCACTGCGACCCCGATCGATATTAGCAATCAAAATGGCTCTAATCATGACGGTAACGCACGCTCCGGGGACGAGGACGGTAGCGACTCCGAACATAGCGAGACCGAAGGCAAGCGCAAAAAGGGCAAGAAGCGGCCTCACAAATTCTACTGCAAAGACTACCCGCCGTGCAATCTCTCTTTTACCAGAAGCGAGCATCTATCACGTCATATCCGGTACGTCACTACGATCAGAAATGTCAAACGTGACATCTGAGTCTAACCTAGCTTTATAGTCGACACACCGGAGAACGGCCCTTCACTTGCCACTGCAACAGATCCTTCACTCGTCTAGACAACCTCAGACAGCACGCACAAACTGTTCACGCAAACGAGACGATCCCCCCCGATTCCCTAGCCGCTCAAGGTGGCCGTGGTCATCGCCAAAGCACATCGCGCAACAAGCGTGCATCGATTTCACAACACCCCGTGCCCGGCCCGCCTTCAGTCGTAACGAATATGGGACATTCTAGATCGCTCTCGACGCCTGTCAACTACGGCCAACCTCCATATATCAATTCCTTCAACACTTTGCCTAGCAGTGGTGCTGTTGGACCTATCCCAGAGGCTTACCAGCAACACCCTGCTGGCCCGCACTCGGGTAACTGGATACAGGGGCCACCGCGTGGCATGCCGCATGCGTCTTCTTATGGACCCCAGCAGCATGCCCCGCACATGCCACATCAACACGGCTTTATGCCTAGCCCTCAAGCTGACCGCGTGTACCCTGAAATGCAACCGATTCCCAGTCACGGACCCAATCATGTCAACGGCCACGGACATAACCGCTCTAGAAGCTTGATGACGCCTGCCGAGATATCCAGGCCCGTTGTGTCTCACCCACGTGAAAACATGGACCGGCTGCGCCGGCCATCTCACTTACACAGCGCCGCTCCGTTCGGACAAGGGCAACCACCCCCGGCACCGTCTAGCTCTTCGAACTGGTCTAACCAGCCCACTCGCCACAAAGGGCATGCCCGTGGACAATCCCATGGAGCCATCTCCCTCGCGCCAGGACCTCGTATCAACGAGCACTCCCCACGGCGCCCCACACAATCTGCGCGCGATTTACGTCTTGCCAACCAACCCTATTTTAACCTCCAGGAAGAGCTTGCCCGAGTCCGTTCTCACAGCGTTAGCAATGCTAGTGCTGGTAACAACGCAAACAGCGGTACCAACTCGCAGTCGCCAGTTACTCCTAACGACGAGTACTACCACTCCCCAGTTGCGTCACCCACTGCCAACGTCCACAGAGACTATGCTCGTGATAGAGCTAGTGTCTCTAGCTTTGATTTCGGATCCGGCCTTCTACCCCGTGAGAGAGTATCTGGCCTCTCACCTAGCATGCACTCCTCGCACCGCATGCCCATAGGGATTAGCAGCCTAGCATCGTCCCGCGGTGGTCACATTCGCTCTCAATCATGGAACACGGCGATTCCTGAACGTTCGTCGACCCCGATAACTCTGCCCAGTTTGAACTACAACGAGGCAGAAATTCGCGGGAACTCTTCCAAGGGTTTAGCTCTACTTGAGCCACGGGTCCGCATGTAGACAGCGGAATATTTCTGCGTGAATCTACTCACGGTTGTCGGTATCACCAATAACCTACCTATTCACTACTACTACTACTACTACTATCACTGCTACCTTGTCATCGCTATGGCATATGTAGCAGCACGAATTTCCTAGGGTTACTGCGTACCTGGATTTTGTCTCTTTATTTTCGCATTGCTTATTCCTTTGTTGAATCTTGATGGCTAATACCGTCTCTTTTCTTTGCACGATTGCATTACTTTGTTGTTTCACAGTACAGTGCATGATTCCCCCGACTATATTCTTTTTGCTTTCTTTTTTTGAGGGAACGAGGTCTTTGTCAAGTCATATATGACTGACTTAACAATGAAATTTTCCCCTTCCCCTTCCCAAATGGGTTGTTTTTGCTTTTCTGTTCACGCCACGATGTTATGAAAGCTACGATCACGACTACTATTCCTCTATAAACCATTAGTACTTGATTTTTTTGCAAAAAGTACTATTTACTTCACAGACCGATGAGATATACCGGCTGTTTTGACTAGTGTTGGTTGGATCAATATGATACCACAATGGAGGAATGCCTGTCGTTTTTTTCTTATTTTTTCTTCTTCTGCTTCTCTTTTGCTCTGCTACCTTATCACTTGGTCTGGACATGTTTATTGTGATACCAACCGCTTACGTTATTTTATCCCCTTTTCTTCCTTCTCTTTCTTAGTTTTAGTTTTATTCTGTACTCAATTTTCAATGAATATGGTATTATAATCTATTTTCATTTAGAATATGAGACAATATGTCAAAAAGGATGCTGTTGATCTGTACGAAATAAAATAAAAACAGTCTCTCGGATGTTTGGATATAGGTTTTTTACTTTTTTTATATAGTTCATATTTGAACGGGATGGAAATCGCATTTGCAAAGTTATTTATTTCTTCTTTTTCTAGGTAATATCTTGCTTTTCTAGCTCTTACACTATGTATGTTTTTTTTACTGTATTGTTTTCTGTTGTATTCTTTTTTTGTTAAATTGTTGTGGCTTTGAGCGTTTACTGGTAGTTAATTTGATTTTTGATTCACTTCTACAAAAATATAAAGCATTGTGCTATCGTATTTCCAATTTCAAGTCTTTTTCTCGTTTATGGAGTGGAATATTGGTTGATTTTCGAGATTTGTTTTAGACACTGTGTTTTTCAATAGTCGATATAAATATAGATATAGACAGCTTGGATATTGGCGGCTACGGCGGATAATTGTTCCACGTGTTTACAATGAATGAATGAAAATCAAGCTTATCTAGGCGGGACATGATATCAGTGCTGAAACATTGTTTCAACATGCATTTTCGTCTTCTCCGTGTTGTTATATAATTCATTTTTATCAAGGTGGAAATGGAGCTTTAATAGCTAAGTATGTAGCACCCGGTATCCTAAAATGCTCAGCCCTGAACTGACACTAGTATACAATTTAGGGTTAAGGACAGCCTACTTCTCAACAGTGACAGGCCACTGAGATACAGATCATTTGTTAATATTCCTGCGCATTAAACCTCCAAGCATTTTGTAGCTCCTTGTATTATAAACCCTCTTAGGACTACCTTCTGCAGAACTTCGTGAGCGGAGAGGCTGCCCAAACCCTCAGATGCACTACCATAAGCATAGGGTGGACTTCAGTAGTAGCTGGATTTGAACCAACTACCTACGCCATGGGGACGTCTTCTCCATGTTATATCTAGAATAGCAATATTTTCATTGGTAAACAATGAGAAAGACAAAAGGGAGGAGGATAAGAATAACGGTAGAAGTAAGAAAGCCTTCCTAATGATAGATCATAGATATAGGTAGTTGTATATTATGTGATCAAATATTACATGTAGTGAGGAGAAGCAATATATGTAACTTTTTCCCAACTTGACCTGCCACTTTTTGGGGGTAAAGCTTTGGATTTTGAAGCAAACAACGGTTCATATTTTGACCTTTGTTTATAGTATAATCCTAAATTATTTTTCAAGTGTCCTGTCAGACAGAACATCATCATCTTTTTTTGGGGATATTTTTGTCTTGTTTTGCTTTACGCCGTTGGTGTGCATCCGCGGATTTGCAACATGCATGAAAAGCCGCGTGATGGCACAACACACGCACATAGATATATATAGTTGTAACTATACTACTAGTTGTAGATAAACAATGCACATACAGATACATATGTATATGTGTGTACTATGATTCGGAACCAAAAACTTGGCAAGACATGTCACATTTTACTCATCACAACGCTAGTGGCCCGAAACATGAAGGGCAAAAAATATACAGAAGAGGAGAGGGACTGTTCGACCAAAAGATGGTAAAGAGGCAGGAAAGCTGTCTTAGAAATGACAAGTGCGTATATATTCACGTAGGCATATCCATCATATCCAGTCTTGGCCGTACCAAATATTCCCTGATATGATGTACAAAAAACATGTATATCCCAGAACTCTTGGTAACACTACAAGTATATTGGTTATTTTCGTATAACGGAGTACCCGGCACCGAGTGGGCCAATATTAACTGGGGATATATAGACAACTACATGTTTTCCCTTTCAATAATCCATGTCTCTTCTTTGGACATGTTGTTTCATCGTAGACGGATCTAGACTGCGATTGCGGATTTCAAAGCTTGCATACGATGTATCATCGATACACTGTACATATATGTACATGCAGATTTACATCTGTTGATAGTTGTCTGTTTTGTTTTCGATGCTGCAAGACTGTAGCGGTATGCAGACCGGTGGGTAGAAAAATGTGCATATAGTGGGATTCTTACTACCTATCTTTTTCTTGGTTTTGCCTAGTTGGTGCCTTCTTTTGGTACCTGTATGTGTACAGATAAATAGGTTAAACATATAACTAGCCAAAGTTCAAGGAGAGTAACAAAAGATACAGAAAAGTGAGATCATGCATGTCTTGACCACGTATATGCATGCTCACATATTTACATGGTACTCGATACAACGACTAATCATATATATATTATGGCTCTATACCCCGAAGAGAAGAGAAGAGAAACAAGAGAAAAAGTAGGAGGCCAAGCTTCCAGAAGAGAAAACAACACGCATTTATGCATGAGAGGCTTTGATATCTCGATTTTTCCCACTTCATATAAAAACGGAGTCGTATAAGAGGGGAAGTGGGAGCATGTCAACGTCCAGTATAGCCCAGATAGGAATTTGATTATACTCTCTTTTTCTTTTATTTCTTCTATATAAAGCTATGTGATGATAGTAATAGTAGTAGTAGTAGTAGTAGTAGTAGGGCTCAACTTATCACAGCTGCAAAATATACAGATACGTATACATTGTATGTTGTTTCCCCTCATTCTACACAACAGATTTTCTCTTTTTCGAGTTATCCATTTAGTAGATCGGCTTTTCTCATCGTATACGTGAATATGCTTGGTATTTGTCTTTTTTTCCATGCAAGATGTCCTCAGGCCGTAGATTCCATAAAACGTCAAAACAATCGCTTGGATAAAAGTAAAAAGAGTGGCAATAACCTATGTCTCTATGCATAACCCTTGACCACAAAAAACCTCACCTCAAAGAAAAAAAAAACACCCACCGAGAATGCATTAGGGTTTCCCTAGGAATAAATGACGAAAAGAAAAGGAAGGTGCAGAAAATCAAGAAGGTGTTGCCATCGGTTCTTGCTTGTCCTGGAATCCGGAGAGAAGTAAAAATAAAAGATTAAAATAAGAAAAGCAAAGAAAAGCAAGTTTTCTTCGTTCCCCTCAATCGAACCTTTTCTCTTCTTTTATTTGATATCAAGTCGGCGAAGGTTCCTCTAAGAAATCATCATCGCACCGTCACTTATCAAATCGAGTATTCTTTTGCTTCTCTATCTTATTATTTCCAACGGCTAGTCGTTCTTCATCATCATATTAGCATATATCTTTTTTCCCTTACCCCCAGCTGTATTTTTTTTTGGCTGGCGTGCTTATACCTCCGTCTATCTCCGGACTTCATCGTTCTGTTTTTTTTCCATCCTCTAGGGAACTCCCCCCGTTCGTCTTTCTCGACAAAACGCACACCCTCCCTCATCAATAAGGGCCTTGCAAAGCTGGGCAATCTCGAGGGTTTCACCTGACAGCCCAGAGCTCTTGCACGGGCGGTAGCACCTGGACTAGAGCTGAGATATCTTAGCAAGCGAACGGGCTTAGCTGATTCTCTTCCTGCCTGGGCCTTTGGTCTTTTTTTTGCCTCTAGTAGTGCCACTAAAATGAACACCACGTTTACAGCTACTTAGGAACAACGTGACAGAGCCTTCTAGATACTTCCTTTCCTTATTATCGGGTAGAAAGGTCAAAGAACTCCTAAATTAGCCAAGGAACCAAGTCTATCCGTCCCAGGAAAAATAATTCGGGCTCTCTTTTTTGTCAGACTCTTGTTCGTTCGTGTACGTCAAATCGAATCGAATCGAGTAGACCCCGCATATACATAAACCTCCCTCATCCTGGAAATATCTATACCAAAGAAAAAGAAGAAAGAGCTGCTCTAGATCCTAAGTTCAAACCAGTGAATTTATGGTGTTCTTTTGGCGGTTCCTTGTGTATACTTATAGATAAGGCTACGAAAAGGGAAGGATACATACATTTCCTCCAAGGGTCAAGTAGTAGTAGTTTGTCCGCGTGCTGCCTACTTATTAAACTCATCCCGGTGGAGTGGTTGACAAGATTCCCAAGAACTTGGACACAGTTAGGAATCCAGGCGAAACCCAACCATAGGGTTTTTTTTCAGCTTCCGTAAGCTTGCTTTCTTTTGAGCCTTAAACCTATTTACTTTTCCAGGCAATCTGGATTCTTCTTTCCGATTCTCTGCCCATTTCCCGTTTTGGAGATTTGGTTACCGTTGCTATTTGAAGACGTCTAGCTTTTTGAAGACGTTAGGTATTGTCACGCAGGCACCTTCTAGCAGTCCTTCAGCTCCGCCACACAGACAGCAAAATTAACCTTATAGACTTGTGTCTCATGGACTTGTGTGTACGTCTATAGAAGGAGATGCCAGAGGTGTGATTTCATGCTTTGGAACGTCTGTGCGACCACTCATACCAATCAAGCTCAAGAAGCAACAGTACTGGCATCTTTGTTTTTTTCCTTTTTGGGGCACCCACAAAGCGATCTGTGCCTTTCGTCTCATCCATCTGTCAGATACAGCTTGGACGTCCTTGCTTGGCGCCTATTTTTTGGATTTTTTTTTGTGAGATATCGTGTTTTAAGCCGAAGCTGAGTCAATTTATAGATGAGGCTGTCTGTCAGCAAGGCACGCTTCCGAAACATAAGAAAAAAACTGGGAGAAATAGATTCATCATAAAAGTGCACAAGTGTGTTTCTGGGTTGTGCTTCCATTTACGGCCACCTGCCGAAGACGTGCAAACGAACGGCTTCCTGCAGGCACATCTGCTTTACATTATATGTCTGATATACCTACGCCCTTTTGGAGTTCTGATATAAGCAAGCGAGAAACGGATTAACCAATATGCCGGCTACAGGTGGAGTTGCTATTAAGTTTAGCAGTGTTGGATCTGGCTCAGGTTCTGGATCTGGGGGAGAAGTTGGTGAGAATAGTTCGAGTCTGCCTCATCAACAAAGGGAACCAAAACGGAGAAATCGAGTCCGGTTCTCCTGTGCTACATGCAGAGACAAGAAGTAAGCAATTACAAATCCAATTTGAGAGATTGGGGGTAACGGGAACATTCATCCAACGTCATATAAAAGGCATATATGACTGTGGATGCCTTTGTCAAGACCCTGCTCTGTTTTATCTCCTCAAATTATACTGGCGTTTACTTAAGGTTTTCAAATCACTAACAGTTTTCTATCAGACTCAAGTGTAATCGTCTGCAGCCGTGCGACCAATGCGAGAAGCGCAATATCGGCCATACATGTCGGTATATCCAAAGCAATGTCCGTGACAAGGACAACAAACAAGATCCAGCGCTCCTTGACCGCATCCGTGAGCTTGAATCCTACATTGAGACACTGAAAAGACGTATAGTCCGTCAAGAACATGAGCTTGGTAGTGCGAAACTCCAGGTTCCAGAGACACCCTCCAGTGTCGTCGCGACCGTTGTCGTGGCTCCGGCGGGATCACTGGGAAGCGATAACCGTTATGTAGATGCCGAAAACTGGGAGACTGCCCTCGACGACGTAAGTCTGCTACTGTTTCTAACTTTAAATGCTTCGCGGCTTTCCACTAATCTTGGTCGCTAGATCACTCAGATGACAACCTCTTTAAATACGATCGAAGAAGAAGATATGGTAGATGAAGACAGCAACTCAGCCATCGAGCCTCTCGTGGAGCAAGGAGGTCCTATCCTTATGCTTGGCGCCTTTAGCCACAATCACCCGTCTTTGGAAGATACGCGTGGATGGTTGCCCCGCAAGCCCGTTTTAGACAAATTCATCCATCGCTTCTTCGCCAGCAAGGAGCCTGCCTGGCTCATGTTCAACCAAGTTTCCTTCTACCGCAACTATGAGCGCTATCACGAGTGCCCAAACGAGTATTCACAAAGCTTTGTTGCTCTGTTGCTAATCATGGTGGCTAGAGCAGCAGTCTTTTGTATGCGAGGCGACGAGCCAATGCCGGATGGTATGCCTGATGCTAAGACTGTCATTGACGAATACCGCATATATGCGGCCAGGTGTCTCTCTCTAGACGACTACACAAAGCCAGGGAAGTGGAAGCTTGAGGCCCTTATTCTGTATTTTGGAACTGAATACATGCGAACTCACGCTGCTCATTCTGGATCGCCCATTTTGTTGTCCATCATTGTGCGGTTAGCGGTTCATTCGGGCTATCATAGAGACCCCAAGCACTTCAAGGAGTTGTCTGTGTTTGAAGGTGAAATGCGGCGACGTTTGTGGACGGTACTAACCGAGATCGAGCTCTTGGTCAATTTCCAGTTCGGTGTTCCACCAGCTATTCAGCCTTACTACTCGGACACTGAACTACCACGGAATCTCCATGACTGGGAATTCAACGAGTCAAGCACGTCTTTGCCACCCAACCGCCCAGATACAGAGAGAACTCCAGCTCTATACACCATCACCAAGTCACGGCTAGTCAAGGCGTTCGGTGCCATCACAGCAGCCATGGCCTCGGCTGAAAGTCCATCGTATGGAAAGGTCTTACGGCTAGATGGTGATCTACAGAAGGCGCGTGACCTGATACCAGACATTTTGAAGATGCGCCCCCTATCAGAGATGGCTGATACAGCGGTCGACTTGATCATGCACCGAACGTGGATAGAGCTCATGTATCTCAAAGCACGAATAGTCCTACACCGCCGCTTCTTCACTGAGTCATGGAAGAATCCGCACTTTGATCGCTCCCGCCAATTATGTCTCGAAGCTGCCCAGATCATGCTTCAACACCAGTTTGATATCCACCATGAGATATCACCTGCAGGAAGACTGCACAAACATCGCTGGTTCATGAGCAGTCTCAGCACTCATGATTTCCTACTGGCCAATATGATGCTATGCCTCGAACTCGGCCATCTTATGTCTCCCGAAGTCGCCGCCGCCACCGCTGCTGGTCACGCTCCTGTACCTCCCCTCGAAAAGGAAAAGCTGCTAGAGATGATCAGTCGGAGTCGTCTAGCCTGGCTAGACAAAGTTAGGGAAAGCTCGGAAGCTCTCCGCGCGTTTAGGATCTTGAGCCGTATGCTAAGTGCATCTACCGGTCAGAGATACGATAGCTCACCTGATGCCGCACAGCAGCAACATGCGGCCCAAAGAAGTGCGATTGCCGAACCTACGGTAACGAATTCCAACAATGTAACACAGGCTATATATCTTGTTCCCACGCCACAACAACCCGGTTTGAACAATATGGCGCTTTCAACTGCACCATCGATCACGCCGGCATCTTCTATCTCACATAGTGCCCACTATCATTCCCAACCAGCCCCGTCTTTGCCTCCCCAAGTTTCACCTTCACAACAGCAACAGCAACAGCAACAACAAAACTATCAACTCTTTTTTCAACAACAACAACAACTCCAGCAGTTCCAACCGCAATTACAGCAACAACCACATCAACAGGCTGCTACCCAACAGCCCATGTACCAATTTGCCAACCCTGCCTTCCATTCCAACATTCAACAGACCAACAACTTCCAACTTGGCCAATTCACATCTGCAACTCCACCTACGATGACTTCAGCACACGAACATCAGGGCTACTCCCAGCTCATGTTGGGTGGCCTGCCTGCTACTGCAAACCCCCAAGTAGCCACGTCTGTAGTAACTGGCTTACAGCAGCAGTTCCAGTTCCAGCCTGATGATAAGTCACAGCCATTCAATCCTGCCCAGGGCCCACCATTTGATATGGCTTCCAACATGGTCTCTGGGGGTCACTGGATCCAAGATACGGCATTGCAGAATCAAAGCCTCCAAGCTTCCGAGGGCGCTTCTGGACCAGACTGGGTACGTTCTCATTCTAAAATCTGGTTTATACTTTTGTATTCGATTGTCCTTCAAATTAAGATCAGGTTGTCAAATACTAACACTATTCACTTATCTGTAGATGGCATGGGATGCCCAAATTATTCACTCATCTGTCAATGATGATACAATGCAACAAACTTGGACGAACTTCTTCCGAAGCGGCGAAATGTAACGCCTGGCTTAAGTCTTCTAAAAAAAATATGATTCAAAAGACTACTATGTCATTGTTTTAGTACTACAGAAACTTATTCAATCACAAACCGACGACATATGGTACCGTTTTATCATTAGGGTTATTTCAAGGATTACGATTTTACGATTACCACGTCTCATATCTTATGTTTCTCCTATTCAAGAGTTATCTAGCACATTTATTTTCATAAATCTGTAATATTGATATTCATAGATACATATATTATAACAACTCTTTTTCTATAGACTGTCCCCAACGTTCCGTGATACCGAAAAAAAATCAGGCTATCAAAACATTACAAACCATACATTAGACTTGCTCAAGAAACCGTCTTGCCTACCTATGAAGAATCCGTATCCTTTTGATTCTTGCCCTCTCCTTCCTGGCCTGCATTGTATAAAGCGTAGAATCTAGACGACTCTGTTGTCGATAGCTGTGATGGAACACCATCTTCTACAATGCGCCCGTTATCTAAAACGAGTACACGGTCATAGTCGAGTACCATTTTTAAATGATGACTAACAGCAACCACAGTATAGTTCTTGAACTCACGCTCAATAACCTCCGTCATTGTCTTTTCCGTCTTAGCATCCACGCTACTACTAACCTCATCGAGAATCAAGATGCCGCCATGATCCACAACTGCGCTACTACCGAACGCAGCAGTAGCGGCTAGGGCACGGACTTCGCGACGAACGAGGGCGCGTGCGACGCTGAACAGCTGTTTTTGTCCTTGTGAGAGAGAATCAATCTTGAGTTCGGCTGATAGGCCGGGTGTGACGAGATCAACGAGTTGGACGGCTTCGAGGGCGGCGAGACAGAATTGGTCGGAAACTTCGGAGAGGGGATCGAGATTTTGCTTGATTGTGTGGCCGGATGGGAGGAAGACGGCGTCTTGTGGAACTGCGATGAGACGCTCACGAAGGGTTGTGCGATCGATTGAATAGAGTGAGATCCCGTCAATCGTGATGTCGTGGGCTGGGACCTCGGCTTCTTTCTCTCGAGTTGTAGATGTGGCAGTCACTGGCTCCAGTAAACGGACGAGAAGCATGAGAATGGACGATTTGCCACTGAGGGAGAAGTCGAAGTTAGCCTATGTTCACTACAAATAGTAAAGAGAACGATTGTTGAATAGAGTTACCTTCCAGTACGACCGCAGAGAGCGATATTCTGTCCTGCAGGGATAGAGACCGTGATATCGTTGAGTGCAAGAGACTCGGGCCCACTTGACGTGAGGTTAGCAACTGAAAATTCCATCGGTTTCGCTAGCCAACTTACTTATATGAAGCAGACACGCTCTTTATCTCGATAACACCCTTCTCAGGCCATGTCTTGGGTGGTGTTATACATTCTCCATTGAGGTCTTCACAAGCCGTGTCTTCTGCAAAAGACTTGAGTCTTCCCACAGCTGCAATAGAAGTCTCCAATGAAGTGTAAACTTGCACTATTCTAGCTAGCATGGCACCAAAGGACATCATCGATACCATACTAGCACCCGTGAAGCCAGTGCTGGATCGCATTTTAGTAGCTATGGCGACATTCATAGTAGCTAGGACGGCAACGACCATGTTCAGAATAAAACCAAGCCAGCGTTGAGCCATACTTAAGAGATAATTTGGACGTAGCGAATCATCGAGTAGGCCATTATTCTTTGATCGTGATGGTAGAGACCAGCCTAAGGCTCGGACAGTGGCCAGACCAGACATTGTATCCATGAAATGAGTGCTATCAAGAGAGCATTGTTAGTAAGATGAGCGATAGGTACCATGAAGATAGTATACTGACTAAAGGGGACTTTTGGCCTCAAGATCGAGCAATCTAAGTTGTCTCGATGTGCGCAAGTAAAATCGTTGGATAACATATATAGTAAGACCGATGAAAGGATAGCTGATAGCCACGAAGCCCGACGATGACGCAATGACGCCAGCTGTTCCGACTACCATCCATAAAATTATCACAAAGTTCAGTAGTGATTCTGGGAGCTCAGTATCGATCATCGTCATGTCTTGCGAGAAGAGGTTTGTGACTTGACCAACATCAGTGATGCCGAAGAATTGTAGAGGAGCTGCGATGACGGCACGCAGTGCAGCTTTGTGAAGGTTTGCACCAGTAATGCTAATGGTCGTGATGAGACCCAGAATAGCCTCTATGAATAAACACAACAGACCAATGAAGTTGAGCATCGCGTATACCACAATGTAGAAGGTATTGCTGTGGGTGCGGTTGTCTCTCTCCATGTCTTCCGACCAGTAGTTGAGCCATAAAGTTGGGAATGATGAGCAGAAGCCAACCGCCATGCCAAAGAAGACATATAAGATAGTGACTATGGGGCCCATATTCCTTATATAGTGCCGGAACACGGCACGGTCACCCATAGAACGAGTGGCTGGTTTTGAACTGCAGTTCTGATTTTCGTCTTCGGAGGAGGAATCGAGTACGGTGGAGCTGATTAGGTCGGAATCCATCACGCTCATCACATCATTCGAGCTTGGTTCCGAGGCTTCAGGAGTAGAGATTGTGACGTCAGGAACATAGATTTCACGTTCTTTGAGATCCGTCCAAGTTCCCTGATCGATAACAGTGCCATCGGAACTCAGAGCAACAACATGGTCGGCAGTTGCAATGCGACTAACGGCATGGGTAGATAGTACTACTGTAGCACCTCGTTTTCTAAGAAGTCCATTGGCGCCAAACAATCTCTTGAAAACAGTATCAGTGGTAGCTGCGTCAAGACTACTGAAGATGTCATCAAAAATCAACAAGTCCGTGTGTAGATACAGGGCTCTAGCTAGAGCAACGCGTTGTTTCTGGCCACCACTTAGACCGATACCGTTGCTACCGACTTTGGTGGCATCGCCTTGGCTAAGAGATGCAAAATCAGCCGTGAGAACGGTAGCGTATATCACATCGGCGTATCTCTGTGGCTCGAAGGGAGAAAACCCAGTGATGTTTTCACGAATTGTAGCGTTGAGAAGGAAGGATACTTGGTCAGCATAGCCAATAGCCGAGTATTCTTGAGAGAGGGTGACGATGCCACTCATTGATGGGACTTCGCCTAGAAGAGCCTTACACAACGTGGATTTACCAGAAGCTACAGGGCCAACAATCATAGTCAACGCGCCTTTAGGGACCTCGACGTTGATATCTTTCAGAGTCATGGTCTCGTCGTTCCAGCCAAAGCTGGCATTTCGGACTTCTATAGCAGGTTCGTCACCAGCAGCCTTCTCGCTTTGAAGTACTGATCGATAATCCTGCTGGGATTCCTTATCCAAGAATTCCTGAATACGGCGTATCGACGCCAATCCAGCAACGAACATGGGGAAAATTTGAAGTGTGCCAGTCAAGGGCGCAGTGATCAGAGTAAGATATGAGACACTAGTGAAGAGAGAAGTAGTCGAGATGTCCCGGCCAAGGACGGCAAAGGTGAAGACGGGAGCGAAGGTCTTGGGAGCAAAGCTTAGGACGATGACGATGATGAGCACCCAGCGAAACTTATTCCCATATGCGATCTCATCGAGGCGAAGTCCGTGAATGGCGGTTTCTACGGGACGCGACATGCCCGCTATCTTGAGGTGTTTCACAGAACCGATCACGTTAGATGTTTTAGCAACACGGGCTTGGATCTGGGCCATCCACGCTGTTTGAAGAGGACGTAAGAAGCCCGACATGACGCTAATTGCTATCATACAGACGAGGCATGTGACCAACGGAGCCAGGAATGGCAAGCCTATTTTGAGATATAGCAGGTAGCACGTGACGGAAACCTGGATGATGTTTGACCAGAACTCGTGGACATTCAGAAGCCCAAAGCGGATGCGTTCAATGTCTGTGCTCATCAGCGTTAGAGAAGCCGCATCGCCAGCGACCGCTAGTGTTGTCTGCGTGGTTTTGGTGTAGATGGCAGAAGAAAGGCAGATTCTGGTCATGCCGATAGCACGCTCATGATGATACCAATAGATAGCCGAGACAATAGGTGTGAGTCCGTAGACGAAAGCAGTAGCTCCGATTAGACCGTAGCCCTTATTGTCAGTCGATTGGCTGGGTGGCAGACTGAGGTTCTCAAGGACAGCTTGGATGAGAAACGATTGGCTGATGTTGAGGCCGATTAAGGCTAGCCGTGGAAGGATAGGAAAAACGACTTGCATAGGAATAGTACGGATGATGTTCTTAAGCAAGCCGTTCTTATCGCCTTTAGTGGGATGTTTAGCGAGATTCTTCTGCATGCGATTTTGAATGGCATTGGTCGTCATTTTCGGGTCAAGCATGAAGAGATCTTCCATTTGCAAGATCTTATTGTATCCCGAAATAAACATTGAGTTCAGCCAAAAGAACGACCCCAGGCCATAAAGACCCGTGGTCTCTTCAGGACTGTGTTTCCGGGCATCTGTCCAGCGTACCCAACGACTCTTCTGGCGAGACTCGAGGACGAAGAGCAGTGCCTTGAAGGCGGTAGCAGAAGTAAAGAAGGACACAATGACATTCTCGTTCTTGGTTTCCGCAGCTAGCCAAAAAGTACGGGTGATGGCGATATCGAAGAGAAGCGTGCTCGAAAGGAATAGCGTTAAAACGGTTGATGGGCGGGCTGACTTGGAGTGCTCGAAAACGGAGAGCAAAGCAATTACAAATGAGGAGGCAAGACCAAGCGCCGATGATGCGATGAATAGATTCTTGTTGCTCGTTGGGTGCAGGCAGTTAAGAATCAGAAGAGCTAGTTGGATTCCAATGTAGATGCTGTTGAACAGCTATATATAATCGCAATACTTATTAATAAGCGTCATGTGACTTTGTGTACGATTGTTCCCAGAATGGCACTTACCGACTTTGTATACTTGTAGAAGATACCAGTCACGATAGTTGCACGACACCACAGCCCGATTAGGCGAGATATGGCAGCGATAATAAATATAGATGACGGCAGAATCGACAGAACCACTTGCTCGAACGTGACTGTGAAGTCGAAATCATGGCGGCAACCGTGCACATTGGGCCCGAAGTTGGTGTCGCCTGGACACTCTGCGAAGCCCATGATGGCGAAAAGAGCTACTTGTAATTTTATATTAGAAAGCGATAGTTAGATTCCATATGAGGGCACTCTCTCTTAAAGAAACTCAAGATGCTAGAAAGAAATGAAGAAAATATGGTATTGTATCCATCTCCGGCGAGTTCTTTCTTATATTCATAACTACTACAATACAAAACACCAAGATACGCCAAAAGTGGTAGTATTGGCTAACGGCACTTTTGATGTCCATTATTTTCCTACGCTAACCCATACTAGGAAGCCAAATATCAAGCAACATCCACTGAATTCACAAGCTCTATCTATGTACATGTAGTATTTCACTCATTGCGTCTATCTAGGCACCCGTATATTTCACTCGCCTAAACCTAAAAATGTAACTCCACGAACCTTATCACTTGAATATGTCAAATTTACAGTAGCTTTTGGCCCGGCACCTTTGCTTTTCTATCCAGCATCGCCTAATTAGGAGATAATTCTTATCAGACGTGGGACTTAGCGGCTGTTGTAGATATATGGCTAATCCAAAAGGTCTGTGCTGCAGTGTTGGAATTGACAAAGTCGGTGTCTGTCTTGATTGAATAAACCTGCACATGGCACGTAAATCACATCTATACCATTATGCCATGGCAGCATTGTTCAAGATTCATATATGAAGTAGCTGTACTGTTGTTATCACTTGATTCTTTAAGCCTCGCTTAGCAACAGGTATGTAGATATACAGTGTACACCCAACCACGGTATATATATTTGTACATACATAAATACTAGGTACGACCAACTAACTATAGAGTCTCTAAGATAAGCATATGAGCTAATGCGACTTTGAAGCAACTTCCGTGTTGCATCTCGCACCATATTACTGCATCTGGATTACCACTCACCACCGATTTATCTACATTCCACACACATACCATCAAGGGACAAATTTGGCATTGTTGTATCTCTCCATAGTAAAAACGGGAATTTGTAGTGTATTCAAAATCGGTGCATACTAGGGGGTAAACAAGATGATAGTGCCAATCTACACTAAAGAGAGTAAAACAAATACGACCCAAGCATAATCCAGATGAATCACTTTTAGCTTCCAGCCCAGAGACCCTAGCCCAGTACCGAAGGAAGATATGTAGAACGCATTACCACATATGGACACTAACATTGCATGCCTTTCGCTTTGAGCGCCTAAGGCTTGTTCTTCTCCGCGTGCTTAGTATGTACGACTACCACCATGGCGTCTGAAAGGAACGATTGTTCCTTGGCTCCGGGAGAAAGAACTAACTCCCAATCGCCTTCGGCTTGCAGCTCCTTAGGCGGATCTGAGCCGACGATGTCCTGTGTTACATAAAGACTTTGGTCAGTTAACTGATATTTCCGGGCTTAAGTTAGTTACTAGATCTCTGTATTTTTGTGACTTACGCGGTAGGACACTTGGTCCTGATCCTGGAGTGCGCGAACTGAGAAACGCTTGATATTCATCGGTGGCGCACGAGTACAATCTCTCGTTTTGCTATGAAGATAGCGGCGAGTGGTATCCTCGAAGCGTTTACCACACTCGCAGACTAGATGCAATCATTAGTCAGATGCTGTTATTTTCAATGCTCAAGATATCGATATGGGGCATTGGTGGGAGAGATCTTACCACACGGAGTATTTCCGTGAATGAGGCTGAAGTTCATGTGGTGCTCGAACGCCGCTGGCGTATCGAAGCCATTACCACATTCGCACAGGAAGCGATGGCGCTTGGTGTGCGTGATGCTATTCTTAATAGCGCGGACGGCGGATATCAAAGAGTTCATGACGAGAGTCGATGCCGTGATTGATGATGCTTCTTGATAGCTAGACTTGCGATGAGATGATAATGTTTGATGGTGATGTTGATGTTGGTGTTGGTGTTGATGTTAAGAGAGGACCCGTAGAGTCAACAAATCAATGCCAAAGCTATATATCGCTAACGATGGACAGTAAGGTTGGCGGCATCGAAGCGGAACTAGAGTTAGTCGAGCACATCCGGTCAAGCCATAGCAACCAGATGGGAACCGGATATTCACGGTGTTGTTTGCTATGCTCGGATTATGATATAGGCTGTGGGTAGGAAAGGTATAAACATGTACGCTGTCTACTTATAGTAGCTCTATACATGGGATGAGATATTAGTTGTGTTACACTGGTGTCTCACAAGATAGCAACAAATAAACAGTATGTTGCAGTGATTGGAAAAACAATACTAAGTTACAATTCCTTGACACATGGCAGTGTCTCATCACAAGTCTGAATCGGCGTACCCATTCTACCACGTCGAGAACATTTACAAATGAAAATGGACATGAACTTGACAGAGTAGAAACTCGATTTTATTAGGACCCATCGCTATCCCTATCTATAGTACATAATGTTATGTTGTTTATGTTTATCCGTGGGTTCTCGTGAATTGAGTGAGCTTCTGAAGCATCGACGGACACCGTTCGCATTCGCACCCTACGGAATGATTAGAACTTCCGATGTTAACCGAAGCTGATCGGGTCTCTTGAAAAACTTACTAAATGTGCCGTGGGCCTTCACGAAGCAGACATGAATGAACATCTCCTTTGCGTCTGGGAATGATAGTCCACAAGGACAGTCTAGTAGAGATGTAGGTTAGTTTGTGAGTGATTGTCCGATGGCCGAGAATGAATCTGTACTAACTGATCACAGGGTCGATTTGTGCCACCGATGCCTCCGTTTCCGCAGAGTCGGAATCAGAATCTCGTATGTTGTTTTCCTCTTGTTCGTGGTCTTGTTCGTGGTCTTGTTCGTGGTCTAGTTCGGGCTCTTGTTGTTGTTCAGATTGTTGATCTTGCGGCTTCTCTTGCAGCTGCTCTTGTATTTCGCCGCCGTTTTCATCTCGTGTTTCTCCTGATTTCGTCATGATTTTGATGGTTCTAGTGGTGAAATTGATGATTATTGGTGGTATCTCGGACAGTTTGAATAAAGATCAATGCAACTTTGTTGGTCTCAAGATGTTGTCAGTGCAAAGAATGGAAACAAATATATTTCTTGTGTCAATATTGTGTGTATATTTTGTGTCACTAATTGTTAATTTGGCAGGTACGAAGCAACCAGATCAAATTCCACGATAGCAAACAAAAAAATATTTCAAGGCTTCAATCTATATATATTAAAGTAACGATGAGATAAGCACAAATTATATAGCACAGTCACTAATATGTCACATATTGCACTTTAGTTATAGCTACAGTAGTATTCACCCTCATCATTAAACATAGTTAGGCTTCACTTGTAGATTTCATAAAGTCAAATTACTGAGGCAGAACCTATCTGGTTATAAATATTAGTATGTGAAGAAATTTCAATACACAGTTGTAGTCACACGAAATGCAATTAAGTTTTAGTCACTATGTGGCTCCAAGTCTAAGCAACACTATAAAGGTTACTTGAATTTCCCACCCATTGTCTTGAGGATATCCGTCTGTCTTCCAAGCCTCCATATTCTGCCATAGTCCGATCAAAGCTTGGAACTATTCAGTTGTCACCATCTAATCACTTCCCACGTCGACGCATCATCATTATCTGTTCGAACGTCCTCACTAACAAACTCCCAGTCATCATCGCAGTTGTTATCCAAGTAGCAAGTACTCTCAGACGAAGACGAAGTGGTCGCTTGTAGGTAAACCGCCCGACCATCGTTTGAATTTATCCGGGTTCGGGGTGTGCTTGTGAGTTTGCCGGGAAGGGAATTCGTTCTCTTAAGTTCAAAAGAGCCACTAGGCTCCGGTTCGACTGAGTCATCGATATTCTCGGTGTCTTTGATGGAATCGAGGCGTGACGGTCGAAGGTGTCGAGATGGAAAAAAGGTATATATCGAGCTCGATCGTAGTAGGTCTTCCGATGGCGAACTCATTTCTAATAGATCTTAGTAAGTCACTAAAGGACTATCAATCGATGGGATATGAATATTGCGTATGGCAGTGATACCTGTTGCTGGCTGGTTTTCTTCGGTCTTAGTCATCTCGATCTGTGATTCAAGACAGCGACCACATTCACAGTCTACAATCATTGCCGGACGTATTAATAATCCATCCATGTATATCAGCAAATAGGGAACGAACAGTACTTACGAGTCTCGAAATCGCCGTCTTCGTCGGTCTTTAAGGTAGGCTTCCATTCAGCTGGAAATTGAAGCCCACAGGCACATCTCAACTGTTCTGACTTTAACTTCGACTTTTGTGACTCCGTATGAGTGGTTTGGCCTAGAATCTCTTTGGCCGGTCTGAACATGTTGATTTAAGATAGTCACATAGCTTGCAAATTTTGTCTTGCAGTCATTAGGAAAAGGAGCATTGAAATTAGGTTGACAGTTTCTATAAGAGGTAATTTTGCTAATTTCAATTACCAAAACCGAATCATCATCATTCCTTTTTTTCACATAATAGAAAACAACAACTTCCGTTTATGCGCTGCCAGAAAGACCCAGTCTTTAATCGATATACATTAAGCCCACAAACAACTACATCGGATTATCCAGGACATTTCGTTCGGATCGAAAAAGTGACAAGTCTAATGGTGGATCTGACACTCAGATACGATAAGGCGGTGTTCCCGAGGCGCCTCTTGTTCCATGATTCGCATGCCCTCCTCAACTGTCATATCGGTGCTCATTCCATTTCTGACAAAACGAGAAACCAACGGACGGAGTTGGCGTTCGTAATCATAGTGGCCTCCTGTTGTCATCACATGTTCGAGGAACTCGCTCATCAATATAAACGTATCACCGCAAATGCAACCTAAATAAAACGTAGCCACATCGTTAGTCGTTGCTTTAGACTTTGAACATCATTTCAGTGTGAACATACCGACTTGTTTGAGGCATCTATCATGCCTATGATTGCGACGTCTACTGGATTGGCGTGAAATACCAGCTTGCTGCCAAGGCTGCAACGGATTGTAGTCGGACATCATCTCGTCGGTAGCCTCTGGACTGTTGTGTCTTCTTCTTTGAGACCGACGAAGGCTAGATCTGTTGAATCTAGTCACGACATTGTTCTGGGTCGTATTGCCTTCGGTCGACAAATCCATGGCATCATCGATGGAATATGTCTCGCCGTTGAGATCGGTATAGCTGCCTGGATACCGCTCTTCTGGGTCTGAATACAGACTTCCATTGGCCATTGCCTCTCGAGCACGAAAATCCTGAGCCTCGTAGCTTGCCGCTTGCCCGGAAGCATGTGACCTCTCGATATGAGCGCATAGGGCGTCATTGTTGGTGAATCTAGCTCCACATGAACATTCAGTGGTAGCTAGCATTTCAATAGCCGTCCCCAAGTCGGAGAGGTCCATAAAGCCAGCATCGGGCGCGCGACGAGATCTCCTACCATTCATGGAGGAGTCCCTAGAACTGCGGTTGTAAGCGGACATAATGTGTTGCAAAGTGATGGAAGGGAGTATTTGACGTGCAATATAAAGGCGGGTGAGTTGTTTTGATGCAAGGTTAGTCAGAGTGATGTGTAGGTGACAAAGAAGAATATTGTTTATGTTTGTTTCGTGTTGTGATTTTATAGTCAACAAACAAGTTCTAATAGAGTAACTTCCCATTTTCAATACGAAGCATCAATGTCATAAGTGATTTCAGCCTTGCACTTAATCTTTCATGACAATTGAATTATATATCATATGCCTTCAATTGCTTTGATAGAAAAGGCGACACAGACGTATAATGATAGAAGGCCATGCAATGTGATGCATACATTAAATATGTTACAAATTAGATGTTGCCTGCCAATCTATATTAGCAAAGCAACACTCTGTGGGCAAACTACAATCTAAATAATATTGAAAATATTAACATGTACGCACTGTGTATATCCTTATACTTCTCTATTCTCTGTCAATATTAGTACCTCTTCATATCTTAACAGTCTCGCCCCCCCATCAGTCATCGTCAACTTTAGACGAGATAAGCCGCAGCAACTGCAACGGAACCAAGAATAGCCCATGTTGACTTGGCCGAGTGTCTGCTTTGACCAGCAGTGGCAATAGCGCCAGTCGTGGTGGCGGAAGGAGGCTAGCGATAGTTGCGTTGGTCAGTCAACAGATGCTTGCTTTTCTAGGTATCAATATACAGTCAAACTTACCGTGACACCAGTCCCAGAGGCCACAGTCACTGAGGAAGAGTTAGACGAGAAACCGCAAACATCAATGACATCTTGGATATCTACACAACACGTCAGCCTCCAGGTCTATATACCGACCATACTTGATATCAGTGATCCAGTCTTTCTGTTACCTTTAAGGGCGTTCGAAAAATCAGCCGCTGTGCTATTGCCGGCATTGGAAATGCAACTCTTGCATGCCAAGGCTGCCAGCGAGTAGTCCGATGAAATATAGCAGTGGCAACCAGCATTTTTATTGTCCACGGCCTCACAACCATTGGCTTGGTCAAAGATGTCGTCGCAGTTGGTCGAGCAGGACTGAGGATATCCGTAAACGGTGCAGTCAGCATCAGAAACAGTAGACGTAGGGTTAGCCGAGGCCAAGTTTGCAAGAGCCGCAAGGGCGATGATGATGGAGCTGGAAAACTGCATGGTGAAAGGGAAAGCAAGTCTTGAATTGGCTCTTAGTTAATATGTTGGATTAGAGTGGCTATTTGCTGAAGCTATCCGGGGCAAGCGAGAGACTAAAAGTTAATGCGGATAAATCCAAGGACCAATACAGAATGAACAAGTGCAGCTCCCATTGGTCTTATATACAAGACACAGGAAGTTCAACAGCATTCCAGTTCGCTTAATACAATTTCCGCTACCAACAATAGCTTCAGATATCGCCAAGATGCAACGCTGAACGAACTTATCTTCCCTACATATCGATTTTGAGCATGTTTTCACTTTGGTTCTCCCTAGCAATTTCTCAGTCTGTCGCGGACATCGTGCTGATTCCCCGGAGAATTCTTTCTAGTCGGAAACTCAATAAAGTCGTTTTACTACATATCAGATAAGGTATGACAACCGTTCTTTCGTAGTTGGTAGTGCAAGGGGAGCGAATATAACTAACTAGCACCAAGGATAGGCAATAAACCGGACAGTATTTACAGTATTTAAGGTTCCAGCACCCTAGGTTCGGATCATTCCCGCCTTATAAGCCCTAGTAGGGCGTTATAGTACATGTAAGATATCTTCAGGGATAACATACAAAGGGATGATATCAAGAACCTTACATCACAGAGTACGCAATGAGAGATACTATGTACACAGGACTTGAAGGGGACTTGACCAGCTGGAGCAGAGTCTATGAATTCACACTTTGAGCCCTAGGTTCCGCAATTCCAGTCAGAGTAAAGAAACAGAAGGGGCTGTATCACTTGCTAGAAGTGCAGCGAGCTTGCTGTATCACGATATCACAAAAGACAGAAACACGAACAAGAGGAGCCTCGAGGTGCACGGCATGTTTTGGCACAAAGCACGCAAGGACTGATTACAATATCCGCTCTATCTTCCGTTTTCGAAACGCAGTTCAAGTTTACAGCAATTCTACAGGAATGCACATGTACAGCCAAAGTACGGCTTGAACTGCTCCTATGGCTGGCTAGGCTATACAGAGCGTTGGCTAACGGTGAATGTCGCCGCCTTAGAAGAAAGGAAAAAGGCAAATGTGTCGTGATCCGTGAATAATCGTCAGCAGTGGTCATACAGAAAAGAAAGCGTCCTGTCAGATCGCTTTTTGCCTTTGCGATGATACAGGAAAATAAAATAAATAGAATGGATGTGAAGGAATTGTTGTGGTGATTAAATATGTGCCATTAGCTAGTTGGTTAAATAGCTAGTGCCCCATTTAACCCACCTTTGTTTCTGTAATAGCGCGATAAACAACACAGCATAAACACGATATTTGATCGGCCACGAGCCTTTCGCGAACTGCAAAGTAGAGGTTCTCTTCGTCTATTTTCTATATATACTGTACAAGCCTAAATAGCGCCGTCTTCAAGCTCTCGGGGTGCGCCTGCCACGCCCTGTTTTGAACCCTCGCGAATGTACCCCAGCCGGCCATCGGCTGATCATCGGCTCTTTATACGACAGTATCGGCTCAGATCAAGGAATTGTATGGAGGGAAAACTCACAGCCGTGCACTACAAGTGAGATTCGAGCCTCAACGAGCAACGTCGCGACGACTACGAAAGAAGCTGAACAACAGTGGTAATACCTAAAATGCTGCCAAATATCAAGGTGGGGTTACTGGCTTGTTTTTTTTCCTTTCACAGATTCATACAAGCGCTTTTTGACATTCAGGCCATGTATTACACCTATAAAGACATTTGTCTCACTGAGACTAAAACAGTGCTAGTTATAGCACCCAGCATAGTCAAAACGGAGCCCCCGCGTAAAGCTTACCAAAAATCGCCGAAATACCAGAAGCTACATTATCTAATCCAGTTCATTGCTGTTCTCCAGAACTCATGCTTTTACAAAGCTCTGCATGCCCGTCTTCTTTGTCCCTTATTTCGTAACAGCCTATCACACCCCAAATCTCTTTCATGATCGTACTCTCTTAGCAGACTCGAAACAAAGACAAGAACAAAAACAAAAACAGAAACAAGAGAAATAAAAATATAATAACACTCCGGACACCTCAAGCAACCGACGATACATTTCAACTCTAGCTAGACACAGACCCGACAGTTTCTAGATAGCCTCGCCTGAACAAAGCAAAAGAGCCACGCAAAAGAAATACCGAGACAATGTGCTACATTATGCGCACGTACTACACTTATACAAAGTGTGATAAGGAAAGCCGATGTTCGACTAGTGACGATGCCATCGTTTCATGCCAGAGAGCTTTAACTACGTCGAATACTTGTGGTGATGCCTTCGTGACGATCAAGAGGGTTAATCTAAACGATCCATGCCCTGCTGTGCATTAAACAGAAGACCTAGAGGTAGAAAGCCTAGTTTTATTCATATCAAAGCCCTTTATCAGCATGATTCTAGGCTTTGAGCAGAGTTGAGTAAGTTTGCCATCACACCATATTTATGCCCAAACATAGACACCACACAATACTATTGTGGGAATCATCAGCCTGGCGAATTACTTGTTAACCCGTGATTTCATAGATCTTTTAGATACTACACCGTCATCAGGTAATCATGGCATGAAATTCTCACTACCTAGTGGAGAGATAAGACACTAACAACCCAATAAATATTTCTACCTGTTTTCATTATTTAGCTATACCATTGCCCTTATTAGGCTGTATTTATCTTTGAACAATCACTTAAGTCACATGATTATAGACACATGACACTCTGAAATTACAAACCTTATGCTCCAAATAATTGTCTTCTGCTATGTCAAGGCTATAGATGGCCGAAAATATGCCTCCCCTATCTTTCTAGTACTCAGATAGAATTGCCCCCCCCCCCCCTCTCAAAAAATAAAAAAATAGAGAATGGCCTTGTTGTATAGTATGGAATGTTTAGGCTAGTCTTATAAATGTATGTTTTTGATGCAGTGTTACAACTAATTTCCACCTAGCCTTCGCTGTGTGACACTCGCACTGAAGTTTAGACTCACGTGCTTCTACTCTTGAAAATATATTAAAATAACAGAAAGGAAAGAAAGGCAAACAAAGGGTGAGTGTTCAAAGCAGATTGAAGCATATACCAAAGAGTTGTGTGGCTATCACGCCATTGAAGACATGTGTTCATATGCCGTCTAGTATAACCAAGTATCACGCCCAAGTGATCCCGTGCTTACTAATGCTATAATGTTTTCACATAACCGATTTCCACGAGCTGATTGTAATCCATATCCAAGCTCGCCATCTTGGTCCGTGAATTCTCTCTCACCCAAAGAAACACTCCCAGCAAGAAATTGCGCACAAAGTTTGTCTTCCAGAATGGCATAGCCTTGCCATTACCGATCCTCATCATCTGTTTGCCTAAGATATAAATCACCTGCTCATCATACGCCTTGTCCAAAACCTCCATTTCGGCCGCAGCAGCCGGTGAAAGATTCTCAAAACCTTTGCAGCTGCTTCTATCGGTGCAGCAGCAAGTACTACGACTGCCACTACCACAGCCTGCAGCACCGCCCGAGATATACCGCGCAAGTTGAGTGATGATCTGCTCGCCTAGATCGGGTGTCAGAACCTGCTCTGTGTAGCCATGACGTAGGGTGACTTTGTAACAGTGGGGTAAGTAGCGGCTAGCGCGCGTAATAAGGAATCTGTCTTGGGCGGCCACGAAGGGTATCTGTAGCGGTCGCATATGGAAGAATACACAGACGGTGGGACGAGACTGGAACTTGCGGAGGAATTGCACAAATACGAGAGGGATCGACTTGATGTTACTGCCCCCGGATTTGTCAAAGAATATACCAATCCCAGATGTTGTGCTAAGACGGCCACCACCCATAGACTTTGACAGAGTCGGTTCCAGCGGGATATCCGGCGCGTTGTCCACAGTAAACTGGAAGTCTCTTCCAGTGACTGCCTCATCAGCTGTCGTCAACGGAGACTTAAAGCTCAAGTCTACCACCTCATTGCCCTGGATCTGTAGAATGGTTGAGGCAGCAAACTTGTCCCGTGCCTCGGCAGCCCACTGTTGCTCTTTTCCCCACCGCCATAGCACAAAGACGCTGACTAGGATAGAGGCAAGAACGACAGTGAACCAAGCACCATCGGGAATCTTGCGAAGATTGGCAGTGAAGAAGGACCCCTCCATTCCGAAAAAGAATAGGAATCCAACAAGAACCACTACTACGTTGATTCTCCAGGATACTAGGGCAACCAAGGAAACCATGGTGGTGGTAATCATTGTTACGGTGATGACACAGAGACCATATGCGTTTCCAAGGCTTGTAGTCTATAATATACGTTAGAATGGTCTCTACGGTTTGTGATAGAGATCAGTAACTTACATTGTTGTACACAATTGTCACAATAATGGTTCCAACCATCAGCGGCCAGTTAATAAACGGTATGTATACCTGGTCATGAAACGTCTTACTCGTGTACACCATACGAACATGAGGGAAGTAGCTAAGCTTCATGACTTGGCTCAGCAACTGGAAGCAACTCGTTATCATAGCCTGAGACGCAACGATGGCAGCAAGCACAGCAATCACCAAGCTAAAATACAAAGTGCCGGGAGGGACCGTAGAAAAGAAGGGGTTAAGAAACGCAGTCCCCGCCTCATCTCGCGAAATGTAAGCTGCCTGGCCTATATAAGCCAGCAACAAACACGGATATGCCAGACAGATCCACGATATCTGAATGGCACGTTTTCCAAAGGCGCCGAGATCGGCAAACAGCGCTTCGACACCAGTAAAGGCTAGCATGATACCACCTAGCGATTCCCAGCCTTGACGGCCATTACGGGTCAAGTAGAGAAAGGCATAGTGTGGGCTGAATGCACGAAGCACAGATGCATCGAACAATACCAGGTTGTAGATGCCACAGCAAAAGTTGAATAGAAGCCAGATAAAAACGACGGGAGCAAAGGATGTTCCAAGCTTCGATGTGCCGAGAGGCTGGATCGAGAATAGGAAGACAAGGATAGCACAACTGACACCTACAATAGTATTAGTTCCTAGGTCCGGGTTTGTCACTCTGATACCCTGAATTGCGCCCAGTACAGACTGAGCCGGCGTTAAAACTCCATCAGCCATGACCATACTGATACCCGTAACGCTAAGAATGCGGAGTGCCGTCTTGACAAACGCACTATTTTCCAACAACGACCGCACAGCTTGATTCGGCCTTCCGATTTCGCCCGTCTTATAGCGCTGGAAGTGCACATTAGAGCTAGTGTATGGATCGCCACGCGAGATGTCTGCGTAGCGGCATAGTAGGGAGTATAGTGCAAAGGTGCCGCCCTGGCCATCGTCGTCCGCGGAGAGAACGATGAAACAGTATTTGACGGTAACGATCATGGTTGTGGCCCAGATGATGATGGATAGAGCGCCGACGAGATCATCGTACGACGGTTGTTCTGAGAAGGTCGAGCTGAAGACATAGAGAGGGCTAGTTCCAATATCGCCGTATATGACGCCTGTGCTCTGCCAAGCAAGCCAAAGGAGAACAGCGCCTTTGTAGGTCTATAACAAGATTATATTAGTGCGCGAACGTGGCATGGGATTGCTGAGAAAGTGCGAGCGTCATGGTTCCTTTGTACTTGCCTTTTTATAAGAGCGCGTCAAGTCCTCGTTGGTGATATGGCGAGCTTTATCTTCTTCGTCGGCATGATATTGTGCCTCAACTGCGCCGAGATCTTTCATTGTAGCTGGAACTGGAGGCTCGACGTCCTCTTCAATCGTGTCTGACATATTCAGCAGGGGAGACTTCGCAATATAAGGGAAAGGTAGTGTACAACGCGTGGTGCAATGTCGTGAGAATCAGCAAGTAAATTAACACACCAAGGGATACATGGCCGTTCCCTTTTATTTATACGCTATACAAAATCCCCCTTTGGCCCGTGAAGCCCTTATCATAGCTACAAGCCACGTGCCGGTGATGACGAAGACATTCCTGTCAAAGAAACGCCATGTTTTCAATATCATTTGGCTGTTATCTCTCTCTCCCATCCCCCTCCTCCTTCCTTCTTCATCTTCTCCTCTTTCCTCGAGAATGTGAAAACAAACAAAACAACTTCAGTTCCACGGACCATGTCTTCGTCACATCCAATTGTCACATCAAGAATGGATTCCGGTAAAGATTAGCTGCCAAATGAAATTTGCCGTGAAGAACTCTCCATTCCTTCACTGTGCAGCTTGAATTGAGAGAGGAAAGGACCCTGGGTTAGGATTCTATAAGCTGCGGCAGCGTACTGTGTGTATAAAAGCATACAGCTACTGTGTCTTATCAAGTTCATCATCTAAAGTCTGTATCCAACCAACCAAAAAATCAGCCAGGCTCAAAAGCCATATACAGTGCCTATAATCGCAATATACAGGGCAAGGGCCCACTATGAAGTCGTAAGTGGAGCACTTATTGCTAGAAGGCCTGCAAGGTTATGTATGTTAAGCTCTAACAAAAGTGGGTCTCAAAGTTCTTCGGCAATAAGCTTTGTTAGTGCGACCAGAATTTTGGCCTTGTCTAGCTATATCTAGGGTTAGGGCTGATTAGCCACATGCAAGGTCTAGATGGGCTATGCTGAGTCTAATTTTCCAATTTCAATAGTTTGATTCGGTCAGCGGTCGCAGGAGCTTCAGGAAGGTTCCATTCTTGTTCACAACACTATAGATTGGATCTGTGAATGTCTCGACATGGCATGTCTTCTTATCTAGTCGGCAAACATGTCACATTGGAATATCTAGGTGCATAATACGTCATTCTAAAGCTTGATGTCATCCCAAAGCTGAAACCATACAAGTTCCCTACTGATATCTTACAAAATATGCTGAGAATGACAAGGGTTGGTCAGCATATCCAGTAACTTGTCTTTGTGTTGTGTCGGTTTATCACGTTGTTATTCAATGCTTATACTTGTATGTAATGTCATCAAAGCTTGTTCATGTTACTTTTGTTTTGTTTGCAAATATGTGATTTGTTTTTAAGATTTTACCGATTGAACTTTTTATCTTGATAGGGTTGATGACAGCCACAAGGGTTAGAATTGCTACCGTTTCCATAAGGCCTTACTATAGTTACATGTAAGAATACAAACAGAATTGTTATATTGGTCACAAAGTTCGATCCGGAGAAATTTGGTTTTGTCCAAAGGAACTCTAAATAAACTATTCTTAGAATTCTCCTGATTGCCTGATATGTATTGTACAGGGCGTCATTTTTTTTGTTAGGGTATTTCTTAGCGTTTTTAGAATAATCCCCTTGACATATAAAACCAACTAAAAGATTGACCGAACTAGCCAAAGACTTACTCGTATCCGAAATGAACTTTCTTGAAAGATGATGGAATTTCTTTATGAACTCATAGATTAGACTCTATGACTACAATACCGGACGATATAAAATTACATAGCACATATTAGGGCTAGCCATTTTTATATTGGCGGATAGCGATTCACAGATATCATATCATCTGTAAACCAGCCTCAGCAGATAGAAGTTGATTATTAATAGTCAGAAGTTAAACCCTCGGCCTTGAACATCGTGTGAATGCACTCGGGCTTTTCAGGCATAAATTCAGGCCTCAAGACTCAGAGATACAAACCGTTCGCATTTATATGGATACTGCGAACAATAGCTTCACCCAAAAATAGAATCATTACGAACTCTCTAAACAATCCGGTTCGGCTAAGCACAGGCTTTATTTAGGGTTGAAACAAGGCACGCATGAACTGTATAGAAGAAAAATCTAAGCCCTAGCGAGGCAAAAAGGGTGGGAAACTTTGAATCTAAGTTTGAGTCTTAAGGATACTCAGAAGTATGCATAAATGTAGATATTGACCGTAGATGTAGAGACGTCAGCACATGTTTAGTTGCTCGAAAGGAATACTGACAAAGCTTGAACAACAAGTTAACTGACGAGGCTATCAGAGTCTGCTGAACTGATTTCGAAGGTGATCCTTTAGAGCCAAGATTCATGGCGTTTCGGAATCCTAAAGAGAATCCCACGCTACTATATAAGTAGAGACAACCATAACAAGAAAGTTGTATCATGGTATCGGATATAATGATCAGCCAAGATGGGGCCACTTTAAACAGAAATCAAGACGAGAACCAAGAAGAATGACGCTAATAAAATTGCATACTCTAAGTATACATATAGTACTTACATGGCAAGGAACTATGGAACCGACAATCGGTAGACTAGGTAGGGATTAGAGAGAGTTTGCAAAAAAGCACGAGGTTGTTTTAGGGGTTTAATGTTTCAATTTTTTTAATATTCATTAATCATGGAGCTATGAAAATGTATACTGTATACAGGCCTAAGTTTTGTCGTGGGATCAGCGTGCAGATCGGTCTCTTGCAAGTAACTGTTTATTCTCGACATGTACACGGTATTATAACTGTACTATACACTGTATTAACCGATGTCAACATTATCATTAACAATCCCTTGTTTATTTCTATAATCAGGAAAATGATCATCATCTAGAGGCCTTAGTTGACTAACAAGAAGGACAGTGATGAAATTTGTTGCGATTAGTAGTTGTATGGTGGTCAAGTAGTATAATAGTCAAATTGTATAGTAGTGTATAATGGTCTGGTGATATATTTGTATTGTTTTATAATTGTGTTGTGTTATAAGGAGAAAAAAGGTGTAAAAGGATAACTTTTGTTCAGAAAAGCGGGGAATTTTAAAAATGGGGAAACTTGAGTAGGTACATGTCGAGAATAAACAGTTACTTGCAAGAGACCGATCTGCACGCTGATCCCACGACAAAACTTAGGCCTGTATACAGTAGGTGTGCTAGCTATTGTTGTACTAAATGGTTAACGAGGCCAGTGCGCCATAAAGAACATGAGACATGGAATGGAAACGGCATCGAAATACGGGAACGATTTTATTCGTGCGCATAGGCTTGGGTTTCTTTGGAGGAAAAAAAAAAGCAAAATAGCTTGGGTCACAGCATGGACAGTTAGTAATAGACCTTTGGGGTTATTCTTCGAATTATCAGTGTTAAAGGTTTAAGACAATTTTGTGAATGGAGCGGATAAGTGCCGACAATAGCAAGCTAAGCTACTAAGGATCTGATGCTTTACTACGTATATACAGATATGCAGAATCTACTGTCTGTGCTTTTTTTCTCTCATGTCCCTTTCTTTGTTTCTTTTTTAGGTGGCTATGAACCCAAAACTAGTTGCAGGATATAAGAAGCTTGGCATACCATTTGTATCATAAGTAGCCCCTCGATAGCTAAATTAAGCAAAGTCGCGAGGGAAGAAAAAGATGGTGTAGGTGTTTCTCATTTGAAGAATAGCTATGAACTATACGTTGATTTATCGTCTGGTGCCTGGAGCTAAGCGGAAAAGGAAGAAATCCCGACCAAGGCTGTGTTGCTTGTCTCTTATTACTGGTATTATGCTTTATGCCTACATACTAGTTAGATCGTGCCTAAATCGTGGACTGAGAAAGCACAGACTAGGAAAGTCTTAGGAGCTAGCATCTCGATACTTCAAGATGAGACGAGACTTCTTCTTGAGTGTAGATCCAACTATAGAAGAGAATGGATAATGTATGAGCAGAAGGGAAAAGAGGTCTGCTTCGTCGAGCCGCTGGTAGCCTACTGGCTCGGCTGTACAGAAATACGAGGGGAGAAATAGGACTGGAACTCTGAATTATTGACACCAACATATGTGTGTACACACAGTGTGTACACGGGCTCAGTTAAGCCTTCCATTACATTGTTAGTCCGTTCTTTTGTTCTATAGAGAAATAAATGAGACGACCCCCTGTCGGAGATTTACCGAAGCAATGCCCCTTGCTTCCAAGGCCAAAGAAACTCAAACTTCCCGTCTCAAGATAGGCAGCCAGCGGACACTTGGCTAAGCACAAGCCGAGGCCATCAAGAAATCGATCGATCGGCCTCGAGATCTGCTGTATAAAAGCAGTGCCGTCCGCCGTCTATCGAGAAAGAAGAAGCTTCCTTTTCCTCCCCATCGCCTTCACTTCCGGACAAAGTCTCTTCATACTCTTCTTCAGGAACTGGCTTCTGCATTATTTACTTTCATTTTTTTCCACTTACCATCATTCATTCAATCTTTGATTTACACCATTCACAAGCCTTGCGTTTTCTGGGTTTGTTTCTATCTTGTCGCATCTGCAAGTCATTCTTTTCTTCACTAGACTACCACTTTGTCCCGCTCTAGTAGCATCTGCAAGCATCTCCTCTGCATCATTTTCACTTTCCGTGTCTGGAACACCACTCTTAACGAATATCTGATTCCATTCTTATCAAACATGTCTTCTTCTAAGCTTCTCTCTGCTGCCCTTGTGGTTGCTGGCGCCCGGCTTGCCGCCGCCGACGCTACCATGACCATTGACCCCAATACCAACTTCGGTTTTTGGGAAGGCTGGGGTACTTCTCTGGCTTGGTGGGCCGGCGCCTTTGGCGACCGCGATGACCTCGCCGACATCTTCTTCACTAGGGAAAACACCACTCTGAACGGCCAGACCCTGCCCGGTCTCGGCCTCGAAATTGTGCGCTACAACGCTGGTGCCTGTAGCTACAACGAGGTTGATAGCGCCAAGATCAACCTGACCTCCAACATGATCCCTACCCGTGCCATGGAGGGCTTCTGGCTCAACCCTGATTCCGACGACATCGCGTCTAGCAGCTGGAACTGGACGGCCGATGCCAACCAGCGCGCCATGCTCTCCAAGGCCGTGTCCCGTGGCGTCTATACCACCGAGCTCTTCAGCAACTCGCCCATGTGGTGGATGTTGGATAACCTGAACCCTGCTGGTGCCGACGACGGCAAGGACAACCTGCTGCCTCAGTTCTACCAAAAGCACGCCGACTATATGGCTGCCATCGTGCAGAAGGCTAGCTCTGACTGGGGTGTCAGGTTCAACTCGGTTGAGCCTCTGAACGAGCCTCTCGCCGACTGGTGGAAGGGTCCTACCGGCACTCAGGAGGGCTGCCACTTTGACGTGGCCAGCCAAGCTACCCTGGTCACCAATCTCGATAGCGCCATGAAGAGCCGCAGTATCTCTGGTATCACCTACATCGCCGCCTCGGACGAGAACTCGTACGACTCGGCCCTGAGCACTTGGAAGGAACTGGGCACTGAAGCCCAGACCGCCATCACCCGCATCAACGTCCACGGCTACCAGCAAGGAGACGGTGACCGTGTCGGTCTATACGAAGCGGCCAAGGCTGGCGACAAGAGACTATGGAACTCCGAGTACGGCGAGAACGACGCTACCGGTTCCAGTCTGGCCTACAACATCTACCTGGACTTCAAGTACCTGCACCCCACTGCTTGGGTCTACTGGCAGGTCGTTGACGGCGGCGGCTGGGGTCTGATCGACGGTGACAACGGCGCTAAGACGGTCAACACCGCCAGTCCCAAGTACTTTGCTCTTGCTCAGTACTCGCGCCATATCCGTGCCGGTATGCTTCTCCTGAGTACTGGTTCCGATGCTACCGGCGTGGCCGCATATGACCGGAATGAGCAGAAGCTCGTCATTGTTGCTGTGAACATAAACGCGGAGAGCTCTAAATTCTCCTTCGACATGTCTAACTTCACGAACCTGCCGGCTGAGGGCTCTGCTGTGGCTACCTGGGAGACTATTCTGGGATCTATTGGCTCCAGGTATGCCTCCATTGCCACCAACGTATTCTCTACCAATGGCTTCACCAGCACGCTTCCCGGTCACAGCATCCAGACTTTTGAGATTTATGGTGTCACCTTCCAAGATACTTCAGTATAGAGGTTCACGATACATCACGGGGCGATAGATGATTCGCATTCCAGCATGTGTTGCTAGTGCTTCATTAGCATTTCATTTTGAGTAGTTTATTTTCAATGCATTTACGACTACTGACATTATTATAACATAACTTGATATTTCCTGTGAAAGCTTAACCCATTGTGACCTTACCTCTAATGTATTCCCGTAGACCCTAAACAAATACAAATCTTATTTGTCGAGCCAACACCAGAAAATCAAGAAAATTGAGATTCTAAGAGAAAAGGAAAGTATATTGATTTGAGCCGTTGGCCCATGTAAAGGCGGCAAGTGCCAAACTCGTATAAACCACTATTACATAGCATATGAGCAGGAAAGGCAAGCCGAGAGAGTTAATCCAATTCAAGAATGGAAAAGCCTAACTCATGTGATCTAGTAGAATTGCCGCATTTCGCCTCTTGGAAATTCTGCTAGTTAGTCCTGTGATAAATAAGGGGAGGATCAAGTGCCAAGAATCAGGAAGAAGAAGAGAGGAAAAAATAGCTGGGTGACGGAGAAAAAACAATGATGCCTTTTGCTGATGTCCGTATATAGCAGATTTCCGTCCCCATGCCAGCACATCACTGTTCACTTACACGGATCACTGTTCATTTGCCAAGGGATTAAAGCCTAGTGAAAGCGTGGAGGAGTCTGCTGTTCCCAGAGTCTTACGTCGTATATTTCATAACTATATAACACAAAACCAATCTTTAGATATTAGTGATTGCTAATACTCTGTACGGTCTGTCAGAAATAGTGACTACATCGCCGACTCTCCGTGTGCTTCCACGAATCACTTCAATGGTGTGGACCGCCTCTTCCGCACTTGGTAGTTTTGGGGTTCGTTCTCCGTAGACCTGCATCCACTGGCCGTTGATACGGTGTCTCGAAAGCACACGAGTGATGGGAAAAGGCGATCCTGGGGGTATTTCGACGCCTAGAGCAAGATATCGATCGCCGACTTTGGCTACTGCGATGGTATTGTCCATGGACAGTAGAAACCAGGATAGTTCGTCTGGCCAGCGGTTTGTGCAATCGTCCCATACCTCCTCGTAGGGGCCAATTTCGCCGTTCCGATGGGGGCACGGAAACATTCCGACTGTAAGGAAACGCAACGGCTTTATAGTCTGGAAATGGGCTTGGTCCCTGGATGTCGTGTTGCCAGTGGAATCAAGGAAACGTGTCCAAAGGAACGTCGCTACGGGATATAGAAGTTGGTTAGTCAGAGAAACAGAGACAAGAAGATGAGGAACTGTGAACTAGACAGTCAAAGTAGAACAAAGTACTAGAAAGGGCCAGGAAGATGTGTACGTACGGGGTGCTCTTTCGACAGTGACCCGGCGGCCGGCACGGGCCCATTCGAGCTCATTAGTCGCACGGGAGGTGCGAATGTCGATATAGAAGCCGCTGATAGTCAAGGCGATGACATTGGAGTTTTCAAAGCTGGGTTCAGGCGGCCACGTAATACTTATCCGCTGCAGAGCGCTAGCTTCGTCAATTTTAAAGTTCATGGCAGGCTGATTGAGTGATGAAATCCGAGAATTGGTGGCTAGATATCCTATTTTGAGGGTTTTGATGTTAAACTAAGAGCCGTCTTGATACTTGTTTTTGTGTTTGGCTTCTCGTGTCTTTTCCGAGTTGTTTCTCGCGGAAAGAAACCAGACTACGAAAGATTACTTAGTCTAGCCCATTCGATTTTCATATCTCAAGTCAATTTTGTTCATATAGGGCATGACTCGCTCGGTCTCTTTAGTCATTTTTATACTTATAGGATCAAGCCAGACAAACAAAACTAGCGGATATAGGCAAAAAAAGGAACACAAATACAAACAACGGCTAAAATGTAGCTAGACTAGAAATCTAGCATACCTATCTGACTTCTTCAGACTAAAGAAACCAGCAGGAGAAGGTTGCTACATTATGCTATGGCTAGTCAGCCTAGGATTGCCGCCGCCCAGTATTTTATCAATTTGTCCTCGAGGCGCACATTTCCGAGTGCGTCCCTTCAGACTCGAGCAGCGCCGAATCGGACTTTGTAGACCGGCTTATAAGCAGCATTCGTAATACTAATAGGAGAGTACGGCGAACGCCAAAAAACAATGGTCCCTGTAGCACGTGATAAGACCATGGTGGTTGTTCTAGCTAGAAGAGCCCATCTGGCCACCTAAGCCTAGTTTAAAAGGCTGTATGAGTTGGAGACCAGATGTTACACATAAAATATAACTACAATCCAACGGCCAAGACGGTGTAAACATGTAGAGTAGCATATTGTATCATAAGACTGTGTATATACAAAATATTAGAAATTTAGACCCTTATCAAGCATGTCCCTCCCGCATACCCGTAGAGCTACTAAATAATAATAATTGGCCCGCAGGCTTCAGTGCCAACTAGACGTTCCACTCTACAGCAGTGACCTTCATATTTTGATGTTTTGAAATCAAATGTCACCCGGATTTGTTTGATTTAGATGGCGTGCAAGTTTTGCGTTATTGACCCTAACCGAGCGAATCTGAGTCTGATCACGTGTGCCGTCTTTTATGGCGATGGTTGTCTTTTGCCTTTTTGATGATCCAGCTAATAAAGTTCGAGATCATCCGAGACATGTTTTTCTTTTTCTTTGTCAAATTTCATTTATTTGTTCATGGTAACCAGAGTCTCGGTTTAAACATTCAGTCATGTGTTGTCTCATCTTTAATTCTGTCTCAAATGTATGCTCGGTCCATAGGGCTAAGAAGAAAAAAGTCTTATATGTTCATCATCTAGAGGGAAGAAGAGTAAGAAAAAATAATAGTGCGAGAAGTCGCCCCCAGAGCAAGAAGTACAAGTAAAACAAACATTTCCGAATCATGCGTAAAAATACTACCGGCTCCAAGCGACATCGTGTAAAGAAAAACGTAGGCACTTTGAATATAATCACACACTAGACCCCAACTACCGCCAAAGATCGACGCTAACTCAAATTCTATCGCCTTGTCATACTTCCAGTGTGACCGTGAAACGCCACAATGCCGGCGTTGTGTAATTTCAGGATCAGATTATGTTGCCCTGAATCGTCAAACTTCGTGTGAAGTACCACGCACGTACGTCCTTTTTAATTCTAAACAAGAGATAAAGTGTCGGAGTCAACGACAATGGTGTAAAAACAAGCAACTCGACGGATAAATAGAGAATAAATAGATAGAATTCAAAACTAAAGATAGAAACGAACACCGGAAATCGACCGCAAAGTCCGCTTCAATTTTTAGAACAGCGTCTCGCCGAACTACGGCGGTTGTCCGCTGATATTGCTTCTTTGGAAACTGCCAAATCTACGCAGACCCGGGATGCTGCAGATCCACCCACACTGGATGAACAATCATCGTCCTCCCATTCTGGTCTGACACTTGCTTATTCAGAACCAAGCCCTTTTGCTCCTACCCTCGTTGCTGCTGGTAATTCTTCCACTGTTGCAGGCGAGGCATCTACATCGGGCAGTAATTACTTTAAATCACCGGAACATGCAGTTCACGTGACTGGCGACGTCCCATCTAATTCTAGGGCAACACTCCATCTCTGGATATTTTATAGCGGCGCCTCCAGCTTACTATCAAGCCGTAGTTCAATTTCGGCAAGCAGTCGACTACGGACATATTGACACCCTCGACAACAGCCACTCCTCTACAGCAACATGGTGCCAAAATCTTCTATCCGTCTGAACGACCTCCCTTAAAGATCCCAGTCAAGGGCTGGTACCTCGATCCGCTGGGTAGCTTTACATATCATTTGGCGCTTCAAAGATTCCCTTTTCAGGTATCATGGCGGCTGTTACACAACTATATCGAAGACATTTTTCCCGGGTTTCCGTTTTTTGAGGCCTATGAGCTCGAGTCTTTGTACTACAGCTTCTACGATAGCACTGTACTATAAGATGTTGCCTCGAAAGACGGCCTACAGAATTTCATCATTCCAATGGTCCTTGCTATCAGTTCGCTGTCGTCCAAAACCCGAGACTTCCAAAAGGTGGCGGCCTTGACCAAATCTCTGCACCAAGATAGCATCGATCGTGTTGGCAAATTCCTACGCTCAAGCTCTATCACAGCGCTAAAGTGCTTGGCTTTGCTTGCTCAGATGTTACTGCAGCTGCCGTACATCATCAATCTGTGGTACACCACCGGTGAGGCCATGCATGGCAATAAGTCTAGGATTACATCTCAACGTTCACTCAGGATGCCAGCAGATCAGAACGTCGCCGACGGCTATTCTAAGCAGTATGTCTTCATCTTCTCTCACCGGCATGATCTTTCACCCATCTAATCTCATTTGTATCGTTTTTACGTATACCAACTAGAGCAGACTGTTGCTATAGCAGGTGGATGTCCAATTGCCCTCCATAATGATCACATCACTACTCATCTTCCGTATGGCGGAGGAGACCCTCGGGCTACCATAGATGGACTTCCCAAATCAACAGAGCTGCTAGATGAAAAGAAGCTTACATTTTTGACTCATACACGCATTCAACTAATCCAACCTCAAGTTCAAGGCGTCTAGGAGTAGAAGAGAAAATGATCGACTTTTTCAACGTATTCTATATATCTGTTGCTTAGCCCTAGTGATGGTGATGTCTAGAGATATCTTGGTTTTGTTATATTGCCACCAACTATGCCAGCTTCGAGATTTCCTATATAAGTCAACTTGTCTGCTAGTTGAAAGGTGACTATCGCTCTTGATAACATTCATTCGATGTCCTCATTCATTTCAACTTGACATCCACCAAGGTTCGTTTGTTACAGTTTTTTGAATAGCCTGAAACGGACTAATACACTTAACTTTGCTAGAAATAATACCCATCTATACAAACGCCATTTCCAGTGAACCTACATCTACCCTCCTTTCAGCCAAAAGGACCAAGAAAATGGACAAAACAATGGTTCCACTACTGCACATACTCGAAACTGAGAATGAGAACGCTCAAGAATTACAGCATCCATTCCCTAATGCAACTTACATAACAGTTTTCAGTCTAGCTATATACAGACAGTTAGGGTTATAGGGTTAAAATAAAAGAAACCAGCCACAGCGCCACTTGAGCATGATACATGTGGCACAAGCTCCCTAGTAAGCTTATTCTTCAAGTTGCTTACTTTGCTAGTCAGCGATGGCTTTACGCAAGCGTGCATCAGCCTTGCTAGAAGAAAGACCCACCCCGCGGCCATAATAGCAACCGCTATCATCAACAGCTCACCAAACTTCAGCCTTGGGAGCAATCATTCCAGACCACACCAGCAATTGCATTCTACTTTGATTTATCTTGTCTTTTTCTACTCTCTTAGCTACATTTGAGATTTCTAACTGCGATACGATATTCATAATCGCAGGAACTCATCAAGACCCTGTCTTATTCAAACCACCCAATCGATCTCGACAACACCATCAAATAGAAGGAAACGCTCGAGCAACGTCCCCTTCAAAACCAATCCGATAGACATAATGCCTGCTTCTACGGGAGTCAACCCGGCCATTGTTGCCGCTGTTGAAAAGATCAAAAATGCTTCGTCTCTAGTCCAGGCCAAGAAGGCCGTATCGGTGGCCAAGCTCACCCTCCTCAAGCACAACATGTTAACGCCGCCTTTGCCAGTACTCAGCACGCTCGCTAACGGCAGCCAGAGCGAGAGCGAGGAAGATCAGGCGGCTCGCGTGGCTGTAACAAGCCTAATCCGCGAAGTGTACGAACTCGGTGCGCTGACAGCGATTCGTGGTCAAAACTTTAAGGAATTTGCCATCTTCGTTTCTCAGGCTAAGATGTGCTACGAGGCGGTGCCACGCTGGATCTTGGCCGAGGAGGCGACTCAGCAGCGCCGTATCATTGGCTTGTACCTACTACTTCTGTTGAGTCAGTCGGATTATGCGCAGTTCAACTGCGAAATGGAACCACTACTGAATGCGCCGATTCCCAAGAAGACGGTGGATGGCCGCGAGCATGAGATCATGTCGAATGCTAAGATGGTGCAACTTATCAGTGAAGACCCCTTCTTGGGGTACCCCATCCAACTGGAGAGATGGCTCACCGAGGGCCGGTACGACATGATTTGGAAGGCGCTACAAGGCAAACATGTCCCCGGCGAGGAATATGCAGTGTTTAGCCAGGTAAGACTATATTTTTTTAGTAATCGCCGAGAAATTGACATATGGGCATGATTGCTAATCTATCGTCTTAATTTTTAGAACCTCTCTGAGCTTGTTCGCTCTGAGATTGCAACCTCTAGCGAGTCTGCATACACTAGTATGTCGATAGCCTCGGCCAAGTCTCTTCTATTCATGGATTCCGAAGGCGCTGTGATCCAGTATGCCCGTCGGCGCAACTGGACTATCAAGGACGGAGTGATCGTGTTCCCCACTGCTAAGCAAATCGCAGCCGCGGCTGCAGCTGCAGAGAAGGATGATGAGGACTCTGATAGTGAGTTTGGTGAGGAGGTGGCAGAGGATGAGGTTGTTATCAGCAGGGAGCTAATTGCTCATGTGCAAGGCTATGGACGTGGCTTGGAGAACATTGTGTAAAAGCATGTGGAATAAACCTTGCTTTTGTTTTTCCTATAGAGGGGTTGATAACGATGTAGTTAGATAGGACTAGAGGTGCTATCTTATTATGAGCATGATATAAAGTGCAGGTTTCAATAGGATTGCAAACAGCATATTATGAGCTTTGTTTTAATACCAAGAAATGATCATTACTAACGAAATGAATGTGAACTGTGAGGGCCTTTTTTTTAATCCATTAATCTTATGGAGCTATGAAGATGTAAGTGAGGGCCTTACCATATGTACGATGAGTGATCAAAAAGGTCCGGAGCGCCACACTGTTTATGCATACCAGATGAGGCGTTTTAATTGTGGCGCTTTTACAACTACTTATAACCGTAGTAACCTGAATGGAGCTTATTGTTCTTACTTTCCTTTTCCGGAATAGCCATGTAAGTTGCATTTATGTTAGTTGATCTGTCTCGCAACAGAGCCAATAGCGGGGTCAATAACCACTTGTTATAATGCTAACATAACATATACAACGACGATATCTAGTACATTTTACTTAGCAGGTTCTATCTTATCTCATTTCGACGTTTTACTCTGTCACTTTGCCAATCCCAGCTAGAATGGCAACTCTTTTGTACAATGGCCGGATCTTCCAGGCATCAGGCCTCGTTAAGCCCGACCATCATTTTGAGACGTGCATTGCATTCGACCCCGTATCAGGCAAAATCTTGCACGTCGGCCATGACTCGGATGAGGAGGTTATTGCTATCGGCGGAGCTGACAAGTCTGGCTTTGCCGAAGCTCAAGATCTTGACGGCAAGGTTGTGCTGCCTGGCTTTATTGATGGCCATATGCACTTTTTAACCTTGGGTCAGAGCTTGACGAAGCTATCCCTGGCCAAATGCGAGAATCTGCAAGACATTTTAGCGACGCTCAAGGAATATGCTGTAGCCAACCCTGATGTTCCGCGGATTTTGGCTGGCCATTGGATGCACCACATGACAGGCGACCAGGCTACAGCAGCGGCACTGGCAGACGTTGATCCGCGCCCAATCTTCATTGAATCGAAAGACTTACATTTCCAGTGGTGCAACGATGCCGCTTTGGCGGAAATGAACGTTGCCGATCTGCCGAATCCCAAGGGCGGAAAGATTGCGCGCACGGCCGATGGAAAACCGGCTGGCTTGATGACTGAGAACGTCGTCATGACTATCGTGTGGCCGCATCTGGCCCGCGTGGCCACTATGGACGCCAAAGTTGAGGCTCTTTCTGCTGCTCTCGATGCCTACACGGCCGCCGGATACACCGGAATGATCGAAATGGCCATGGACGAGGGCGGTTGGCTGGCGGCGCTGGAACTGCGTCGTCGTCGTGGCGGAAAATTACCGGTTAATCTGATTGCATACTGGTGCATCATGCCACAGCCAACCGAAGCCGGAACCTTGGCCGAAGTCGACCGTGCGGCAGAACTCAAGGCCGAGTTCAACAAGCAGTCTTCCCCCGACTGCCGCATCACCGGTGTCAAGTTCATTTGCGATGGTGTCATCGATGCCTGCACAGCTGCACTACAGCAGCCCTATGCATCAGGCGAGGCTGCAGGCGAGCCCATCTGGACTGCCGATATACTGGGTCCTGCAGTGGCGCGTGCGACCAGCCATGGCTTGCAGGTTGCTCTGCATGCTATTGGTGACCAGACTGTCCATGTAGCAGTCGATGCCATCGCCTCTCATGCACCTGCCCTTCTCAGGCCCCGCATTGAGCATCTCGAACTCACGGCGCCCGAAGACGTCGCGCGTCTTGGCGCCCTCGGCATCACTGCTAGCATCCACCCGGTGCATGCCGACCCGGCTATTCTACGGCAATGGCCTCGCTTGTTAGGCACCAAGCGCTGCGGTCGCGCCTTTGCGTACCCCGAATTCGCAGATGCCGGTTCTGTATTGGCCATTGGCAGTGATGCGCCGTCTGCCCCACTTGCTCCGTTGCCGAATCTTTATGTTGCCACGACTAGACGATCGGCACGTGAGCCGGCTTCCACGGAAACTGTCAACCCGCATTTCGCTCTAGAGTTGGCGCAGGCTGTGACAGCCGCTACTGCAGGCACGGCATATAGCGTATTCGACGAGGAGGAAACAGGTAGCTTGAAAAGGGGACTTCGGGCTGATATAGCTATTGTAGATATGCAGTGGGAAGCGGGACAATTGCTACAGGCTAAGGTTCTGAAGACTTACTCCAGGGGTCAGATAACGTTTGAAGCTTAAGTTGCGCCGATTTTTGTCTGGTTACTTGACAACTAATATGTCACCTACTTCCCATCTTCATAGCTCTAGTTATCTCCATAAGATAAATGAAAAAAAAATTGAAAAAATTAAAAAAAAAAGACACCTACTTCCTTCATACAAATATCGGTATCACATAGAAACTGAGAAGCATGAAGAAGAAGATATCCCTGTGATGGAATGATTTTTTAATTCAATTTTATTAAGGTGGAAATGGAGCTTTTGATAGCTATGTAGCAACTCGGTGCCACACAGCCCCCAGCTAATACTAGTATACAATGTAAGGTGAAGGACAACCTACTTCTCAACAGTGGTAGGCCGCTGACACAAAACATTTATTGTGGTTGGTTATATATTCCTACGCATTTCAACTTTTAATCCTTTCCGGGAAAGCCCAGCATTTTGTAGCTCCTTGTATTATTAACCGTCTTCTTAGAACAGTTTTTGTTATCGACTGCGGGGCTGATAAAATTAACATGCACAGTGTCTAACTACTTGTGTACCTAGCTAAAAGTAGGGCGTGAGAACTTCATATTGCCAAACCAACATTAATATACAGGCACAAGTATGGTTACTACCACACATTCCCTGAAGTAATGGGATCTTCTAACCAATGGTCACAAAGCATTGCTTTCTTCCCCCTGTCAATTTCAACGTAGAAGCTAGATTTTTGTTTGTCAGATTTCACCGTATTTCACCGTATTTTATTTATTTAAAACAATGTAGTAATAGTTAACAGAGCTTTCGAAGGCTTGGTGATAACCTACGCAATCGGAAGCACAAAACATATCTATTGTCGTCGACTACAGCCAGCACGGTCATGACGAAAAAATGACTTGGCCACTATTTCCAACAACATGTATTCAAACCAAACTTCAAACATCCTGAACACCCCGATAGTAAATATTAACATCGTCACATCGATAATAAGGTAAACTCGATATATGTAACATTAATATATGTTAATCTTATTTATACTTCAAAGTTATCCTAAAATAAAAATGACAAACATGAGGAAATATATATATCTGTTCATGATAGAACGATATGATGGATAGATGAGTATATCGTCTAGAAGTTGCTGGTAATCACATATGGTAAAACATACATGTCGGTAACAACTATCTATATAGCCAAGATATGATCGTAGAAGCTATCTTGGATAGCTTGGAACTGTGAACCCAAGTGAGCCATATCAACCGATAGATGATTTGATTCTTCAACCAGTTTGTCCGTTATGTTGGTTAAGGTATCTTCTATTTCGACTCCAGGAATCACCAAATCACCGTCTTGTCCATTGTATTGTTCTTCGGGGTTGAAAGGAGGAGGGGTTGGTATGCGACGCATCGTAGGAGAACTCGGATGTAAATCAATGTAATGTGATGTCTAAGAAATAGATTTGTTAGTTCAAGTCTCATCATCAAACTGAAATTCAACACTATATAACAAACAAACCTTGGTGTTAGGAAAATAACTTCATGTATCGATAAATATTAAAAGTTGAAAAGATATATATACAGCGGAAAGGCTGGTTTATATAGATTATCAATAGAGTCGATAACCATCTCCCTCAGGTTATTTATATTGAGAAATAAATATTGAGAAATAAATTTTGGCCTTTTCATTATAAGCAAGTAAATATATTCCTTAGCCACGAAAAAATATATTACACGACAAGAAATCCCTGTATCATTCCCCCTGTTCATCTTCCTTTTAGTGTCTGATACATAAGTACTTACATGCTGTTCCAACATATTATTAAGGCATAGTCACAGCAAGCAATGAACACATAGACGTCCTATGGACGACAATCCACCCGTCAGAGAAGATCAAATGGCTAGGAATCTGGCTAGACTGTCAGCTGAATTACAGCGAGCATGTCCAAGACAGAGCCCTGAAGGCGACCAGAACCCTAATGGGAATTCAACGGATTTCGCGAAAGTATTGCGGCCTAAGTGCGAAAAGCTGTAATTAGGCATGGAATATAGTCCGATTTTCTGGTGGACAGCTCTGAAAGAGTCGGGCTAATTTCACAGTTACGCTAGCCGTATTAGGAAATTCTAGTCACGTGGTGTCCCACGTGACATCGTCGATTACAAGAAATCAAAAATATTTCTTACATCGCATCACCACTTCACCACTACTATAAGATTAAACATGCATGCCAGAATAGAAAAAAGACAGCTAGTTACCCGAGACGAGCCTTTACGTATAGACGGTTTTGTACGTGTGTTAAGCTTGCCATGCCGATCACAGCCATAGACCACTGATTTCATACCACCATTGGTGTAAGAAGACACAGTTGAAAAGGCGTACCCACGTACAGAAGCCCATGCATTAATGCCTTGGAAAAGTGCCTCTCGAGAGTGTATTGTTGGAGGAGGGGCAAGCTGTATAACAGGGGCGTCTGTGGTATCTATACCATTAGATAGCCCTTTATCCATAGATGATGATGTCATTGTGGTGTGTGTAGAAAATAAAAGAGTAGGGTGGTGAAGGTTTTCATCATCGTGAGACGGGATCGTCTTCATTGATTTTCTTTGATTTTGCGTTACGTTTCTACTTGTTTTCTGTAATGTTTTGTTGTTGGTATTGATTTATTCGTTGTTTCCTTTAAAATCTTCATAGCTCCATAAGATAAATGAATTAAAAATAAATAAAAATAAAAAAAGGCTTAGTTAAAACTTCATGGCCTATAGTCAACTACTTTATACACGTCATAGGATTATTGTAATTTGAGAAAGACTACCATTTTAAGTGTTCTAAGGTGCGATACGATTCTCTAAGTAAAAAATATAGCCGTTTGGAATCTCGACATACTTGTAGTTGTAGTTGTAGTCACACATAAACGCACCATATACTAACTAGATCCAAGTCTACATAGAAGTAATGCAAATCAATATTGTTTCATTAAGCTGTTGTCGAAAGGACAATTTTAGTTCGCCAACTAGAATAGACGGCCATTATATGGTGGATTGCTGTTGTTCGAGGTCACGTGAAAGAAATATGTCTTGATGATATGCAGAGAAGATGAACAAATGTTCTTATTGAGTACATCAAGTGAACTAAAAAAACAACAACACAGAAACGAATAAGACGTGTTGTAAAAATAAAGGCGTTTATCCTTACTTGCCTCATCCCTAGTAAGCCCTTCTCTCGTTCTAGTACATTCTACGAGGCAATTAAGCGAATAACTTAAGGCCGCTGCCATGCTTGCCGATCTCGCAAACCTCACACACGCGACATACCTGGCCCTTGAATTTTGGTTGATATTTTGAACCGTCAAATGCACACTCTTCAAATGCAGATCCGCTGTAGATTGGTGTGTGTGATGCAGCACAAATCTCAAATTCCGCAAACTGATCAAAATCGATCTCGACAGCATCATTAGGGTTGCGCTCGCACTGAGCCTTAGTTTTCTTGGCCTATACACCACATTTTAATTAGTAAATTTGTGTGACCGATATGAGACAAAAGGGATGGTCTATGGCATTTAAGCGACTTACATTGTCAACAATCTTGCCAGAACCACCGTTGGCAATAACTCGGCTGGCAAAGCTCAAGGCCGAGTTGTAGTTTTTCGCTCTTACAGCTTGCTGCATGGCCGCGCCGAGAACAAGCTGTCTGTGAGGCACCTCGATCTTGGGAATTGTGAAGTAAGCAGATAGTTCCAGACTGCGCTTCAAAAGCTCGGGGTTTTCGGCAACGGCCGCAGGTGAGCCCAGTACACGGCGCGAAAGCTCAATGCCCATGGCTACTGTGTACTCGCTGGCAGATGCGACTAGTTTCTTGGCCTCGGCAACCTCGCTTTCACTGGATACAGCGTTAATTAGGATGGCATGCAAGATACCCTTGAATACGTTGATGCCCTCTTCTAGCTTATTCGCCTTCATAGCATCATAACCACGCTGCAAATCGTGGCTGGCTAGATGCTCAAGATCCCGCGGCACGATAGGCAAAAATGACCGCGCATCAGTCTCTTCAAGTGTTCTACGGACATAGTTGACTAGAGGAGGGAGACCAGATGATGCAGGTAGATATGTCTTGGAAGCAGAGAACACCTCAAGGAAACGAGGCTTGAGAGGGGCAAAGTTGACAGCACCAACCTGGCGGTTGAGTAGCTGCATGGCCGTTTCAAATGAACCACCAGCAACGTGATCAGCAGCAAGAGGTGAGTTACGGGCCCAAATCTCAGCTTCACTGACAGCAGCACCACCGGACTCATCACTCTCTACATTGACAAAATCACCCTCAATCTCGGGCACAACATCGTCGCCCATGTCCCAGCCAGCAGCGTCGTCCTCGTCGTCAACGTCAGCGGAGGCACCAGCTGTGGCTGCCTTGGCCTCGGAATCATCACCATCAACATCCATTAGGTTCTCTCCAGCAGCATCGTCCTCCAGGGAGAGGCCTTCGACCTGGCCGAGAAGAGCCTTCTCAAATACTGACTGGGAAGATGCCTTGGTAGGCCAGTTGGCCTTGTAGGTCGGCACGACAGCTTTAGGAACAGTCAGCGCATCTCCAGACAAAGGAACGCTGATTTCTTCCTCGGTCAGGCCGGTGGCTTCGAGGATAGCCTGGCATTCCTCGTCGAGACCATGGGCCTTGGCGGTGATGTAAGCAAGAGGATACATGTCAATCTCCTTGAACATCTGGATACGATCTTCGACATCTCCCAGGTAGATAGCGTTTTGGAAGCGCGAAGTAAAATCACCACGGTGCTCGGCAATCTTGGCCATGCGAGCGAGCTTGTTGTGATCACCTGAGCATAGGTATAGGAAGGATAGTTTGTCGAAGCTCTTGAGCTTTTGGTAGCACATTTCTACAAATTGGTGGTTACCGTGCGCCAGAGCCTCGGCTCCGAGTCTCTGCCATAGCTGAGGCTTGTCTAGCTCACGGCCCATCTCGACAGCGACGTCTAGGTTGCCACACTCGATAGCTAGCTCGAAGCGGGTTGCGGGGTCCTGGACAAACTGTAGAGCGATCTCGGGGTAGCCCTTTTGTTGTAAGTAGGCGATGATCGACTGGCCAACAAGCGAGGAGTTGCGGATGATATGTAGCATTTCTTCGTAGTTGCGCTTGACGAGAGCAAGCTTGAAGCGGTACTCAGTAGGATCGATGGGTAGAAGGCGCGGCTTAGCACTGCGATCTAGGCAGTATAGGTTACGGCCTTGGACGCGAACCAGGTATACAGTCTGGTCTAAGGTGCGGACGATACCATTGTCGCCGTTGAGTAGAGTGTACTTAACATGGTTGAGAGTGGAGTACAACAGAACGCCAGTATCATCCCAGCAAGCACTCTTGATACGGATAGTCTCGTGCAGCGCACTAAGTTGCTCAAGACTCTTCGAAACAATTGTGATGTTGTGTTTACTCAACAGAGCAGCAGTGCGGTTGTCGTTGGACCAAACAACGTACTTGACACCAGCTACGGGTAGCTCGGCAATGACCTTCTTTTGTTGAATGTCATATAGGTAGACAGCAGTGGGAGCGATAATCAGAAGGTTGCCAGTGCCACCAAAGTAGATGTCAGTGGTGCCAACCGGAGGCTTGAAAGAACGAGTGATATTGTTGCCGAGGTCTTTGATATCGATTGATTGAGTCGCAGTGTTGAGAACGGCAAAGCGGTTACGCGCAACAAAGATGGCAGAGTTGCCCTGACCACGCTTCGAGTCAGGCGACTCGATGGCACCTGAGCCCTCACGAGGAAGACTGATTAGCTCGTACGAGCCGCCATCAGCAGGAGAAGTGACCAGTATCGAGCGCTCAGCCGGGTTGTAAGACAAAGTACGGGGAGGGGTCCAAGGCGAGCCAAGCTTCTTGAGAACGAGCAGGGTAGGGCCCTCGGCGTTCTTCTTAAAGTCATAAGACTTGACGTGCTTATCCTTGGTGATGTAGAATAGAGAGTTTTGGTGCATGGCGCTAGCTGGGCGTTCACGCTCCAGCTTGAAGACCATAACACCGTTATCGTGACCGACGGCAAATAGGTTGATCTCAGGGTGGGCAGCGATTATCCAGATGCGCTCGTTCTCGCGCTTGAAAGACTGCACAGCAGTGCGCTTGTTGAGATCCCACACACGGATTGTCTTATCCTCACCAACCGATAGAATTAGATCCTGATGAGGGTGGAACAAACAGGCCGAAGCATTCTGGAAGTGGCCGCGGCAGGTATCAACCTCCCAGGCCTTGGTTTCGCTCATGCGCCAGAGCTTCACAAGACGATCGTCGCCGGCAGATACGATCAAAGGCATGGTGGGATGGAAAGCAACCCAGTTGACACCGCGATCATGGCCCTCGAGAACGAACTTTACAACGGCATCGGTGTTGCCAAACATATCGGCCTGTTCTTGGTTGCGACGGGCCATCTGGTCTTCAAACGAAAGGGACGAGGTCGGGGCGGAGTGTTTCTTGCGTAGGCCGGAGATATCCCACACACGGACGGACTGATCGAGAGAGGCGGAAACGACTAGGTCCTCCTTGGGGTGGAACTGAGCGCACATGACATAGTGGTTATGGCCAGTCATGGTGCAAACTATGCGTAGACACAGAACTTGGTTAGCGCCGTCTACTGTTGCGGAGCGCACTACTACTATAGCTTGACTTACTCAGTGATCTGTTCTGCCAGTTCCATATACGGATGGTCTGGTCATCAGAGCAAGATAGAATCCAGGGAAGTTCGTGGTGGAAGAAAACAGTGCGGATGTAGTCAAGATGGCCATTTAGCGTGAACAGACACCGCCGTGTCTGGTAAGACCAGACTTTGATCTTGTAGTCGTCGCCACCACTGACGAACAGTGGCTGCGTAGGGTGGAAGTCGACGGCTCTGACGGGGCCATCGTGCTCTTCGAAACGGTCGATTAGGGTTCCCATGCGGTAATCCCAAAGCTGGATGGTGGAGGAGTGGAGAGATACGAGAATCCATGGCCTAGAAGAAAAGCAGCAGTCTCTAGTTAGTGTACGCGTGTTCGCGATGACGAGCGTCGGTGACTACGGAGGTTGAAGCACGGATCAGGCATCGTAGCATATCATATGTCTATTGCGTATTTCTCGGTGTGTTCGGTCGAAGGTCTAGGGCATGTAGCACGGGATTGTGTGAATTGGGGTTCTCACCGCTTGGGATGGAAGGCGATGCCCTTAGCCCGCGAGGACTTGGACTCGAACTAGACAGACAACAATGTTAGCGAGCTATTATTTGTAGCTTATCGTCCTAGGCGGGCAGTTCCAGCAGTACGAGCAGCTCTATACTGGCTACAAGTAGTCCTGGCAAACAGCCACAGCTTGGAGCTTGCTTACCTTTGTCAACATTCCGGAGGCGGTCGACATTGTGGTGGTTACAGCGCCTGCGCCAACTCCCGGATTGCAATTGCGAGACAACGATCAAGTAAAATAGAGCGAAGAAGCAGCCCGGCACTAGTAGAAGCTGTACAAACCAATGCTCAACTGCCAATTGCTGCCAATGGCTAATTCGTCGATGGAAAATAGATGGCGGGTGACGGTGCCGTGGAGGGGGTTGAGGGTTGTTTTGATGTAGATAGTTGGTTTTGGTTTTAGCTAGATGTGTAGCAAGGAGATTGATTTCAGTTCAAAACGGCTACCAATTGTTCTTTTTGGGGGGTTTTTCTAGGTTTAGTAGCCTTGGCCGAGCACTATAGGCTGCAAAGAAAAAGCTGAGCAACTATGAAGAGCTTTTAATTAAATCAGGTCCAAGAGCTGATGTCCAGGGGTAGAAGTAGCTGCCACGTTTAACGAAGCTTTCCCAAATGTGAACGTTTACAGCAGTCAATGTCAAGTAAACGCTAATTCAAGGCCAATTGGCCAATATGTATAAGTGTTCTTTCAATTATTCTACTACCGTTTCTATGCACCCATCGCAGCAAATTCTCTCACGAACAGCTGCCAAATCGCTTCGCCTTCTCTTGAGGCCAAGTCACCAAACTGAAGCGTGTCCCTTTGTGAACTGCTAAGTCGAAGTGGGGCATTCAGAAGCTTAGTGCAATGTTGAGACAACTACAAACATACTACCGGTGTTTACCCGGTAAATAAATAAAGCGCCATGAGTATGAGAAAACTCGCTTGTCCAAATTAGGCATTTACTTCTAGGGTTTTTCACCCTTATCGTTTTTCTGCCGGTTTTGGAAAAACTGCCCCTCAATAGAATACAAAAAAGAATGAGATCCAAAAGAAGAAGAGTTACCAGAAGAATATTATATGAATTGGGGAATTCATTATGAAAAGCAAAAAAGCAAGGGCATTGTAACTAAGCTAAATATGAATTGAAAGTACAGATACAAATACAGATAGGCAAAGAAGCAAGCAATTAACTAATCAAGGTTTAGCTAAATTCGGCAGGCAAGGCACACGAACTCTACCCTTATTGGGAGCACCTTTAGGCCTACCTTTACGGCCTCCAACAATATCGCTCAATGATTCTCAAAAGAAAATCAGCCAAAACAGCACCTTGGTCCAGCCGATAACACTGGTCAGTGTCCTCTTTCGTAAGAGTTTCTTTTCCCTGCATTTCATGAACATGGCAAGCCAAATTGCAATCATGAACAAGGCTGTCCTTTGGACATTCGTTGTGATTTAGAGTATCGTGAGAGGAGAACTTGTTTATGTTGTGTTGTAACAATTGTAAGATACCTCATGATTAAGGGACCCTAACCATGCTGAAGAGTAATGAGTACTTCTTAGTTTCACTCTTTGGTCTGCAACTTGCTGCCTATAAGACAAATATATATTTTCTAGGAGCTGCTCGATACTGTCAGTAAAGTCCCTCAGATCCCCTGCTATGATCGACAGAATGCGAGTTGATTGTGGAAAGATTGTAAGTTGGTGTTTTTTTAGTTGGTCAGTCTATTCAAAATATTCTTCAGATAAGTAGGGGGGTGTGTTGAGGTTCAGTTTTCTTTTTTTGGAAGCGGTGTGCCAAATATAAAAGGCGGTGTATAATAGTTTTCTCTTATCGCATACCAAAATACTTCTAAATAAATCCTTAACCCTAGTGTTTGTTCTTTGGTTTATACACATATTTAGTAGAATAGAAGCCAAGTACTATCAGACAAAAGAAGCAACTATTCAATATGAATGACCATTTTTGAGTAAAGAAATATGGTTAGTATATTTTATAAACTTGATCTAGGTACTCATCGGATACATAGAACGCAATAATTTCATATGTTCATAGTTCATCCTTGACGGTGGGAACAACAGACGGCTCCTCCCATGCCCGGCTCTTAGTATTCTTTTCCACGACGACGGTCTCTTCAACAGCGATACTCTCCTTTGGAGCCTCCACACCGCGTCTCTTACGGTCTACAGCCGCGATTTCATCATCATACTGCGTCCATTCCGGAACCTGCCGACGCGCGCGATCTAGCTTTGGTTCTTTAGTTTCCGGGTTATTGCATAGATCGATCGTGCGTGCCTCCTTGAGACTCTCATCGCTACACCAAGTTTCGCACCATAACCACTCTTGTGGTAGACTATGGATCTTAAGTTGGAATTGCATGTGGTTTGGCAGATCTTGGTCAAGGTTAGATAGTGAGTTGGGATCGGCACTGAGACCATGGTACGATTGGCGTAGACGGTCACCGGCAGCGAGTCTGCGGAATTGCTTGAGATCGACCACGTAGAGGGCTGAGATATGGTAGGGGTGACCACGGAGATAATTCGCCCAGTAACCCTGCTTCCAGAAGCGGAAACCTTCCATTTCCACACGAGAGTCACACATGGGAGTAAAGCCGTATGGGGCACCCTGTAGATCGACATTGACCAGATCTATCATGTCTGTACGGACAATCTGATCAGCGTCGACAAAGATAACCTTGTCTAGAGAAATAGGGAATAGAACATCCAAGAATAGAATCTTGTAGCCCCAAATCTCACGCTGCTTTTCTTTCTGGCCACGGAGCCAATGAGGCCACTTATACGCAACCATCTCATACTTGAAGCCGTACTCTTCAGCAAGATACGGGATAAAATCCTTGAAAGATGGCGAGAGGAACTGCTCAATGAACCAAAACTTGACTGTGTGCTTGGTGTTCTTCATGACACTGACCATCATGATATTGAGCATGCGCTCGTAGAGATGACCACTAGCAACAGAGAAAATGTTGATCTCGGCATGCTCCTCGTCTGACGCTGACTTCTTGGCACCGAATAGACCATTGGCGAACTTTTTACCCTTGGCTAGTAGAGATGAATCTTCCTCCACAGCAAGGACATCGGAATTTTCCATACCCGGTTTACGAACTAGACGGGGGTAAAGGGTGGCGCCCTGGAAGCTCATGACGCAGACCTCTGTGCCTTCATCACCGAGAACAGCGCTGTATCCTTTGGAGCCAACGCTTTCAATTTCGAAGATATCAGAACTACGTCCAGGCATAAGTTGGATGTTGAAGAATCCAGGGTTCGCTTTGAACTGGAAGTAGCCGATGTTCGCCATAATGATGGTGTCCTCTTGATGGGGGTTCTTCTCAGTAGCTAGCACGAGCTGAGCACCACGGGGAGGTGAAGATGGACCGTCGCGCGAATGACCTTCTATCAAGATACTTTGTAACTCGTACAATGCTTCGACATCGCTTTTAGCGGAGCTCAGCTTGATGTTGTCGGGATCGTAAATGGAAGACTTGGGCGCGACGAGCCATAGAGGGGGAACATCGAGTTTCACGTTAAGGAGAGCTTCGGATGGGAGACCATTGAAAACACCGTGAGGCCCTTCGATTTTGCCAGTCTCTTCGTTGAAAGTCGGCTTCGACTCTAAAACGTGACGCCAGAAACGCTTCAGGGGAAGTTCAGTAAGCTTTTCACGAGGGTTTAGGAAGACCTTCATGTAAACACCATCGAGCTCGGAAATGACCTTGAGGATACCAGCCCAACGCTGGCCCTGCTCACTGACGGGGTCTAGAAGCACAACAATGTGAATGTTGGATTCGATTGGATCGCCCAGTTCGAAAGAGGTATGGCCGCGATCCCAGTCTCCCCAAAGATTCGAGCGAAGTGTCGGCGCCGATTCGAAAATGCCCTGTGGTAGGTCGCTCATAGTAGATAAGGCGGTGATCGAGGTAAGTTTAGCAACATCGAGAGGGGTACGGACGATGTTTCCAAGTTCAAGATCATCGACAGCTTGATAGACGGGGAAGATGCGAGTTCTACGCTCGTTGGACAAAAATTGCTGGAAATCCTGTACTGAAAACCCATCTTCTGGGGCGATAGGGCCGATGACACGGCCATTAAGGATAAGTACGTTTGTGCCAGGCTGGATGTTGGTGGAAGAAAGGAACGACTCCAGAGCAATGTCAAAGGCCTCATCGGCAGTGTGACCCTCTGTGTTTAGCAAGGTGCGTAGTTGCTCAATATTGGCAGCGTCGGGATCGTTGGCTATCAAAGCTTCGTTCACTAGGGAAGCACCTAAAGTATTGGTGGGGTTGTGAACAATATCCAAACGAACGCCCTCCTCTGCATCAGCAAACATGAAAGCATTGAGAAGCAGTTGCAATCCAGAGTCACTGGTCAAATCAGCAACCAAGGTAATGGCAGCCCAATTCTCTTTCTTGGTTTCAACCGCAGGATCAATAGCAGCAACCCTGTCGAGCAGGTACTTGTGTTCCGAGTATAACTTGCTAATATCTAGCATGCGAGGGTCCTTTTCACTTGCTGGTGTGATGTACCTGTTGAAGCTCAAAGCAGCGCCCCTTAGATAGAACAGCTCTGGTTCACCCTCATCAGTCAGCTTCTCGTTCTGAACTGCCTGTTGGATAGAGGCAAGGTCAATTTGTAGGCGCTGGCTCATCTGAGCCATCCAGTTTCCAACACGGGGATAAGAAAAGCCGTTGACAAAGACAGGAGGTGTAGAAGTAGCAGCATTGAGACGGTCGATCCAGTGTTGGAGTTTCTCGATCTGAGTCTGCGAGAAATCAGCACCGAGAACATCGGCCAAGGGCATGGCAATCTTCTTTTCCGGTTTCCCTTCCACGTTCTCTTCCTTCTCCTCTTTCTTTTCCTCATTCTTTTCGGTAGCCTCAGGAGTGTCAGACGCCTGAGCATATTCTTCGTCAGCTTCGGGAGTAGTTACTGCAGTGTATGCTTCTTGATCTACCTGGGAGAGACCCTGCATACCTGCCTGAGCAACATAATCCATCATGATACGGAACCCGTAATCCTTATACAGGTAATACAGCACCTTGGTAATCTCGGAGGAAGTTTCGCTGGGAAGAAGGGGAACTAGACCAAATCTCAAAGGCAAACTGCGTTGAGCAAAGCCCCAAAGCTGGCCAGCAACTGAGATGTCGTCGGGGTTTGTAAAATCAACAGGCAAAATGAGAGTGAAGATGTTCTTTCTGATATTTGGCATCTGGCCAAATGGCGGGTTTAGAACTGCCTTGATGGAGGTATCATAACGGGCATACACCGCATCCTTTGAGAGATCGTTGAGCCACATGATAAGACCACCTCCTTCAATATCATCTCTCCAGTCATACCGAATACCTTCGTCACTCAACTTGGCAGTAGTGATAGCTTTGTGGCCTAGAAGGTCGTTGACTTGCTGTGCGTTAAGCCCGAGACTTCTCACGCCTTCGATCATCTTTCTTTCACGTCTGAGGGTTTCAAGGAGATTGAAAGGTTCAACTTGACGTTCGATTTGCTGTACGCCGTTCACCCACATCATGTTGTAGCCGGAAGGGATGTTCCCAGCGTTACGTGTGCATTCGTTGACAAGCTCCTCGGAAGCATTGTGCGCCGCTAACTTGGTCGAGTACTTGGGGAAGTCCTGCGACACCTTCACAAGAGTTTCGAAGGGCTTCTCGCTTTGCATGATGTAATCAGCAGTATTGATACCAAGATTACGCACTTCAGCCTTACTCAGCGGCTTAAGATCAGCAACCTCTTCCTCAGAGTCTAGAACAACCTGGGTGTCTTTCTTGTTCAGTACAGGAGCATCATCAGTGCCACGGTCATCAATGACGATGTAATCAGTCCGCTTTAACGAAAGCTCAACGCCATATCCATTCACTGAGAGTGGCTCGGACACGCCAGCTGTACTAGAGCGACGATGACGGAGACGGTATGAAATCTCGCCCTTCCTAGCAGCAGTCATGAGGGCCTTGTGCATAGAGCTGAATGACGGTGAAGTGACATCAGCATAAAGCACAGTCGGTGTCCCAGCACCATAAACACGATCAAAGGGCAAAACACCTGCCTGAAGGCCGTTCACAGCAAGTCCCTTACCCTTGACCAGCTCGGGTGAACAGTGCTTTTCTCCTTCATATAACGCCCACGCATCGCAGCCTTCAGCCGGTTCAGTACTGGCGTCAAGACGGGGCTCTACACCTGTTGCATAGTACTGATAATGCGCCTCTACGCGTGGCGCGGCAGTACGCATGGACAAGGCAAACTTGAAGGTCGACAAAACATTAGGACTCGTAATGTGTCCGTCTTCCTTGAGCAAGTTCAGAAAGGCATCGTACAAGCCTTTGTCAGTCGATATGCCATCGAAGTAGCCATTGGCAACTTTGTCTAGAATAGGGTAGTACGCTGTAGAGTTCTCACCAGCGACTGTTTCACTATGACAGGAGGAATCAAAGTTAATACACGATACTATGATATAGTGCTCGGCTGTAGCGACAACTTACATTAGCTCTAGCAGATAAGGCGGCGATGGAAACGCAGCCTGCATCGAAATATCAACAGCTGGCACTGCTGATGCGGGCAGTGCCGCCAATAAGGCAGCGACAACGCCGAGCTGCCACATTGCAAAGTTCAAAGGACAACAGCAGTGTGTCAAGTCAGTGGCGACAAAAAGGGAAGAATATGTTCAACTAAGTGAGTCAACCCCGCTGGACTCAAAGATAAATGTGATGGTCTTTGGTAATCACAGAAAAAAAACCAAGATATTGTTGTTCGGAAGATTCAAGGCTGAAGTTTCTAGACCGACAACTCTAGTGGTTTAGTCTCACGATGAGATCACTAAGCTTGATACGTGAAGCAATTTACCTAGCATGCATGAGCTCTTTAAGCTATCGAGTTCCTTAAGCTTAATAACTTGCTGTTGGATTAAAAGACGACGGAATTGTGGACACGTTTAACAGGTAAATGTAGTAGGCGTACCAATGTGGTTTCAGGTATACATTAGGGTTCGCAGTATAAATAGGGTTACATGATCGGTTGTGACATAATGCGCTGATCTGATGGGAAAAAAATATTCATTGAAGATATATTAGATACATATATAAGAAAAGAACCTCAAAAAGATAACATTAACAGATAGTGCTATACCAATAGTAGCCATCGGCTAACAAAAACCACCCCAAGATTAACTCCATGAAAAAAAACGGTAAAACGACAAACAACTCTGAGCTCTTTGGTTTATCAAAAAAATCGGCTACTGTTGCTTAATACGCTTCGCCTGATTAACATCTTCCCCAAGAAGTTTACGGGTTTCTTGCGTGTAGCTCTGGTACCAGTTGCTAGTATTGGCTGCGATGAGGCTAATTGACTTATCAGTCTCAGCCTTTGCCTGAGCTTCGCGCTCCGGGCGTTCCTTCTCCAGCTTTTCCTTCGCGGCATCATCACGTGCTTTGCGTTTACGCTCGCGCTCAGCTAACCATTCTTCGCGGCCTGCAAGATAACGTGCTGAGTGGCCCATAGTAGCGACTTGGGCCGATTTTCCGGGGTGCTCACGGACTAGAGGTGGCACTGTAAAGAACAAGATGCGACCTTGGTCGTCGGTGTGGAACTTCTCGGCAATGTCCTTGGGCATCTTCTCGTTGACATCGTCCGCTAGAGTGTATACCTCAATGCGCGATTGCTGTGGAGCGTTTGGTATCGGCACAGGAACGTGTGAAGTTGGCGGCGGCGGTGCGGCCACTTGTACCACTGGCCGCGGTGGGATGTAGTGTGGCTGCTGAACGGGCATCGGCGATGAGAACTGGGTGGGAGCAAACTGAGAAGGCTGGTAGCCGGGCTGCTGATGAAGGGGGCGAACGGCCTGAGAACCTGCCATTCCAGGATAGGGCACGGGGACCTGCGACATGGAGATTGGCACGGGAACCGGGCTCTGTCGAGGCATTTGAGGTGGCATCTGGACCGGTGGAGGCGGCTGAAAGTGGCCCTGCATATGAGGCGGCATCGGCTGCTGGAGAGGGTGCTGCACAGGCATAGGCACGGGCATTTGATGGGGGTGGTATTGCATGGGAGGTTGACCGGGAGGGATCATGTACGGCGGTTGGCCGGGGCCGGGGCTTGGTGTTGCCATCGGGACAGGTACAGGAATAGGGCTATGCGAATATTGAATTGGCGGTTGAGCGGCGTAAGGCGGCGGAATGTGAGCTGGGATCTGATGATGCTGTTGGTTGGCGTGAGGTTGAGAAGCCTGGCGATGTGAGAATTTGGGTTAGAATTTAGGTAGCGCAAACAAGACTAGGCAAGAATTTGTCGCGTCTATAGCAATTGGCGTTATGTATGGTGAGAGGATATATGACGGTTAAATGGTGGAAAAGAAGCTTGGTATGCACAGAGAAAAACAAAGATGGGCGCGATTAGAAAGAACTACGAGAACTTTGTGATTTAGAGGAATTGGGAATAATCGCAAAAAGGCAATAATTGATTGCTAGGCTGGAAAATTCAAGTGAAGAAATGTTGGAGCGCGATTGTCCAGGTCGTAAAGGCGCGGCGGCCTATGACAGGGATTTTGGACAATAAATAGGGTTACAGTTTGGGCAGGGACTAGGGTTCGGCTGATAAGTGGCCTATGTATGGTGTAGTGAATACTTTGACCTTTGCTGGGATGAATCGCATTTTCGGCTGATTTTTTTCGGACATGTTGAAGGCAAAAAAAAAGGGATGTTAAACTTACAATTGGATTCTCGGGTCTTATATGAACACCACCTATTAACGGCGGCGCCTGAACATTTGGATTATCCCAATTGGGCTTGGGAAGAGGATCTGTCTCTTGCGCATTATATGGCAGCAGGTGCTTGATGGGACTGGGCACCTTGGCCATGGCTTTGGCGACTGGATACAAGTCAATCGCGTATTCATGACCACGGACTTCGGGTGGCATAGCAGCCATCCATGACTTGATTGGCCTAAAGGTGTTATTCTCTTCATAGTATCGGTTCTCACAGACATATATAGCCTTGTTTGCCGGAAGACCTTGTGGCCGGCCTTTGATATAACGACTCACAAATTGGACGAAACAGGAATCGACGATATCTTCAATGCGATGATCCCGCTGCTGTCCGGTCTTCACGACTTCTTGAGGATAGAACTGTCGATCATAACGGTGCACAGTTTGCTCGGGACGATAATACCAGCATGCATTGAACCATACCTGCTGCGTATTGTCCCGCCATATGCGCCAGATCTGACCGATTATGGGCTTGCCTGGATCATTTGGGTTATGAATATGTACCCAATCGCCGATCTTCCATGTGCCTACATCGCTTGTGGCTTCGGTAAGCGGGATTCGTCCAGATTCATCCTGGAAAGACGTGACTGGCTTGCCTTGTTGCTCACTTGCTAGTTTCATGGTGTAATCCAGTAGCGTAGCTGCCGCCAGAAAGATCTCGCTACCATCCTCATTATACTTCTTGGCGTTATTGAACATTAATTCTAGATCACGGAGTACGTCTGGTACGCCGCGGTACTTCCTCCGCTTGGCCTTCCGCTTAATCTGATCGAGACAGATGGGCTGGGTGATTACATCGTAGTAATCTGGAAGTTCAGTTTTGCTTGGAAGTTGTTCAAACGGTTCGATGAGATGATAACCAGCAGCATCACGGAAGTTGCGAACACCTTTGATGATGGCGTTGATGCGAGCTTCGTTGGGAGTAAGGGCTCTCGGAGGTCTTCCGCGTCGTTTGACGACATCGCTGTTTTTCTGTACTGGTGGGGTGTCGTCTTCGGATCCAACTTCGTCTTCGTCTTCTTGTTCCTCTGCGCTAGACTCATCGGCGGAAGGAAGCTCGCCTAGATACGGGAGCTCAGCTTCGGCAGCAGTAATGATTCCTTGTTGCGCTAGTTTCTCAAGCTCGGATTTGAAGAAAGCTTGAAGGCGCACAGCAGCGCCAAATATACCAGCAGATGGGCGATTGAATATCTGAGCATTGTGGCATATTTGTGCAACATCACGAACAAACTCTGAATAGGCGGTATATTGCTTTTTTAAGATTTTTCCCTTCGCGAGTTAGTACAAGAGAGTTATAATTAGTGTGCATCAGTCGACTCACTCTGATAGTGCTGAACGCGATAGGATTTTCGATCACTTCGAAATATTGAGGCAAGGAGCGCTTGTTAGGTATACGCTGGAAACCGACGGCCAATGCTTCTTCCTCGCCACTAAATGAGATATTAGTATCCAGTAATTGTTGGTACGGTGAGGAAAACTCACTCTTCGGTGTATTCACACAAGGTTGTTGACATGGCATGAATGCGATCAAGAAGATCAGCTTGGTCGCTATCACCAGACTCGTGCGCATCGATGTCCATCATATCAACATCGGCTTCAGCATCGGCGTCTTCTTCTTGGTCGCTGTCTTGTTCAGCGCTATCATTACGAGTCGCTTGCAGTTTGTCAGCTATCGGAGTGCCTTTCGGCGCGGACGGCGCATTGGGCCCCGAGCCGGCATCCTTCGTCGCGATGGCCGCGGACGCTGGAGCCGCATTTGCGCCATTGGTTGAAGCTTGATTGAAAGACATCGTATTTTCGGTCAGGGTGTCTTCACAGGCCGGCCGTCTTATTTTTTCTGGTCGAGGGACGATATTGAGGAAAAAATTGAGCGAAAATGCGCCAACAGGGCAGCGTCGACGCCGGCTATAGCAAGGCAGGAGCAGTAGTGGAAGTTAAGAATATGAGCTCGCCAAATCAACGCTGAAAGCGGCGTGTTTATTATGCTCAGTGATAGCAACGAAAGCTTCGCTGTACCACAAGATTTAGTATTTTACAATTGAAAGGTTGACGCGGTCACGCAGCCTGATGGAAAAACACAAGACGGTCCCGTGCCGCAAGAATCCGAGAATGGAATGCAAAATACTGCCGCAAATATATCGCGAGCTAAGAAAACAAACAACGAGGGCGAAGATCGATGATCACGAATCATTTCTTACTCAGCATAGCTCCGGTCAAAAGAAGGAAGGAACTCATGAGCGAGTCGGCCAACCAACCAAACCCTTGTATACACCCCCACTAAAACCTGCCAGCTGCCCGGCTAGCAGCTGTCGTACCCTAGGTGTCGCTTTAACAGGATGACTAATGCGCAATCAATACATGCACGTGATGGCGCGTCTAGGCCGCGGTAGTGGGTTAATTACCACCGCGATGTCTGCCCTCAGAGGAAGGACCTTGTCTGAGTATACAAGAATAGGCAGGCAACCACAACAGCCAAAATAAAGCAGTTGCTCGGATAAGAAGATATCCTCTCCCACAAAATTAATTAGAATTTCCACCTCGTTCTTCCAGATAGGGCACCTAATATCTTGTCTTTACCTGACGTGTCCATTGAATCTCACATTTCCACCATGTAAGTCAACACAGCACATTGCATAACCGGGTCTTTATACTGACATTGTTTAGGGCAAGCTCTGCGCCTAATACTCCTGTTCCCGGAGCCGGGGGCCCGACTGCAGTACCAAAAACAGCGCCTCGTCTGGGTCGGTGGCAGCCTGCTGAAGAATCTCGCGATAAGCTGTTCAAGCCATTCCGCTGCCCAGGCTCCGCTAATGCCTCTCCGGCCCCCAGTCGACCTTCTCGGAAGAAGCGCAAGGTTGATTACAGTGGCACGGACACCGGCGACGATGGTAGTATCGCCTGGTCTAACGCCGACCGCCTAGCGTTAAGCAATCGCGATGTAAACAAATATGGCGTCTTCAAAGTCAAGGACAAAGGCACGGTGTTTAGAAAACGCTTCAATGTTCCCTTGATTAATAAGGACAGTATCAATTATAACGCAAATCGACCCCCTCCGACTCTGGGGCTCAGACAAGGTGTCGCATTCATAGCAAAGCCCCTGCATGATCCTAGTGGAGAGTTCGCTATCGTGCTCTACGATCCAACTCTCGACCAGAAACCCAAAAGCATCGAAGATGCACGCGCAGCCGACAAAAATTCCGAAGGCAGTCAAGAAGCTCCTGTCGAGGAGCTAGATGCGCCTTTGGTGCATAAAAGTCTTGCGGAGATTCTCGGCATCAAGAAAAAAGTCGACACTGAACATCCTCGTGTTCCCGTGGTCATTGATCCTCGCCTAGCAAAGGTTCTGCGTCCCCATCAAGTTGAAGGTGTCAGATTCATGTACCGCTGCGTTACAGGCATGATTGACGACAAAGCGAACGGCTGTATCATGGCAGATGAAATGGGTCTTGGAAAAACGTTGCAATGTATTACCCTCCTGTGGACCTTGCTCAAACAGTCTACAGATGCTGGTAAACCAACTATCCAAAAGGCCATCGTTGCTTGTCCTTCCAGTTTGGTGCGAAACTGGGCTAACGAGCTGGTCAAATGGCTTGGTGCTGATGCTATTACGCCATTCGCCATCGATGGTAAAGCTTCCAAGGAAGAACTGACACGTCAGTTGAGGCAATGGGCTATCGCTACTGGCCGGTCCGTCACTCGCCCCGTGATAATTGTTTCCTACGAAACATTACGTCTCAACGTTGACGAGCTCAAGAACACTAAAATTGGTCTTATGCTCTGTGACGAAGGCCACCGTCTTAAAAACGGAGACAGTCAAACATTCAGCGCCCTCAACAGTCTGAATGTCACCCGCCGTGTAATTCTCTCTGGTACGCCAATTCAGAACGATCTTTCTGAATACTTCTCGCTCATCAGCTTCGCCAACCCGGATCTTTTAGGCACTCGAATTGATTTCCGTAGACGTTTTGAGCTGTCTATTCTACGTGGCCGTGACGCTGATGCTACGGAACTCGAACGTCAAAAGGGTGATGAACGTCTTTCCGAGCTACTTGGTATTGTCAACAAGTTTATTATCCGTCGTACCAACGACATTCTGTCCAAATATCTCCCCGTCAAGTACGAGCATGTTGTTTTCTGTGGTCTCGCCCCCTTCCAGCTGGATCTCTATAACTACTTCATTACTAGTCCATCGATCCAGGCTCTCCTTCGTGGTAGAGGTTCTCAGCCTCTAAAGGCTATCAACATTCTCAAGAAACTCTGCAATCATCCTGATCTCCTCAATCTATCTGAAGATCTACCCGGCTGCGAGTCGACGTGGCCTAAGGATTATACCCCTAGAGATTCTCGTGGTAGGGATCGTGATGTTAAACCCTGGTATTCGGGCAAGATGCAAGTCTTGGACAGAATGCTGGCCCGCATTCGTCAGGATACCAACGACAAGATTGTTCTTATCAGCAACTACACCCAGACACTCGATCTTTTTGAGCGGCTATGCCGTAACCGTCAATATGGCTGCCTTCGTCTTGATGGAACCATGAACATAAGCAAGCGTCAGAAGCTCGTCGATCGTTTCAACGACCCTGAAGGTGCTGAATTTGTTTTCCTTCTCAGTTCCAAGGCCGGTGGCTGTGGTATCAATCTTATCGGTGCCAACCGTCTTGTCCTCTTCGACCCTGACTGGAACCCTGCTTCTGATCAACAAGCTCTGGCCCGTGTGTGGCGTGATGGTCAAAAGAAGGATTGCTTTGTCTACCGCTTCATTGCCACGGGAACTATCGAAGAGAAGATCTTCCAGCGCCAGAGTCACAAGCAAAGTCTCTCATCATGCGTCGTTGACAGTGCTGAAGATGTGGAACGTCATTTCTCGCTCGACAGTCTACGTGAGCTGTTCCAGTACCGCCCAGGTACTACATCAGATACTCATGATACCTTCAAGTGCAAGCGTTGCAAACCCGATGGAAAACAGTACATCAAGGCGCCGGCTATGCTATATGGTGACACAAGTACTTGGAATCATTTCGTCAATGATGGCTTGGACAAGATCCAGGATCTGCTGTTAAGACAAGAGGCTAGTGAACCTGATGTCTCGGCGTGTTTCCAGTACATTTCACATTAATTTCTGTTGTTTCTTACATCCGTATTCTAGAATTGTCGTTAAGGATACCACTATAAGCATGGAGTTTTTGGAGCATTTATTTTTGTATATTTCCCGTTATGAATTATATTGTTAGAATACTACATCATTTAAATTAAAGTCATATCCATTAGGTCTCTGTTTATGTGTATTCTTGATGTCGATGAAATACCACAAACGATAGATCCCCCGATCTATGGGTAGCTACCACAGCTATGAATAAAATTCAGCGATATTGATCATATATACTATATGTCGCAAGCCATTCTAGCCTGGAAGTTCATATCTTGGCCCATCATCTGGAACTTCAGCTCTGTCTCGAGCTCCTATCGGTGCGCCAGCAGCGTCAAGCTCTGTCTTTTCATCCTGAATACACGCTGGCAACTCAGTAGCTGCAGGCTGTACATCAGCCAATTCTGAAACAGGCCCTGAATCTGCCTCAACGGCATTATCCAGTGGCGGGGGTACGGGAGCAGTAGATTTCTCATCGGTAGGTGATGGTAGTGGAACGGCAGCTACCGTTGCGCTATTTGTAGGTGATGGCGTTGAAGCTGTAGACCCAGTCCCGGCACGAGTCTCGTCCTTTTCGATGTCTCGGTTTGACGTAGTAGCTGCGATATTTCGCTCTGACTCGTCGGCGTCGGCATCCGCATCCGCATCTGCATCATCTGAGGCAGTGCCTTTTGTACTGCGAGCATTCTTGCGTCTGTATATGATGAATAATCCAGCGGTCAACAAAGCCATGGCTGAGCCTACGCCCAGGCCGACACCCAGGCCGATCTTAGCATCAGACGTGAGGCTATTAGACCCCGAAGAGCCTGTCGATGCGGCCCCATTGGTAGTAGAGCTATCGAGAGTGCCTGTGGGTGTGCTCGTTGACGTAAGTGTCAAGAATGTAGAGGGAACAGTGAAGAAGGTGGTGAACTGGTTGCCGGACATGGCGGGGAAAGACCGAGCCGGTCGGGCACGCGGTGCAATAGCAAGCAGAGATATATGTTGGTCTGGCTCAGGGTATGCGGGCGCGGCATCGGGCGCACCAAACGGTTTATTAAGTAATGGCAAAGATTGAGATATGCGGGTGGCAGCAGGAAGGACAGTATGGGAAAGTGTGGCGCTGTTGCAATAATGATGGTGGTGGTAGTGGTGGTGTTTTCTAGCAGAAGCGGCTACGTCGGAAACAGCTTCGACAGGAATGATAGAGGACCCTTCAGCGAACAATATCGCGCAGGCTTTATCAAGACGAGTGGCAGTGGCGCGGGTGATGTTGTTGTATACCCGGGTCTGACTGCTTTGCTGGCGAGGATAAGCAGAGAAAGACTGTGGTGGTGCGTAAGCAGAATTACCCAGCGGGAGGGAGACGCTATGGAGTGAATTGTGGCAGCTCAAGTGCGTGGCAGCCCAGTGCCCATGTTTATGCAACGGAACAGGCGGCTCACGGAGGTCCGAAACAGGACCTGCTGTTCCAGGCACGCTAACTGTAGATTGACGCTCTGTTACAGTTGACGCTGTGCCCCGAATGCGGGACGGAATCAACTCTAAACTCTATCAAGTCAGCCATATTGAACTCTGCTAGTCGATGCAGTGATTGTGAATTGAAATATATTCGAGGTTTGCGGGGTGATGTGGTGAAGCGAGGTATTAGGCGGATAAGATGTAGTCAACACACCACTCATTTCGCGTTGGTCATGCAGGATGTATATTGGTGAGATTAGTCTCACGTTGTATAGAAACTCAATCAGCCAAATTGGTTTGCAAAGCTAAGGACAAAAACAGAAAATATATCTATGAGCGACAAGCAATATATCCTCAACCATTCTATATATATTTGTTCCACGTAGACAGATACTATCACCATGCTTCAAACTTCAGAGGATCTGGGATCCCCACTACAGAGATATCCAAGTCATATCTACTGCCAAGATATTTTCCCTTGCCTCCGCAGTCGGCCGATCATGTTCTGTGCGTGTGTATCAAGGTACAAATGCCACCAAATGACAAAAGAGCCATGCCTCACCACAATGGTCGATGCTATGTAACAAAGTACATACAACATATAGCCTGCTGCAAGTCTCTGAAAGGCCTCTTTCTTGATCAATTTGGTCGAGACAACTATTACAAACCCTGCCTGACCAATCGTTTGTTGCTGACCTGACCCAAATCAGCGTTGCAGATTTGTCTCGGTATGACCTTTTATGTGACAATGTTGAGACTTGCTAGAACGGAGCGGTGAATGCTTTGTGAAGTATAAAACACATCACTTTACACCAACCGCCACCACTATAGACTCGACAAAAAGGCTCTACCGTGATAATGATGGCTAATAAAGGCATTATGTAGCAATACTAAGCACTATCAGAAGGGTCTTTTGTCCCAAAAAGGCAACTTAGAAAGCCAGCTTGATCAAGTGATAACCCTATCCGTACATCAACGCGGAGTCACGTGACAATGACGACAGACAAAAGAACTGTGGGTACCAAGTTCCACTTTTGCCAGCCGCTTGTTTTTTTTTTTTTTCGCTGGTAGCAAATCTTCCCATTGCTTTGGCTGGCCGTTTCTTCTTTTCCTCTGCTTTCACTTTCTGCCACACAATAACCGACAAAATACCGCTTCAGCCCGAATATCAGCCAGAGAAGACGCGCGACTTACATCGCTTATCAACACCTCAAACCACCAACATATATCATCGTGATATATTGGTATTGGGTTCTTATCTATATTATTTATCATCTACCACATACTGTTCTGGACTCACTGTATGCTGGATAACGCCCTCATGGCGCCTCCTGCCACCACTCCTCAGGAGTTGAAGGACGAGATTGAAGAGCTTCGTCTATCAACGTATAGAGCGCATATTGTAGCAGCTGCAGTTAATAATAGTCAAAATCAATATGAACAAGATCGTATGGATGACCAGGAAGATCTTGAAGAGCAACAGCAGCAGCCTCAAAATCATGTTCAACTGAGTGAAAAAGATCAACATGAACAGGATGCTGCCGCCGCTGCTGCTGCTCATGCGTACGCTACTAATGGTTTACAAGTACTTCAAGCAGCAACTGATGCTCAAGCACAGCTTCTTGCGGCCGAACATGAGGCCCAGCAGCAGGAACAACTGTGTCAACAGCAGCAACAGCAGCAGCAAGCACAGGACCAGCAACAACAAGCACAAGCACACCAACAACAACAGAACGATGCTGCCGCGCAATTCTCTGCCTCGCTAGAAACCATGAATCACAGCATGGCCAACGATCAGGATCTATCCACTGCTACTTTGGCAGCAGCTGCTGCGTTTCAGGTAGCAACAGCCGCTGCCGCTGCCACATCTTCTGCTCCCATGTCAGTCTCTACGCCCTCACCTGCGCCTGTAGTGCAGATGTCACCAAACATCTCATCACAGCCACCGACGCCGCAAATGGTTGTCTCACACAACGCCGGCGGCCGGTCGCTACGAGACCATAGTATCAACCCCAAGCTCACTCGTCTATCGAGAGCCTGCGATCACTGCTCTGAGCGCAAGGTCAAGTGTGAGCAACAGCGCCCATGTCGGCCGTGTATCGAGATTGGACTGGAATGTACAAACTCGCGTGAGCGTAAGCGACGTGGTCCCCCTAACAAGAGTGTTCAGCGTATTCTAGCACGTGTGCAAACCCAGCCTCAGGTGTCTGCTATGGCACCACCACAGCTCCCGTTGATGAACATAGGAGTTCCTCAGCCCACTACTACCATTCCTAGCCTACCCTCGTCTCTTGGAAACTTGAGTCCGGCGACTAAGCTAGATGCTGAGATGATTGCTCCCATGCCAATCTTAAAGCTACTCGTAGATGATTTCTTCACTTATGTGCACCCCCTATGTCCGTTTCCTCACGAGCCTTCGTTCCAGACATCGCTTGTCAATAGAGAGGATCGTATCAACCTCGAGTTCTTTGGTCTCTTAGCTAGTATGATTGGTGCTTTGGTGGCATCCTTCCCACGCAACGCAAGAGCCCAGCTGAAAGGCCAGCAGGATATGCCACGCGCTATTCTTTTCATCGAAAAATGTGAGAATCTAGCTTTGATAGCTCGTGGCCCCATGTGGCATAACAAGGCTCCCAAGACTATCTACGATGCCTGTACTAGTTACTTCCTTTCCTTGGCGGCCGCTTACACATTTCGGATGGCTCAGCACAAGGAACTCCTAGTCGAGAGTTTGTCTATTCTCGAAAGACTTGGTGACTACAAGACGCCAAATGGTGCACCGCAGTATGGTACTGATACTTGTGCACCGGATCCTATGCCGTTTAATCATATCAACGATCAGATGGGAAAACGTCTCTTCTGGTGTGCGTTCCTAGGGGTTCGGTAAGTTTTTTTCCGTCATGACCAAGATATGTCACTTACGTGCTTAACTGACACTGATAATATAGATCCATGAGACAGCTTGGCATACCCCTAAAGATCTCGGATATCCCGCCACCAACGCCGAATAATCCTTACCCTGATCTGCCTGAAAACACCGAGGATAAGAATGTCCTAGCAAACTCCATTGACCAGGAAATGGAACCAGTCACTATGCTCACAGGTTTCCGGATCGCCACGGACATATATATGACCATGAACCCCATCGTAGCCGTCGAGCATTGCTACGGCATGGCTACTCTTGGCTGGGCAGCACAGCGTGAAATGATCAAGAGCGCACTATCCGCTGTCAAGGATATCGTTCTTCGTCTTCCCCTGGAGCTGCAAGTTGGCCACACCGTACAAGGTGCCGATGTCCACTCCGGTGATGCTCTCACACAATATCTCTCATCTTCCACGCCTAACGTAGCGCCTCCCAGTGACGTCACGCAGATTATCAAAACCAATCCAGCACGTCGTCGGCAGTTACAATTCGAGATCCAAAAAGCAAACATATATGTGTCTGAACTTGCTACACGCTCGTACTTTGTCGAGATGTACTTTACCAGACGCAATATTCACATCTCCGAGGTCAAGACTCTCGAGGAAGGTGACGATAAAGCAGAGGAAACGGGTGTCTACACAGCCATGACCCAAGAACGGCGTCAGATTGTAGCTGATCTGAAGAATGTTCTTGCTTCGATCAACCAGCTTCATATCGAGCCCAATGGTGCCTCGCTTATCAACAAGATCCGGCAAGTGGCATCAACACTAACCCACAACGCTGATGTCATCTCAGATTGTGAGTCTTTGCACCAACTAGTGCAGGTACTTATGCGGTTGGAAAACACTGCCGGTGAGGATGAAGAGTCGGAGCTACGCACGTGGGCTGACTTGCGCGATTATAGAGAACAGTTTGTGAGCCATGGCGGGTTTGCTGGAAATTATTAGACGCTAAAACGGAGTAATTATTGTACAGAGAAATCAAAGACTAAAGCAGGAATCGTTATGTGGGTAAAGCACTTTGGAATCCTGTATAAGTATTAGTATTATATATTATCAACATCCCCTTTCCAATAAGAATCCAATCGTACATAATACACACGCTTCCCCTAAAAGAATGACTATCTACTAAGTTCTATAATATTGAAGGTCCTGTGAGAGGTTAGACAAGAACTCAAAAACATGTAATACATATAATTCAGGCTCTATCTTGTCCCGGAATGTATAACCAGACAAAACCTGGAGCTTCGACTCTACAAACAACTTTCCCGTCGTCCGGCCATATCAGTCCTATTTTCATATGTTCTTTTCGGCTAGGACGAAGACAACGCGGACCTCTTGGGATAGAAATCAACTTGACAGCTTGAGCCTTCAAGCCCAATATGCAGTAAGCCGTCCCAACTATGTATCATCCTCACTAGAAAGAATATCAGACTCAAGTATTCCGACTAACTACAAGTAAGCTAATCGGGACATAACGGGTGCCTGCAGACAAATGGCAAGAATGGTTAAAGTGAGGGGTCGATGTTAGTCAACAGACAGTATTTTGCTGAGACTTTGTCGAGTTTCGAAATAGCATTATCATTTTTCCTCGGTTACCATATCTGACAGTGGGTGGGTGACAGTAGCACCTAGAAAAAAAGGCCAAAGAGACTTGAATTGTCAAGTAGATCAGGGTATTATGACCTTTTCATTTAGCCGAAGAACCCAATATATGGTAAGATGGTATAACTTGTTGTTTTTCGGCAAGTATTGAGAATTATTATCCTGCGTGACTAGACGGCGTAATGTAATTGAAAGATTATGTATTCTCGAGCCTCACAGGCCAGGCTTTTTGTCATGTTTGTCATGGGAACACACAACATTTCTATCTATGTTCGTATTAGCAACAAGGCTAGAATTTATTCCATGCCAAAATGGGCGCACGAGTGTGATGTTAAAGGATGAAATGGATTAATGTAACCGAATAATCGGACTCTTGAGGCCCGTCATTTGTCCATCTAAATTTCAAAATCCAAGAAACTCGCTTGTTCCGCCAGCATTATTGGCATAACTAATAGTGACTATTAACTGATATCAAGGTATAGAAATATACGTACGTCTATATAATTTAGCCAGCTGTCATGACTTGTAAGGCATTAACAGTGTGTTTGTGCATGAGAAGAACGGGTAAAAATCCAGCCTATGACAAAAAAAGATAGACAATGAGCGGTATGATATTCGGCTCTATTCTCCGAACGTGCTCGTGGCTGTCCCGGGTTTGATTCTATCTCTTTTGGTATTTGTCGTTTTTTTATCAAGAGGGGGAATGATAGGATAAAACGGGCCTTTTATTCCTCGCTCATTGTGCGGTTTGTTCATATTCAAAACCACCGCACGAATCTTCTTCTTAGGGCATTTCTAGTCTTTGCCATAGTGTTTTTGGTTAGCATATAAAACATTGGTCAAGTTGATATCTGTGTTATGCTTCTATAAAAAGTTATCGCTACGCATTTTTATCTTCGTAAATAGCAATTGGCCGGGGGAGGGGGAGGTTGGATGGGAAAGTCAAAAATATAGCTTAGCTAGCTAGTTGCTCGCTCAGGATTTCGGGCCGTTCTGGACAATATTCAATCGCGTTCTCTCATGTTCTCTGCTGTTCTTTTCTCCTTCGACAGATTCTCTAGCCGATGCTGATGACGAAGTTGGCTACTATGTAAGTATATAGCCGCGAACTCATTTGGGTGCGGGGCAAGAATACGGTATTGAAATGAATATGTCGAGGCTGGCTTGTCATGCCTGCTTGAATAAACAAAACATCATGAATCTAAGGTTTAGAGGCTCTTGTCCCTTTTTTCACGTAACCTTTTTACGCACATTAGGTGATGCGTGTATCCGATTTTACGGTAGCCCTATGCTTGTTTCCGGTCTTGCCTTCTATCCAGTAAGCCAGAGTGTTGTCACATTTACATATTTGTGGTAATTACCTGCTTCCACTTTCTGTTTGATGCATGTTGACTCTACAATTCCGGAAGGTGCAGTCAGATCATTTCACATGCAAACGGAAAGAACAGCAGGCTAGATAAGCGTGGGTAAACAACCAAGGGCAGTGGTTTTGTATTCTTATTATTTTCACTTGACTAAAAAGATTGGGTTTTTTTGTTTTTTGTTTCAGTTCGTTACTACTTATGTATGTAGCTAAGCAATTGTTGTATATTTAGCAGCTTATCAAGTGTCATTTTTTCAAGGTCATAGCCCACTTTGTTTCTCTGACGCAGTTGAAGAAGGCCGATATGACGCCTAAACCCCATACAATCCAAATTATCGGTACTTGGGTGTGCACGGCGTTAAGTGGACAGGCATGCCTTTTCTCCGTATTCAAAAACACGAAAAAATAAGAAAAACAAGCCTCGTCGGGCCGCGCCAAATATTACTAAGTGTTATAGTAGGAATCACGTATGGAATAGAAATGGAATCGGCGGCGGCACAGACAATAGCGATCGAGTATAGTTGTTATGTATATGTAAAGATGGAAAACGGCAGGCTAAAGCAAAGGCTCAGCCGGCGTTGTCCGTGAGAACACAAAATCTTTCTCTCCGCTCTTTATTTCGGGGTAATCCAGCAGAATATTGTTATTATTATCGATTCGATATCTTGTTCGACGGGAATTCAGTCCGTGACACTGTCTCCCATGTTTTCCTGGGGAGAGTCCATGCAACAATAATGCGCCTGTACGATGTATAGGTGAATATGCATAGATACACATGTATCTGTGCCTGTAAGTACATATCTGTACATACAACTGCATATGTGCATGCTACACATGTGCCGCCCGTTCGCTGCTTCTAGAGCTCCCTAGTCTCTTCACCGCACAAATGGGCAACTCAATAGCGTATCGTTTGCTACCTAGTCACTAATAACAATCTTATATGTGTCACGGCATGACGGATCCTTCAGTGCCTTTTCTTTTTTGTTATCAGTGAATATACCGCGAACTCGCCCTTTCTTCCGGACTGTCTGATGCGTTGTCTTTTGCCGCAGAAAAGTCGAATCGACGATAGTGACCGAATATGGCACAAATTGTCTGTAAACACGGCATAGCTTTTCTCCTTTTTCCAGAATACTGCTTATTGTCGCATGGACCTGTCAAATCTAGCCTAGAGGGGTAGAGTACCCTTAATAGCGGTGTAACCCTTATGAAGGACACCCAAGCTTCGACGAACTTGTTAGCAAGCACGTAACCAAGTGTCGCTATAATGTACTTACAGAGATAGACATGTTTGTTTCTACCCAGTATTTTTTTACAGAACCCCGCCATCCACTGATCGGACACCCCCGCCAAACCTAAAAGGCTTACCGATTGAGGTTCTGCTGCGGCAGCATCTATACTTATTTTAGGCTTGGCCTGGATAATCTCAGAGGCCAAGAGAGCCGAGACAGGAACTATCCGATGTGCGTGCATCACAGGCTTTACCTCATCCCTTGGAGTCTGTTGTATTGACGACGGTGAGCGCGCATTTGGCTTTCTTTTTTTCTCGGCCAGACCAATAGGCCCGGTCTGAATTGTGGCCTCAGCGCATTGTCTATCTGATGCTCTCGTCCACGATTTTGTAATTTATGTTTGCCATGTAGACAACGACAAGAATAGTCACACCGCAGCACAGGGAAAAAAAAACTGACACAACAACACTGCTTACATCACATCTCACATTCAGAGGTTGCCAACATATCTCAACATAATTTCATGTAGAACCGCAGCGGATTTTCTCGCATTTTCTGTGTATTTTGGAACAGCAAAAGCCTCTCTATTGGTCGCTTCGCCTTCCTCCTTTTTGGCTTCTGCTGTCTGTTTTTGGCTTGTGCCTAGGAGCTAGCTAGTTATTGCCATTTGAGACGCTGATTCTCCATATCAGAACCCCACTTGAACGGGCCTTCTTCTGCTCTTGCTACTTGCGCTTGTTCTCTTGCTGCTTTTGCTCTTACTCTTGCTATCGCTCCTGTCTCTCTCTGTCATTTATTTGTGGGTTCAGCTGGCCCAGTTTCTTAGCTTTATTAGCTTTCCACTCACCCCCGGATTTTGAGGCGACTGATTGCGATTTAGGAATCGACTTCCTCTAGCTCAGCTCTTGCCCTCTTGCCCTCTTGCTCTTTACCTTTTTTTATCCATAAACATCCCGCCTTCCCCCTTCTCTTGTTCTCCCATCAATCTACCGTTTTAGTTATTCCAGCCCCATCCATTGTTGTCCACCACAGTCACAGTCACCGAGCATCTTGCTATCCATCTATTAGTTGTACTGTCCGTTGTACTATTAGCTGTACTGGTTCATCTTATCCTCTCCTCTCTGTCTTGCTGGAATCTCTATCGCTAGCGCATACTTCGACACACCCAACCCAGGCTTATCGCAATGCCCGATTCCGCCAACATCCCTCCGCCTCTGGACCTTAACCACGCCGAGCAGTACGCTGCCGACAACGAAGCGGCCACGCCTGGAATTCACCCTGAGACCTACAATAACCCATTGAGCCCATCGCTCGAGGGCCAAGAATGCTACTTCTCGCGCAGTGAAAATGCCACTAGCGGCTTTGTCAACGGCCAGCCAAACGGCACTGATGATGGCTCTGACGACCACCTGCTTTCTCAGAACCACAGAAATCGGCGCCGGCGAGAGTCGCTGTCGACTATCAGATCCGCAAATCCTATGCTTTCGTTGAGCGGCAATGTGATCTCGGCCACCTTCAACATTCCGCATTCGCTCAAGTACAACCAGAAGAGCGATGACTGGGTATGTATGACATAGTACCCAAAACTTTCCCATTCTATAGCAATCTGACGTCACGCAACCAACCACCAAGCAAACATTGAAAATAATGTGCCAGGTTATTAATGGTCGCTAACATACCGTGCTTTTCTTTTTTATGTAGGAACTCGGTGCTCGGCATGGCCAATCCGCCCTTTTCGATTCGCTCGCGTATCTCTCGTCAGAGCACACGCCGTGGAACCACAACGTCGTTGCTTGGACCGGCGAGATTGAGACTAATGAGAACGGTTCGTCCGGTCCTCAGACTGCCCCCATTAGCGCTTTGTCTGCGCCCGTGCCTGTTGACCCCGAAGTTTGCCCGGCAGATACACCCGCATCTGATGGCCTATTCGTCACCAAGGTCGCCCAAGACCGCCTGGAGTACAAGCTGTCGCATAGCCGTACCATCAAGACCGTTCCCGTCTGGCTGGCTGACGACGAGGACGAAGATGACGCAGGCATTCGTCTCAAGGACCAGACTCGCTGGAGACGTTATGCACAGGAGGAGCTCTACACTCTGTTCCACTACAAGCAACATGAGCCCACCAATGGCCGCGCAGAGCGCCTACACTGGATCGACTACTGCCACATGAACCAGCGCTTTGCCACCAAGATTCTTGAAATCTACAAGCCTGGAGACTTGGTCATCATTCACGACTACTACCTCATGCTACTTCCTGCCATTCTCCGCCAACGCATGCCCAACATGTACATCTCTTTCTATCTGCACTGCCCATTCCCCAGCAGTGAGTTTATGCGCTGCTTGCCGCGCCGCAAGGAGATTTTGGAGGGTGTTCTAGGAGCCAACTTGGTTGGCATGCAAGCTTACAGCTTCTCCCGGCATTTCACCAGCAGCTGCACCCGCATTCTGCACTACCCTAACAACAACGACGCTATTGAAGCATTCGGCATGAGAGTTCAAGTTGGTGTATTCCCCATTGGCATAGATGTTGCCAAAGTCGAGAATTTTGCCTGGAATACCGAGGTCGAGCAGCGCTACCAAGCGCTCAAGAGTCTCTATGCCGGAAAGAAACTCATTGTCGGTCGTGACCGTCTCGATACCGTTCGCGGCGTGGCCCAAAAACTGCAGGCCTTCGAGCGTTTTCTGGAGCTGTACCCCGATTGGCAAGAGAAGGTGGTATTGATCCAAGTGACTTCGCCTACTAGCATCGAAAGTGACGACCCAGAGAACCGCACTGCTACTCGTGTTAATGAGCTGGTCATGAAGATTAACGGTACCTACGGTAGCCTGAGCTTCTCGCCTGTGCAACACTACCCCCAGTATTTGAATCCTGCTGAGTACTTTGCTTTACTGCGTGCTGCCGATATTGGTCTGATCACCTCTGTCAGAGATGGCATGAACACTACTAGTTTGGAGTATGTTCTCTGCCAGAGAGACGGTTGCGGTCCTCTCATCATTTCCGAGTTCAGTGGAACTGCCGGCAGCTTGCGCGATGCTATCCACATCAACCCATGGGATCTTTCTGGTGTTGCTGCTGAGATTAACAACGCCTTGACTATGTCTGATGATCAGCGCAAGTCTATGCAACAGAGCCTATACAACCATGTTGTCACGCGCAATGTCCAAAGCTGGACTGATGCTCTCTTGCGCAGACAGGTGCATGTGTTGGCTACATCCAAGAATGTTGTGGCTACTCCTCTATTAGATCGCACGGCACTTCTCCGCCAGTACATCTCAGCCGACAGACGTCTATTCATGTTTGACTATGACGGCACGCTAACTCCGATTGTTCGTGAACCTAGCATGGCTCTACCATCGGAGCGTGTCATTCAAGCCTTGAAGCTACTTGCTGCCGATCACCGCAACTTTGTGTGGATCATCTCAGGTCGTGACCAAGAATTCCTTCAACAGCACCTCGGCCACATCACAGAACTTGGTTTCAGTGCCGAGCACGGCAGTTTCATGCGTCACCCTGGCAGTGAAGAATGGGAGAACTTGGCGGAAAAGTACGATATGGGCTGGCAATCAGAGGTGTTTGACACCTTCCAGAAGTACACCGATATGCTTCCTGGTAAGTCCTTTTTCGGGGGTTTTCATCCGTATTTTATCTGATATTGATATGCTAACAATTATGTTTCTAGGTTGCCACATTGAGCGCAAGCGTTGTGCCCTGACCTGGCATTACCGCCAAGCTGATGACCAGGACAAGGCTCTAGCTATGTCTCGGGAATGCCAGAAGGAGCTGGAGTCTACCGTCGGCCAGAAGTGGGATGTTGAAGTTATGCCTGGTAAGGCTAACCTGGAAGTTCGTCCCACCTTCATCAACAAGGGTGAGATCGTCAAGCGGTTAGTCAAGTCCTACACTGGCAGCGACTCTGATGGTAAGCTAGAGTTTGCGTTGTGCATGGGAGATGATTTCACGGATGAAGACATGTTCCGTTCGTTGAATGCCTATGCTGGCCGTCATCTTCACGAGAGCCACGTTTTCACGACGACAGTTGGTGCAAGCTCCAAGATGACTCTTGCCGGCTGGCACTTGCTCGAGCCAGAAGATGTGATTGAGTGTGTTGCGTTGCTATCAACAGCTGGTAAGCAGGGACATGATCTTGCAACTATTGGCGATGTCAACTTGGCGGTGGTGAGTGAGGTCGAAGGTCATATTCCAGACATCTGCAAATAGGAACATGGTAGTAGACAGACTGTCTATGACAAGATGGATGACAAGAACGGATCAGAGCATTTAGTAATACCCGTGCAAGAAATAAAGGCCGGAGCATAAGACACAAAGTATAAAAAAGGGCTAGAACTTAGTAAACTAGAGGGTGGAAAAAACTATACCGAACATATACAATGACATAGTAAGCAAATCTTTATTTCTAACTATCCTAAAACAAGCCACATAGAGATGGAATGAAACATAGTGAATGGATATGACCAGAAGAAGCATAAAAAGAGTCAGAAAAACATAGTTACAGGAAGAAACCCCAAAAAAATTGCTGGCTGCAGGGTTCGAACCTGCGCATCGTAGAGATAATGGTGTTCTAAGTACGGAGAGACTTAAAACCATCGCCTTAACCACTCGGCCAAGCCAGCTGATGAAGGTGTTTTTTTTTGCTTCTTCGGCGAAAAGGTCACGATTGGAACGACCTATAGAGGCTCTTTTTTTTTTTTTTTTTTTTTTTCAACCTTCCCTCCTACAACCCTCGGGGGGGTACCTTTGAGTTCGAGTACCTCCCCCTCCGTCCAAAGACGAATCTTTCCCCTTCGTCGTGGGTTTTAAGAGCGACCAGCACATATTCCCAATGCTGCTGTCCATTCTCGTTTTCTTTTTCGACACTTGTCGTCTTCGAAGCACCGTTTCGTGAGGCCTTGAGCCCGATTTCCCCTCTCGAGGGATGTTCTCACCAGCGACCGACCCCGCACCTTTTCGATCGTTGGTCTCCCGAGTCTATCCACTCACCTCAGGGAGCCATACTCACACACGGCGGGCAGCCTTTTGAAGGTTCCGGATGCCCGACCCCGCGGCGCGGGAATCTTGTCGCTGTTGCTTCATCCATAGCACCCGACTCGATTACGCCAAAATTTTCATTCTTACGGCCACGATCACCAGCCTCTTGGAGGCTCACTGAATAGTGGGGATGGTAGCTCCACTTAGGGAGTTGGTTTTGTGGATCTGTCTTTTGGGGAATAGTTTTGTGGATGCACTGGTTTTTTTTTTTTTTTTTTGTATTTGTTTTTGCTGCTCATAGTAGAGGTATGGACCACTAGTTCTTCGGGGCTAGGGGACGGTCTCGTCCCGCACATACAAAGCTATTGAGCTTGTCGAGCAGAGGACGTTAAATATCTGTCCGGTAGCCAATCCGGCGTCGTATGATCTTAGTGATTTAGGTAGACGTTAAATATAATCAAATCAAATCAAACAAATCAAATCGAGGCTCTTTTTTTTGTATTTGTTTTTGTTGCTCTTAGTGGAGGTATGGACCACTAGTTCTTCGGGGCTAGGGGATGGATGGTGTCGTCCCGCACATACAAAGTTATTGAGTGTGTCTAAGCGGAGGATTTTAGACATCTGTCCGGTAACCAATCCAGCGTCGTATGGTCTTAGTGATTTAGGTAGACGTTAAATATAATCAAATCAAATCAAATCAGATGACAACGAATAAGAAAAAAAACTGCCGGTCTCCGTCCGTGATTCGGATAGAGGTCGTCCGGTCAAAGCAAGGACAGTTTCCCGAGTCATCTCAGGAAAGCATACTCACTCGCACTCAATAAGCGGAATCTTAGGTCTAGGATTCTCGGTCCGGTGGCGTAGGAATCTTGTCGTTGTGCCTTATCTACAGCATGCCGCGCGATATTCTGAGCTTCTTCGTTCTTTCAAATACTCCATCAAGCCCCGTCAAAGGCGGAGGTGATAGATAGCTCCACCTATGGGTTTGGTTTTGTGGGTTCATCTTTTAGGGTATATATTTGTGGAGTTTATGCAAGTTAGACAGCAGCGGAAAGGCGTCGAGGCGGCACGTCAGAAAGACAACTTCGGGGGCTTTTCAATGGAAAACATAATGTTGTAGCATTAGCTTTGCCCAAGAGTAATGTAAGGACAAAACGGTGTAATACGCCGGTGTTAAAGTCAATGCCGAGAGCCTTTCGGACCAGCTCTTCTTAGTCTTTTTTCTGTACTACAAACACACCAGGTATCCAACCTTGGGACTCCGTAGGCTTAGAGAGTTCTCCTTGCGCTAAAGCCGGAACCTAAAAGGCTATAGGAGATGCTTCACCTAGTTAGTACAACTGCAATTGTTGACGTAACAGGTCTGAAGATGTCATTATTCATCTTAATGGGATGTATAAATCTGATAAAAGGGTTATTTCAAGTTTCATTATTATCTCGTCGTTTTGATATATCTGATAGATTAGACATCAACAGTTGAGAGAGTCGAAGTTGTTGTTGAATTTGCTATCAAACTTGTTTGTGTTCTTCTTGCGGGCTTCGATCTCGGTTTATATATCCATGGCGTGATTGTTATGGATAACTATAACTATCTAGTTATAGTTAATGGAAATGATAAGAGGAGAGTTTTTGTTTTAGATGGAGGAGGTATGAATATATGTAAAGAACCAAACCAACATCTTTAAAAGAAGATTTCAGGTCGTCAGGCACTATTTTTGATGCTGCGTTTTCGATAATGTATGCCAATTGTTATAGTTATGATACTTCACATGACACGTACTGCTAGATCTGTATGTATATCTGTACAGATATATATAACTAATTATGTGTGTTCATATACACAGTTAGTTTAACTCGTTTTTGTATTCATGTATCAACACCCCGTGGGAATCATTCTGGAACAACTGGTTAATAGGTACTACTTACTATTTACATGATACCAAGTTAAATAAACCCTCAAATGCCAAAAAGCGGCAGGATATATTTTCTTCTTAGAGCTTGACTGTAAGTATTAGACTTGATCTTGACGTCTGACTGATATACCACTTTTTGATATTACTTTATAACGCAAATGCGCGTTTTGGAAGGCTTCAGAACACTCATGCCGCTTCTATAGCACGTGGAGACGGTATTTTGCCAGCAGTAAATTGGTCATACCAGCCTCGGGCCGTTATGATAAATCTCGGAAATGAAACTACAGATACATAGCACATAGTGATATGTTGTCCAAGAAATAGTTCAAACAAACGAGAAGATGAATAATTGTATGACACTAACTAATGACTTTAATGCTGGATTAAATTGCTGCAATCCGTGTTTACAGGATTACTGGATCTCTCTGAATCTTATCATATTAACTATCTAAAGCTAATAGATGGTTAATAGCGACGCTAACATGTGTAACTATATAGAGATAGAGAATCTAACTCGATTAGAGTCATGTATGGCCTCAATGTATCAAGTTTGTATGGCCCTCCAATCATTGATAAAACCCGAAGAAGTCTCGCAAATTAGCTGTAGCATGGTAGATAATAAGGCTGATATGTAACCAATAACATGTATAACATAAAATCTAATATCTCAAGATGGTATCATTTAGCCATATAAATAAATGATTTTACAAGTATGAAAATATGCCTAAGGATTCAACAAACAAGATAATCATAAATCAGTATTGAAGTACAATAACAATGGCATGACAAAATTATCCCTATCTCATTCTTTATTTCAAGTTTGTAATCGAAACTGAGCGTCAAGTAGAAAGAACTCTATTGACGGCACAGCAGGAACTTTGATCTCTGAACCATCCGAATTGTTATATATTGGAGAACACTTCTTTGATCATTGCGAGATAAGGTAGAAGCTTTTGGAGGATCAGCTAATGCAGTTGGGGCATAATCCTGGTTACTTTGTATGCCAATGGGCTGAGCAGACCTATTCTGTTCTGTATATGCATACACACAAGCATTATATGTATTTGTTAACTACAAATATGTACCTACTACATTTTTGTCTGTTGAGTTGTGCTTACATTATTGTTTTAGTTTTCTGAGACTTCACCCAGACAATATCATAGTACTATATTTAAGACTCATCTTTCTAATAGGTCTTTATGTGGTTAAGAAAGTGAATAAGATGTTACGGGTAAAATATATCTTCAAGACACACATATACATATGACTATAATAAGTACATAGTCACAACTACTGATTCATCGTCTAAGAAGAACATTTACATTTTAGTACTTCAATAGAACTTACTTGATACCAAACACTGTTAGGTTCTGCAATGTACATGTACATATGTAAGCATATATATAATATATGTATGTATTAGCACAAGCTGAAGGGATCTGGGGCGGTATTTCCTAATGGGCTAAATCTAGTGAATAATCAAATGGAACCATATTAAACCAATGAGAGGCATAGGAGGGAAACGTTCATTATCTCCGTGATGGGATGTCAGAACTAAGCAAAAGACAAAAAGAGGAGGAGAGGTACATGTATAACTAAGTAGTTAGCTGTAGTTATACGTAATTAATAACAGTGTGATTCGGCATTATCCTGCATATATGCGGTCGGACAAAGATATGCAATGAATGTGGCTTTCTACTAGCGTAATTTATTGTTCATATCACTTGATCAAATGGGATTAGAATTGGCTTGCTCAACTCGAGGTATATTAGGTGAGTTATCATAGGTAAAGTTAAAGTCTAAAGGCTGTCGAAGTCAAAAGCATAAGATCCCTAAAAGCCTACACAAGGCAAAGGCAGACTAAACCCTGATGATGAAGATGAAAAGTAGAGAGAAGTAGTCAGCTGATACATTTGGCTTTTTTTCTCAGCTTGCGACAAAAAAGACTTGAAAATTTTCTTTCCTGCTCATTAAAGAGATGACAGTCGTAGGAAGTACATATACAACGCATACTAAAGCATTGGGATATGGAGATAAGAAATATAAAAAACTGTTAGTATCCCAGAAAAAGGCATTACTTAAAACTACTGGCTTTTCTAACGGCCCATAATTAGCTATAGTCTTCAAGAACCTTTAATTCTTAGTTTTGGTATGTCACACAACCTTCATCACCATTGTGTAGCTACATAATATGTTTATTGCTATAACTAAAATGTATAAACAGTGAAAGGCCTTATGCTAGTCTACATTTCAATATATATCTAGTAGTTAGTCCAGATAAGAAATAAATGAAATAGACTGAAAAATATATGCACATAATAGCACCAAAACAACATTTTCTTAGACAAGAAGTAGGACGAAATAGATAGAATCAAATTAGTCTAAGAAATCACAAACGTCTGAAATGGGCAATCAAATTTAAAGATCTGTATCTTGAGTTGCAAGAAAGCGTAAGTTGGAGTGGTTATCGTTAAGATTACATACTTCATACTTCAGCTAGTTATGTATTTCCTCTAAATCAAGTTTTGATTACTGAACACAAAGCTTAGACCAATATCTAAAGCCTTACTGCTTCACCCATATTACTTGGCATATCGTTTATCTATTTCAATAAGATATAACACGAAAGAGGCTGCAAAAGTTCAAGATTATAACAGAGTAAAGATGAGTAAGGGTTTCGAAAGATTAAGAACAGAAAAATAAATGAAAAGACAATCACAAAGTCCAAGTTTGACTTGTGCACATGACAGCAAATATAAAGTAAAGTTTCTAGTCTCTCTGCAATTCTGGCTTGTTAGTTAATAATCTTAAGACACAAAAATATACGGCGCCACGGCTCCATCGGCTAAACGGCTAAACGTCAACTTCATGCTTATACAGCTACGCAAAACTACGCAAGTAAGAAGACCTAGGATAAAGTTTTCCTACGCAATGAAAGAAACAGGGCAAAAAACAAAGGAAGTAGAGAGGTTGAATCGGAGACAGAATAAAGGGAGACAAAGACTGCTAGGTTTTGGGTTGTGAATCTATGACAGTGAGCTGGTGTCGATCACCAAGTGAGGTACAGTAAAACATGATATAGTGTTGTGGAATCAACATGTATTAGCTATCCTTCCTAGTACTATTACATATACATAGTACAGCGTCTATTCTCTGTCGTGAAAGAGTGCGTTCAAAATGACGCTAAGAAATAACTTTCTGCTCTCGACATGTACATCTTCTTGCACCCTCTAGTTTGTTCTTAATTTCACGCCCTTTTGATCTGGCCATTGTCCTACATGTTCTTCCTGCTTCTGAGATGCTGCATTTGTTGCTATATCTGTCGAAGCTTTTGCTCCAGAGCAGGTTGAGTTGACATGATGAAAAGTGGTATTGGTATGATAGTATATTGGTATAGATATTTGTGATATCTATGACGTGCTATACGTACAGAAGTATGAGAAAAGGAAGAAAAAGTGTAGAAAAATGGCCATATCAAAACGGCGTGGTAATAAAAATATTTAGGGAGGTGAAAAAGGTACATCCTGTGGACAGTTACTTCAGCGTTATTTTGGATGTGAATCCCACGACAGACTTCACCCGCTAGAACATGTAGCCAGCTATAACTACTTATGCGTATGTAAGAAAAAAGCCATCTTTATCATCGTAACTACCAAGACAGCGCATAAGTGGCTGATAATTTGTCATAGCATCGTCTGAAATCCGATATCCGAAGACCAATTTCAGGCGATTCGGCGACTGACTCATGGGTATAGGCTGCAGCAAGATCAGCAGGCTATAAGAGACATAAATGGGGTCAAATAGAACAATGAAAGGACCGCAGGGCCCTATATCACAATTCAAGTAAGAGTGACTACTAGGGCTTTTATTGTTTCAAGCTCATTGTCTTCGGTTTTCACACCGCCTGCAAGTGCAGATAGACAACAGCTTTCAAAAGTACACCTCGAAACAGTCACAATAGTAATCAGCTAGTGGTAGATCTGCTGTCAAAGGTGTAAGCACAATCTGATTTTCATGGCGTTATAATTGCCTATATTGATGATACCTCTTACCTAAACCCCCAGACCCCCAGAACAAAAAGATAGCTTACGATATCAGATAGGCCATCAATTTACGGTTACTCAAGTCATGGCGACGACCGTCTGTCTCCCTCTAAGCCTGTAAATATTGTGCAACTCGATAAGTTTTCTATTCCCTCTAACATCTCTCGCCGATATTTGGTAGGGCGGAATTCTAGCGGGCAGTGGGTAGACTGACAGCGATATGGAGCCCGTAGGAGAAAAAAAAAGTATGTGAATGTGAAAAAAGATGCCAAGGAACACTAGGATGAGGGTACTCAACAGGCAGCATCTCATTCATTCCTGTCCTGTAGTTATCTGCATTGAAGCATTTCATCTTCATTTTCGGAGAAATACCCTTGTTTGTACACATTCTTATTTCTAAGCTCAGGACCTATTGTCGGGGGTTTATCTAGTAGGTATTTCATATATAATCCTTGTCTGAGGTCTCCTAAGTAAGTACAACATGTAAAACATCCTTATGATGCAACATGTAGGCAACTATTACATCTTTATAGCTACTGTATAAGTGAACTCCAACTTGGGTATTATGTGGTTTATTACCGGCATTCTAGCAACCCTGCTGATATCTATCTCTCTTTCTTTTTTTCTTTCTTTTTTGTAGTTGATATGATATCCGCTATAAACGTCTACAATATCTTACCATATAGCTCTCCTTAGCATTTCACCTCATTATTTTACAACGAAGACGGAGCCTTACAAAGATACCTAAAGACAATAGATGCCTTATATGTAGGATAGCTTTTTATATTGCAATAAGGTATGGGACTAGAAAAAAAACCATAAACTCTCCGTTATTGCTTAGAAACGGCAATATTGTTTCTATATCAATAAAATAGCCTAAACTTTCCATGTACCAGTTACATTACTGGAGTTCGAGAAAAGCGGTGTCTCCTTGTCTCCGAATATCTCTATGTGATTGCTGGGGTTAGTGGGGTGAAATGTGTCTGTATAGTTGTAACTTAGTTTCATCAAGTCACAGTGTCTCGAGATTCCAAAGCTCTTGCTGCCCGTTTTTAGCTTAGCCAGCTGCAGGTTGAAGTTCATATGTGACTGTATGTGATGGTACTTATTCAGCTTTGGCTTCATTCCATGCAGGAGGCTTGCCCAGAAGACGCCACTACCCTCTCGTTTACGATTATTTTCCCATGTAGTAATCTTTCCTCTTATTCTATTGTACATATATCAGTCGTGTACCATAAACTTGCCGGATTTATAATACATACCATTTAACAGGCTAACAATGTGCTGGCAAAAGGATCGTAGACCACGTCTCCCTTCCTCCCTTCCTTACTTGTTTTCTTGTTATCTCTGTAGTTCTTCCCTTCTTACCACCACCGCCCGCAAATAGTCACGGCTTACCTACTATGTATGATGCTCCCTGCGTGATGGTTGGCCTAAGCTGTCATATGATAAACCCTAGATCATCCATCCTAGCCAGTCAGAATCCATGTTGTGTCCCGACAGTCAGGAACCCATTCCACACCTAGCTACCTAGCTGGCTGTCTCAATATTCCACTGTCGATCCCTCCATCTCACTCTGTGCATAAGTACGCTTACTGATACATACGTATGTATCTGAATATGCGTGTGTCGTGCCCGGAAGAGGAAGCAATAGAAACAATGTGTGAAAAAGGATGTTTTCATGTACAACGCTAGTCTACGCCTAGAAATAACAGAGACATTGTGGCTCGACTGGAGCTTGCCGTTGATCCAACCATTTATCAGTCACTATATTCATGTAGCGATGAAATGTGGAATGAGTGATGTTTGAGATACAGAATGGGGAGAAACACAAACATTCATCACGCCAGTATGTCAGATATCACTCATGGTAAAATGTATACATATTGAAATTTTGTATATAGGCTTTCGTGATATGAGTGACATGATTTATCATTTGAGAAAATTGTATCGTCACTTTGGGCATCCGAGATCATAGTATACATATGTCGGTTCCCTAAAGCAGTTCTGATATGAAAATATTAGAATTTATGAGAGGATATTAGGCCTCATAACCCATAACAATACAGTGGTAGGCACTAATAAAAAACAGATGTTAGCTATCTGTTTTGTTTCTACCTAATACAGTTCATCTATCATTTGTTACCTAGATTAACTGTGGTATACCTGTATATAATGTACATGTATGTACCTATACAATAGTCAATAAGACCACCCTCGTCAAGGCAACGACTTCATGTATATAAATACATAAATACATTGAGAAAGGTTATAATGTTGTGTTGCTGCCAACTCTTGTGCATGGAGGATGAATCTTATGTATCTTCTTTAGGGAAAGAACAAGGCCGTACTATGTGAGGCTGAGGATCATGCTTGTCTTGGTAGCTATTGCTGTCGTCATGGTCAAATCCTTTTTTTTCAAGGCATAGCCTCGACATAATACATCGCTAAATCACCCCTCCTCGATTGTGATATGACACGGCATCATAATCATAGAACACTGGAACCCCAATGATATGCCAGGAACCATTGACAATATAGGTGAAATGATGCGAGAATTCGGGATACTTGGAATCAAAGAATTTGTTGTAAATGTTCTCATTCCAGAAGTATTCGATCAGCGTAATCTGGAATGAATCGATCTCCAAGATAGTCTTTCTTTATCTTGCCTATATGAATTCATTATACTGCCTCGACATTACGAGGTCACTCAATAATACCTAAAATTGTGATGAAGGCTGCAAGTACACTTGTACATATATCTGTTTTCATCAATCTTGGGGGTCGGTTAGGTGAAAGGATTGTAATAGTCAAGTCTCATATGGTAGGATGTGAGATCAAGCCAAGGGCGACGATTAATGATGCAAGCACATGGAGCGGCTAATTGGTGAGCAACTTTTTTTCGGGTTAGAAGCTATTCTGTAGTTGTATATTCAGCCTGTTGCTAATATGCTGATCTTGTGCCTCGGGGCCCAATGGGTTAGTGAAGGCCGATGATGTCGAGAGTACTAATCAACAAACTAAGACGTTGCCCAAAGCCTGCATGTCGACGGGGCCTCAATTATAGGCCTACATCAAGGAGGAATTAACAAAGAATAGGCATCTTTGTTATGTGTATCGTTTGAAATGGGAGGTACTGTAGCAGGCAATGCTAGCTAGCATCCACCTATTTATTTCAACCCAAGCATACATATATATAAATGCTTGTGTGCTGCATTTACGTAGTTACTAGCGGTTCTCATTAATAATAAGATTGTATATGCTTGTCCTGCCAGACAAAAAGAAATTCTGTACAACAAAGCCGCACTGACAGATTGTTTGGGCCATGTTGGCTAAGTTAGACGTTTTCTAGCATTACAAATCGTATGTTAACTAACTTACAACAACATTGGTCTATGATAATAAGACTATCAACTATCCCCAAGACTTGAAGCCTTAAAGTCATTCGAAGCCAACAGAAAAAATGGACGAGGACACGTAGAATAGAACTCAGGGGCGTATATACAATCTGTCCGACAAATAGAGAGGGGTGAGTCGAAGAATAGTTGGCTTATATAAAATAATGCAATGTTAATGTAGAGGAAAAGAGAAAGACAAACAATGTCTGATATCAGTTGAGTCCGTGATACACCGCAACAGCTGTACATGCAAGATGCAAGCGAGGCCATGTCGAGCAATGTATAGTAGAGGTCTGCTACATCTGCTATAGTGGCCTACCAGGGCTCATTGGCTTAAAGGCCGATTTTGGACCCGACAGAACGGACCGGTGCAGCCCTTAGCGGGTATAGTACCTATCGGGGGAGGGGGCGTCCGGATGATTTAAATAAATTTTAGTTTCCATGTGAAAAAAACAAAATAAACAGATACGACGTCGCGGTCAGCTGTGATAACGCTGACCGGCCTGAATGTATTTATTTCAATTCCAGCCGAACTTCTAGCTTGGAAATGCGAAGCTGGACTTAAGGGAAATAATAGCTCCAATAATGGGCTTAAAAAAGGTATGGTCGAGCGATAATATAAGTTTCCTGGGTGCCACGATGTCGTTGAGCTTGTCGCACCTTCCATTTCCAAGACAGCTGTCATTGGAGTCAACCCGGACTAAGTTTGCTTCTTTATCTTCTGGTAACTGTTAAGGAAGCAGCCGTCCGATCCTCGAGTCCTCGGAGCCTTTTATATCCTGGTATAAATACCCATATAAAACGTCCGCATCTGCGATCTCGAAATCAACAGTGCTTCTCGTCTTTCTGTTATTTCCATTTATTTTTAGCTTCTTCACTATTTCGAATCCTGCTTCCAATAGCTGCTATTCCTGCTACTATTATCAGCACATCTCTTTACATGCTGCAGTCACTAATGCTACCACTACTCTCGCGAGTACGACCTTTCATACTTGCTTTGCTTGCTCTAGCTCCAGTTTGGTAGTTACTCTCTGGATCTAGCTGACAACCCGCGCCTAAAGCAACTTTGTAATCCATATTTTGTAGCGGCCGCGATCTTTGCTCTGTATGTGTTAGGCAGCTACCCTGCCCGTCTGCCCGTTTATCGACGCCTCATCTTTCCGTTGGTACTTCTTCTTTTTGTATTTTTCCCTAATCCGCCGTCTCTGCCTTTATTTCCACCTCTTTTCTTGCGAATATTCCATCAGCTTCCACGGCCTTTGTCAGCACCTACCCAAATTGACATCGAGAAGAGCACCACGCACAAAAAATATTAGAAAGCCAAAAGGGAAATAAAAAATAAATAAGAGGCCCGTGGGTTTCGTGCAATACTATCTATGGCTAGCATTCATGTCATCAAACATGAGGATAGAGGCTATCCCCATGCTCTCTGCCTCCCTCCACCTGTTTCTGTGTCATCCGGGCCGCATCCACAGCCGCAGCCGCATTATGCTTATTCTCAAGCTGAATCGCCGCGAGACCATCAACACCAACACCAGAACCACCAGACGCAGGACCAGAACCACTATCAGCACGTGCCGCATCATGTCCAGCATCTCCACCAACCACACAGCCTCTCGTCTCAGCCACAGAGTCTACAACAGCAACAGCAACAGCAACAGCAACAACAGCAGCATTCACAGCACCATCCGCCCATGGCGTTTGGCTGCCACCAGTTCTACCAACATGACCCGTCAGATCACCTCATGGCCACTGGGCTGCCGTCTGCGCAGCCCTTTCGCTATTCGTCGGGCACTTCGACGGCCAGCCATGGCCTGATGGTCTCACCGTCGTCTAACCAGTCTATGCCGTCAGGCGTCTCGCCTTCCACACTGCTAATGACGCCACACTCCGCCACACGCCGCGACTCTTTGTCTCTGGTTACGCCTTCAAGCAGCTCGTCTTTCCGCCCGAGCAAGGTCTCGTATCCTAAGCGCCGTGTCACTGTGGCCTGTAATGTGTGCCGGTCCCGCAAGACCCGCTGTGACGGTAGACGCCCGAAATGCTCGTTCTGCGAGGAACAAAATGCCGACTGTTTCTATCGCCGAGACGAAGATGCCCCGGTCACTCGGTAAGTTTAATTTGCTCTTTTTTTCCTTCTTTTGTATCCCCTTCTATATTTCATATCTAAAAGTCTCCGGACTTGACACAAGCCTTGGCAAGGTTGTAGTTTGTTTCCCTATTCCTCCTAAACTTCCATTTCCCTTCTCCTCCCTTGCTCGAGTGTATCGATGCTCAATCCTTGAGGATCGTGAGGATGGAAACTAGTCTCACTTCGAGGTTAACAGTTCTAGTCCAACAGCCCTAGGAACTTGGCTTCCATGTGTATTGCCATGTTCTCCTTTGCCTGCATATCTTGTGCTACTATGAAGACACGGCCCTGCTCCCATCGAGCCTCGTAGCTGTTCCTATCTCTAGTGAGGGTCCAGTCTACACTCGGTCATCACCAGATTTCAAATCCTCGGTAAACTACTTGAGTTGCTTTGTCTGAGAACTTTATGAAAGGCTATAACGATCACAGCATATGAAACCATGCTATCCATCTAACACACTGATGAGGCCGTCAGTCTATGTTATCACTTGTTGGTTCGATATGCTAACTCATTATGTGGTTTTTCATCTCTAGCGAGGATTCAGATTCACTTCCTCCCTATGAACCTGATGTTGCTCAGCGCCTAGACCGTATCGAGGATTTCATGCGTACCAACTCAGGCAACCAGAGGGCTCAAATCGAAGCTATCATGAATGAACTCGTCTGCTTCCGCTCTATCTACAATCATAAGCCTTCATTACAATCGACTAGCAGTCCGGCCGATACTTTGAAATCGCCTATACAACAGCATTTCTCGTATCAACCTGTCATCTCGTTGAATCAAACGCCACGTACAAGCTCTGTCCCGACTGTTGATTACATGACTAGAACGTCTGACATCATAATGACACCAGAACAGCGTCTAGCTAGCTTGAATCGTGTGCTTAATACACCCCATTCGATTGGATTTCATCTAACTGGTCTGTCCAGACTTGAAGGCCATGAAAGACCATCGGCGCTCGAGGCAATGGCTACGTATCCCGCAGAACAAGAAGACGAGCTGGACGCTTTACTGTTTCTTGGACGTCAACTATATGAAACTAACCGGGCCACTCAACGCGGGTGTCTTACCGGTCTATCGTTCAACGCCAGTACTATTGGTCCATTTATCAAAGCGTTTGTTAACAATGTTCTTCCATGGCATCCCATCATGGCTGCCAGTGAAGTGTCTAGAATCGCCAATTCATCACTCGGGTTTATTGAGTCTTCTGGGGGAAATATGGTAGGTGCACCTCCAGAGAAGATCTTGGATGTCTCGTTCACGCTCTTTGTTCTAGCTCTTGGCCAAGCCAGCTACAAAGCGCACAACTTTGAAAGAGAAGACAATCCGAGTGAATTTCGAGGCCGTCAATACTTCCACCCTGCTGTTGATCTGATTAGTATGGTCAAGTATTCACAAGGAGAGCTCCGTTTTGCCCATGTCCACATGCTATGGTCATGGTACCTACTGACGCATTTGCGACCAGTTCAGGCTTATGAGGCAATTAGAATTGCGTCACAAACCGTCATATTGGTACATAAAATGCCGTCAAGATGGGTTGATGACGAAGAAAAGCGCGATCAGGTTGTGCGGGCATTCTGGACATGCTACCTAATCGAATGGAGTCTCCAGGCTTATGTATCGTGGTCTTCGCAGCTATTGCAAGGCTCATTCGACATATTCCCCTTGACGAATCTGACTGATGGCAACTATGATCCCACGAACAACTTGTGGTTTACCGGAACCATTGCCATGCATCGCTGCTTCCGGCCGTTTCGCAATGGTGTAGCCTGGACTCAAATGCACATCATCTTTGAGCCCAAGGTGTCTGTTGAGATCTCTTCGCAGCTCCATGATTGGTACAAGACTCTGCCGAGCCAGATATCGTTTCCGCTACACCCAACCCCCAGCAGTGATGAGAACTATGACGTCCGCATCGTGTTTCTCCGGTCGCAGTGGCTCTTTCTCCAGGCCACTCTGTATTGGCCGTTTGTTGTCCGGCTTTTGACCCCTGGATTGCCGGAGCAAACACGCGAAAGCACGTGGGGAAGCTATACGATCGATAGCGCAGCCAAGGAGGCGCTAGTGTATTGTGTGAAGTACTTGTTCACAGCAACCCCGCTAGCCGAACGCCGCGATGTCATGATCTTGACCAACCTGGCGGGCATATACTCGGCTATGATGTATCTCGTCTGCACGTCAAATTGCAAGGAGCTGAGTCATATCTACCCAGCGGATGCTGGAGATGCCATTACGGAGGGCTGGATTGCACTCAACAAGTGGTCGACAAATTCGGTTGTGATGACCAAGCTAGAGAAGATACACAATCTGATGGAGAAGAGGAACTTCCCGCCGACCATTATCAACAATCCGAACCCGTATTGGTGATTGATTGCAACCCAGCATCAGCAGCTCGTTTCGTTGTATTGATCGGAGTTTCTTCCGACCATTTCTCGGATACTTCGCTGTCTAGCTTCATAGCCGTGGAGTGGGATTCCTACAACCCCTCTGTAGACCATACAGTGCCCCACTAATTCCGTCTTGGCTCGCAGTTAATTCCGTGTCAAGCTATCTGTTGAATGAGCTATACAACTAGAAAAGGAGGGGCATGTCGGAAACACTATTTTCAGGAACCGAAGCTTTCAGAGCTTTCAGAGCTATGTTCTCTATTTATCCAGAGTCAACATACAACTCACTATTCATTTAACGAGCTATTGGCACAACCCTTTGCTTCAATATTGAACTCATCTTCAGTTGCAATTTTCACTACATACCTACTTTTCTACGCCTAGCTGCTATATGCCATCCCATCCTTCACAATGGTCGGCATTGCTCTTCTCGGCGCTGGTATTTTTGCGCGCACTGGTTAGTGTAGTCCCATGTCTTCTCTTGAGTCTGCAGACTCTGTCGCCGCTTACTTTCCTATGAGTTTTATATAAGACTGACAGATTTTCGTCATAGAACATCTTCCAGCTATCGAGGCTATTCCCTCGCTCGAGCTCAAAGCTATCTACTCCCGCTCACAGTCCTCGGCCGAGAGTCTCGCTCAGAGTGTCTCTTCGTCACCAACTGTCTACTTTGACTCGCCCTCTATTCCTGGCTCTTCTCTTGACGATCTCTTGGCCCGCGATGACATTTCAGCTGTCGTTGTTTGCCTGCCTATCTTGAACCAGCCTGAAATCATCCGCAAGGCCTGGAAGGCTGGCAAGCACGTCATCAGTGAAAAGCCTGTTGCCAAGGATGTCGAGTCAGCCAAGGCGTTGATTGCGGATTACCATGCTCTGAGCAACAAGCCAGTCTGGGCTGTGGCTGAGAACTATAGATTTATGGCATCTACGCAGCTTGCTGTGAAAAAGCTACAAGAGATTGGTGGTGAAACCACTTTCTTTAGCTTTGATATGCACACTCTTGTCAAGACGGATAACAAGTACTTTAATACAGCTTGTAAGTTTTGCACCCTGTCAACTGTTAGGGTTTGCGACTAACATGTTGAATTTTTGGTTCCTAGGGCGCAAGTTCCCTGAGTACCAGGGAGGTTTCCTTCTCGACGGCGGTGTTCACTTTACCGCAACTCTTCGTTTCCTTCTAGCTACCATCAACGACAAAATCGTGAGCGTCAAGGCCTCCACTTCGCTTCTACAGCCTCTACTGCTTCCTGTCGATACCGTACACGGTGTTATTACCACTGCTAGTGGGCGTTCTGGATCGTTCAATGTCTCGTTTGGTAGTGCGTACCGTAGCGGCTTCAACATGGCCATCGCCACAACCAACGGTCAGGTTGAAATGAACCCGAGCGAAGTCAAGGTCACGACATTGGATGCGGCGGGCGAGAAGAAGGAGGAATTGATCAAGGTCACCAAGACTACGGGTGTCAAGGCCGAGCTCGAGGCGTTTGTCGAGAGTCTTGCTTCAGGAAAGCCCGACCCACGCCAGAGCCCCGAGGAAGCTCTTGCGGATTTGAGTGTTTTAGAGGGTCTGCTCAAATCCGGCGAGACCAACGCGTCTGTAGCTGTAGATGCGTAAATGCAATGGTTTGGTAGTTTAATAAACCCACAAGCCTCGGGGTATCGCGCTTATACCGCTTTTTTTCTGGAACTGCTGAAAAGGTTTCTTCGTAAACGTCGTGTACGGTCCGTCTGAATATTCAACTTAAGCTGATAAGCCTTGTAATGCCAAGCTGCCTGTTATACAAACAGTGACCACACGCGGTATTTTGATTTATAAATCTGATAGCTAATGCAAATACACAAGGACCTTCGGTCTTCTATATGTACTATACTAGACTGGGCTTAGATCATGGTGAGGTTTGAGTGTCTTCCATGCCTTGTACTAGAACCGTTACAAGCGTATTTAGTGTCATATATCCTGGACTATAACAGAGCACATCCTGTATACAAACAACAAACAAACAGGCGATTAATCGCTTAGGCGTTCTCACTTTCTTGTCTGACTTTTGTTTATTTGCCGCGAAGTATTTGTATTCTTATTTGTATATGTCTAGTTCTGGGTATAGATATCCAGGCCAAAACATATAGGAACTTGAGGGGGTATAGTACTTAGTACTAGATAAGATATATTGACTCTGAAAAGTCTCGAATTCTTTCTTTTTTTCCCTCGATATTTCATGTTTCAACAGATGCCGACGTAGCACTATCTGTGGGAACATTTGTATATGAACTAGTAAGCAAAGAAAAAGAAAATAAGCCGTAGAAACAACAAATAGAAACGCATAGTGTCTGGGAGACGAGTTCCTCTTTCTGAAGACCTTTGCTACGTTGTAACTAGTAGTTACATTTATGCGCTATATAACGACTAAATCCACGTTATAGGTTCAAGACAGTAATGTTTTACATATATACGGATTTGTTCCTCCTTGTGCCAAAAATGTCTATACGTCTATAGCTTTTGTTTTTATACATGTAGTGCATTAATATTTCGCCTTGCTTTTTTTTTTTTTTCTCTAGTCGGCGGCATTGCCGTATAATGGAGGGTTTAGGGCACGGACTTGTGTTAGAAGGAGAACAAACAGAAGGCCAAGAAACGATTAGTGTTCGGCAATATGTTGACAAGACAGACAGATCACTAATCTGTATCTGCCGCGCCCATATCTATCGAGGCCGAATGGAACTTGATATCTAGACTTTCTTCACTAGATGGTTCGCCACTGAGTTTTTGGAGAACCGGCACTAAAGAAGCTATCATTAGCTTGGTAACGAGCCGTCGGGACTGGAAGGAACGGTTAGCCTAGCATAGATAGAAATTAGCCCGGTATAATTCTGTGCTATCGATGCAGCATATTGTCGCCTAGTTTTTGAGCCATCACCGTAGTGTAATTGAGCTAAGATTAGGGCAGAATATTCAGTGGCGAAGTAGTTGTATTCGGCGCCTTATCCCTCTCGAAGAGAAAATACTACTTTACTGCAAGGCAACGGCGAGATAATAGCGAGATAATTTCTTGTAGAAAAAAAAGCCGGTCTGTTCTCAAGTTCAGACTTGGAAAAAGAATCGAGATGCGATATAGGTAATATTCATAAATAACTTAATTTTTTTTATAGCTATTCTAATAGGCTGCTATCAGTTGTTCACAAAGTAGAGTAAACACTATGTTCCCAAACCCTTTTTGACCTACATAACGCCGACCTAAACTCCATCCAGATAGTGTAGCAATATAAAAAACGCAAAAAGTGGTATAATTCAGATAATAAAGGGGATATATATAAAAGTAAAGTAGCGCCAAGCTTGGCCGTAGAAGGGGCCTCTAACAAAGGAAAACTCAAGAAAACATTGAGGGGTAGCAAGCAGGAGAACGAAGGAGCTTGAGAAAGGAAAGGATCGACACTATAAGACGGACAAACGCTACTTCCTATCTTGGGAGCTCTTAGTTTCCGAGCTACGGGTTTAGTTTCGCTGAATGACAGTCTCAGTGTCAACCTTGATGCCACCCATAGTAGCTGATCTCTGATGCTGATACGGGCTTATCTGATTCTCCGGTTGATCGGCATGCTTAGCACGAATGGTTGTCACCGTAGCCGCGCCTAAGCCAGCACGAGGTGCATCGAATGAAGGCTGCATCTTCTCGGGCGTGCTGACATCGAATCTATCATGGCCTGCGACCGGCGTACTGCTAGGCTGCATCTCGAAGTCGTCCGAGGTGTGCGTGAGCTCCTCCGTCGAAGTGTTGGCCTCCTTGCGCAGGACGGAACCGCCGTGGCGATGTGCGCTAGGAAGTGACTGGGCACCGTAGCCGGCGTAGCCAGAGGGATAAGTGCTCTTGCGGGCCGATGAGCGGAGTGCTGGGCTGAACACGTGAGGCAAGATGCGGTACATGATGGGGCGTAGAGTCGGTAGTGAGGAGGTGATCAAGGCACAGGCAAGCTCGGAAAAGGACCACAGGGCGGCGGCAATGTTCTTGTAAGATAGATCGGCGTCGAGTGAAAGAGCAGTGGTACGAACGACGGAGATGGCACAAGTGCTATGCAACATGTTAGTGGATCTAGGTGATTTAACACGTGATATGTAGTAGGATGGAACTCACAAGAAGCCCATGGCAAAGACGCCAATGAGTGACAGACGCTGTGATCTTGGCAACTGCAAATCCCAAAGAACCTTGATAGGCAAAGTAGCCACGATCACATCAGACAGGATGTTGCCGGCGGCGTTAATATACCAGTTAGGGAGGTTGGGGATGCAGTGGCCGTTGACCGTCCGGTCCCAGTAGGCACGAATGGGAGTACAGCTGTTTACAGAGACCAGCCAGATAGCAGTGCTCCACATGCCGATTATGATGAGAAGACCGATGGTGATCTGGCGCATCTTGCCGGTGAAGATGCGTAGATACTGTAGCAGAATAGCAGTCTTGATGACGCCCAGCGCCGCATAGTAGACGACCAGGGTCGAGTAGAAGATCTTGAGATACATAGTCTGGGTCTCTGAAGACAGTGAGGTCCAGTGATGGCCTTGGCCGTACTTGACGTGGACCATCATTAGAATACCCTCGGTCATGGTGAGTAACTACCAGATGAAGATGTTAGCGGGGGACTGAAGAATAAGCTAGAGCGGCTCCAATAACTAACGTAGCCAACCAGCGTGAACAGATCGTCCCACGAGAGCGAATGTGTCAGTAGAGCGCGGGTATAGAACCGCATGCTGACAAAGATGGTGGTGAAGACCAAGATGGGCGTGATCACTGGCACAATGACGCCGCCTCTGCTGGCTTCGGAGTACTCGGACATGATGGCGACTGGAAGACGGGGTTTGATGATGTGTGACTGTTGTTGCTATTGGTGTTGCTGGTGATGATCTCGGCGTCTCCTCGAGGGAGACTGGAATGAACACGAAAACGGAGTTGTGTCAACAGTATACAAAGAAGTGAGGAATAGAGTTATACGACAGGCGGAAGATCATAAGGGAGAGCGGGCAAAAGAAGCTTCACTTGCTTGTGTCCACCATATAGAGTGGCGAGGTGAGAGTTTTGTAGGTTTCCTCGCCTCTAGGCTGTCGAGAAGATCGAGTGCCTATATTAATAAAGAATGAGAAAAAGGAATATGTATATAAAGAATGAATAGAAGAAACAAGAGCAAGAATAAAAATCGAACAACTACGATGGTCAAGATCTGGGAGGATGTTCTTCTTATTAGTCTTAATATATGCTTGAACTTGGTGCTTCTCTGATATATAAAATAAAATACGATTAAATGCCTAGGCAAAAGGAAAGAGAAAGTCAGCACAAGAGCAGGGGGGCTTGTCAAATGTTCATAACATAAATTGTTTATTTAATATAGAAATTTGGCCTATTTTGTTCCAGATACTTCACTTGCCTTAACTCGATAGCCAAGATTGCCAAGGCTAAGTCATCGGTGCAGACTAGAGCCAAACGGCCTAAAAAATAAATAAAAAATAGACCGTCTCTTGAAGTTCTTCTAGACTACGACTTTATAAAATCGTATGGCTATACAGAGGTAAGGGAGAAATAATGGGTGCATAGTTGAATTGTATTTGTATTCCTATAGAATATCCCTCGTCCAACAGATATAATGGATGTCTATTGGGTCGCCTAGTTTAATTCGTCTATGAGGAAACACAATACCTTATTCCAATAGGGCAAAACAAATAGATTGATATACTAGGGAACTTGAATACTAGTAAAAAAAAACCGCCTAAAATCGAACTTGCTCAACTTGGTGATGATTTGCCATAACCTGCATTGTCGAGCTGTATCTGGGGCTAATCTTCGCCAGGCTAAAGACTAACTAACTATGTAGTAGTTCGACCCTTTGTTTCAATCAACTTAAAGGCCTGAAGGCCTGTTGCTTCTTATTCCACCTCCTAGCTATATTTTCCGCATGTCAACATATCACATCTCTCAAGTTCCCCAAGTATCTTGCAAATATAACATAGCCAAACCATATTCACTAATCTCAAGTTCTCCTGAGTATATGTTGCGCTTCTGATTAGCTATATAGGGTAAACACACAAGATACGGACAGTGGTTCAACTCACGGTCACTCTTGTGTATCTCTGCCATCTCAATTACGCACTTCGGTCTAACTGGAACTCCGTGGTATACGATCCAAATTCTCGTCTATCATATCCTGCTTCCATCATGTATAGGAATGTGACAGTAGGAACCCAAGTGTGCGGGTTATCCAACGTCTTGGCTATAGCCTGTCGTTCACTGTCTAGGGCACCTGGCACTAGCCTCTATCTCTGACATGGTGAGGATATTAACCACTGTAAGTAGTTACCAATATCTTATACCGCATCGGTACCGATCAACTGCCTAGCTCTGATGCTACGGAGAACTGCATATACACCGTAAATCTATATGGTGCATTAATCTATGATGCGTGGTATCACGATATAGTCAGAGCCCACTCGGTAAAATCCATTGCAACCAACAAAAAGCTAGTTAACAAAAAAAGAATGCGAAGTTAATCTGCAGCTGTAGCACCACACAAGCTTTCCCGTCTCAGCTTTCTCCCTCTTCTCTAAAATGTAGGTTAACAAAAGTCGACATTACCATACTTTTACGTTGTAGTTTGTATCTTATATCGTAATACTACTTTCAACGCATAAAACAAAGCTCCACAGATACAAAAGTTCATGTAGTAGCATGCTGGGTTTTAACAAAATTCTTTCTATTGACATTATTCAAAATTATATGTATATATATTGGGTTTGAGACCGTAGCAGAGAAGCACAGGCCTGTCCTATTTAGGAAGAACGGGCATCTGGCCAAGCTTATATCTGTAGTTACCTTACCCGCCAACATGGTATCGCGGCTCTTCAAAATTCGTTGACTACATAGTACAGCGGTTATTCTCTGTCGTCCAAAACGACGCTAAGAAGTAGCTTTTTGCTCTCGACATGTACCTTTTCTTGCACCCCCCCTGGTTTTTTCTTCTTGATTTCACGCCTTTTTGATCTGGCCATTGTCCTACATGTTCTTCATGGCTTCTGAGATGCTGCATTTGTTGCCAAATTTGTTGAAGCTTTTGCCCCAGAACAGGCTGAGTTGACGTGGTGAATAGCGGTATCAGTATGATAGCATACATATTCTTGATAGTTATGATGTGTTGTACATAAAGAAGTATGAGAAAAGGAAGAAAATGTGTAGGAAAATGGCTACAGCGTGGTAACAATAACATTTTAAGGGGTGCAAAAAAGGTACATGTCGAGGGCAAAAAGGTACCTCTAAGCGATATTTCGGATGTGAATCCCACAACAGACTTTGCCGGCTAGACTATGTATGTATTTCCATTTTTACTAATAGTCGCTATGACACTCCGATCAAGCCGCACAACCCAACTCGCAACGTCCGCCCTTTTGTTTTCCAAAATGTGCTCTCCGTGTTTAAACGCGAAGTCTAAGTATGTTTTGAGTTAAACTTATGCTCCATAGCATCACCGCTACTCTAGAATCTTTGTCTCGTTGGGTCAACAGAGAAGACCTATTTCTTCACTTTTCATTTTCTCTCCCTCCTCTCGGCTCCAATACTAGGCTACCCTTAACTTGGCAAATTCATCCTACTCGAGCCAACAGAAGCAATTCATTGGGCGTAGTTCGCAAATATCGCAGCTGAAGTTACCTTAATATATTGCAGCTCGGCTGTTGGAAGTTTGCTAGGCTTCGTGTCCCTGTTCCTCTCTTTTATTTATTTTTTTCCTCAAAATAAGCATCTTACGATGCCAAGGCACCCTTCCATAAGCAATTGAAAATTTTCCTTTTTGGCCAAGTGAGCAAGAATAGCTACATATATGAACCTAAAAAGCAAGTCTCCCCTCTTCTATTAAGGATTGATCGTATGGTGCGCACGGCTTTATTCTCGCCTCTTTCTTGCCCCTATGCCGGATGTTCTTACTCGTCCTGCCGCTCCCGCACCATTCCTAAATAGGACAAGAAGGGCTGAGGAGGGAGCATTTTCTTTCATAATATCCAGATCTTGCCCAGGGAAAAACTTTCCTAGGTCTTCTTTCCACTAGGGGGGGGGGTCTGTATACACGAAAACCGTACAATCTTCTGAATACGTTTCCATCGCGATTTGTATTTAATGTTGATGTGGCTCCACATAACATCGTCTGATCGGTCAGAGCCAACAATGCGTTGCTCTCACTCGTTCTTTTGCTTTCCTCGTTGTCTGCCTAACAGTCGGCCGGGCTTTCACGTGACTTGGAGTGTGACCTGGCATTCCACTTGTAATTGGCCCTGAACTCAACCTTTTTAGTTATCATCTTCAATACCTATGTACAATGAGACCCTGCACACTCATGATTATCTTCAGTCTGTAGTCTTTTTTCTTTGAGGCTTCAACATCTTGTTTTCATACGGGATATAGGGTCATTCTCTACAGTAGGCGATAAGTCAATATCCCGATCTAAGCGCTAGATTTCTTTTCCTCGGGAAAGCAGAGACAACTTGAGACCTTGCAAACCATGTCTTTTCTTCTTTAGTAATGCTAGGACATATTTGTATACTTACATACAAGCAAACATTGGAACTTGGATGTTAAATTTCATATATTATAGTCTCGTGGTTCGCGGCTATTTCCATTTTGCCGTCTGTTCATTGAATTCCAACACGGCAGTTGCGTAGCCAAGATCCCGTCTACTTCGAAGTGTGGATGAACAAGCAAATAAAAAGGGAGTTACGTACTTCTCGATTTTTCAGGCACTTCGACGAGTCCCGAGTCGCGTACTCGATCTGAGCTTTTGTCACGTCTCAGTACAGGATCGAGCAATTGCCTTGTCCACGCAAATGGTTTCAGGCAAACTTGACTTCTTGGCGTTGTCAAGTAACAACTTGTCGTCAATGGGCTCAAACATACATTGATAAGGCGATTGACAAACAATGGTGATATCACGGCCAATGAGGCTCTTACAAAGCGATGTGCCCTGTCATTTCGAATCGAGTAGTCAATCGTAGTATCCCGAATGCTTTGATGATAAATAATTATACCAGATGCATGATACCATCAAGCGAACAAAATTCGCCATGAGCACAAAATCACTCGTGCTATTTTCTCCCGTACCCTTGTTTATTAGATTCATTGTGAGAGATGTCGAAAATGGTGATCTGACCTTTTATCTATGGCGAAGATTTTCATCGTACTCTTTTTTGCATAATCAAAACACAACAAAGGAACGACCGAAATTGAACGCATCTATCAAAATCAGCAGCTAGCATCGCCAAGAAAAGATAATGCCAACCCAAAGTACGAATCTTCAGTGTGAGTCCACCCTATGCTTATGGTAGTGTCTGAGGGTTTGGGCAGCCTCTCCTTTCATGAAGTTCTGTAGAAGGTAGATGCCAGGTAGCAACCATACTGTTCTAAGAGGGTTTATAATACAAGGAGCTACAAAATGCTGGGAGGTTTTGAGACAGGTTCCCAACGAGGTTAGGTTTCCCGGAAAGGATTAGAAGTTGAAATGCGCAGGAATGGCATATAACGAACCACAGCAAATGTTCTGTATCTCAGTGGCCTATCACTGTTGAGAAGTAGGTTGTTCCTTCACCATACATTGTACAGATTATACTTAAGTAGTGTTAGTTCAGGGCTGTGTATCTTAGGATACCGAGGTGCTACATAGCTCTAATTTCCACCTTGATAAAAATTAATTATTAAAAAAAATCCCCAGTATGAAAACGACGCATAATCGGCCATGGCTTGTAAGTGTTTGGGGTTTGCGTGTCCCAGACCTATTCGTTCGTTCCTGTATAGCCTACCCATCACAACATGAAAATTGGTACAATGATAGTCGGCGAAATTGATCTTCTGGCTTTCTTTCCCTTTTGTGATTTAGCGTTGATGTGAGTATAAGTTTGGAAGTAGACCTTTTGGTGCAATGGAACCCTCCTCCTACCCTTAGTCCCCCGCTTTTTGTGCTTCATACTACATATCTGTATCAGTCCATGAAATGTTTCGATTCCGTTTTGCTCGTAATATATGTATTTGTGATTTGCATAAGATATACGGCCCATTGCATCAGATAAGGTCAAAATATCTTGGCATTTCAAGACAAGCCATCAGATGCCCTATTATGCGGAGCAACCAATAAAGGCATTATGTGATTTGATTTTTTTCAATGTGCTTCTGTTTTCGTAATTTACTCAGATGGGCCAAGGCGTCATAGCTTTTTTTTTTTTTGCGGTCACTAACACAAAGCCATCAAGTTGTAAAATATCCGGCCGATTTAATGATAGAGACGCACAGTAAATCGTGCACAGCATGTCATGCTTAGGTAAAACAGCATACATTTCCCCACACACACCACTTCTCTATCTATGCTAGTTATCCAAGCATCGTATACTTCTTGCGGACAAACCAAGGCCTTTGACAGCCCAGCAAACCCATCTTGCTCTCGAGCACTTGCTCCTACCACATGATGACTAGTGACTGGCGGTGGTCGCCGTAGTTAACGAGTTCCGTCCAAGGTTATGGTGGGTTGCACTACCACATTTGAAGTCTCGGAAGTGCAAGCGGGCCGCCTCTTCACTTTTTTTACTGTGTACGAGATCCTCTCTTGTCCTTTCAGTCTCGTGTGACCCATTCAACTAACACACGAATTGTCTTTGAACAGCAGTAAAACCTCTGACCGATCGGCGTTCTCAGATGGCTGTTGGTGTCCGGGAGCAGTCGATCAGAGGCTACTTTGCTTGGTTCCGAAGCCCTTTGTACGCTATCCCGTCACCCTCCTCCATAAGATAAACAGTAATGGATTGAACTGTGCGTCTGCTCCAGTCCTGTTAAAGTGTCAATGCAAAGCACTGCTTTGGTCACGCAACAGCACCGAACTGTCCTAGCAACTACCGTGGTTATTTGATGGGTACGTCTTGAACTAGACTTCAAAAGGGTAGGTAGATAGTGGACATGGCGAAGATTGCAGATCTTGTTCAGGTCAAGATGCAGACATTATGCAAGCCGGTGCAGATTAGCATTTTACCAGCATACTGAGCTCACTTACATATCTATGCAGTGTTTATTACCCAGCTGCAGGCGTCAAATTCTTTTTTCCGGGGTTCTTTTGTCTTTCGAGCCGCTGTTGACAAAATGATTTGAAAGATAAATATCCATTTCTGGACATCCATCCAGAGTCTTATGCCGGACGGAGCCATGGATATCGAGACAGCTAGTCTGTCGACAAGTTCGTGTTCTTTCCGTGTTTGAACCTTTCTATGGTCTAACCGCTTTTAGCGTAAAAGCATCGGCCCGCGGAAGATTTATTGGTGAGTATGTCGTTCATCAGCAAAACAGAAGATCAAGATCTGCAAATTTACATGTCTTATATATGTTTAAAAGTGCTGTAAGTACATGCTTACGTGTACAAAGTGCCATGCTTTATCTAGCTAGTGCTTTCAAGTGTAGGGGAACTACGGAAGTATTTAGGGTTAGTCTTTCAAGCCATGAAGCAAGATTAAATATATTGTACTTGACCAAAAATGATCTCTTCTTGGTTTCTCCGCTAGTTTCCCAAACGATACACGATGAAGATGTCGATTATTGGTCATTCTTTGTCACTGTCAAAAGCAATAGCTATTTTTCTGCTTCTTTTGTTATATCCACGACATGCTATGTAGCTGGCTCAACCCCTAACAATATCGCCCACTTTACGAAATATTCAAACTATCCGTTTGATTTTTCACGTTCGCATTGACTTTTGGTCACCATTTCAGATCGGCCCATCGTTTATTCCAGCTACAAATGATGCTGCTTTGTCTGTTGAAGTCCGAGGCAGTCTTTGGGAATCAAGTCATATCGACTAACTGTTATATATAGATATGTACAATCATGCCATCTGCCGAGACACAAACATATGACAAGACAAGAAATTCGACACATTGAAGACTTGTCATCCATATGATCATATACCCTTTGATTGTGTGTTCATCACTGAGGCTAAGCAGACAAGTCATGGTACGATCTTGCCCCTGAAAGCTACGTACATAAGTTTCTCTCCTTCTAGCTTAGTTTCGATGTATATAAAACGCTGATAAATGTCGGCACTTTCAAGTAGGTAATGATATACAGTCGAATATCGTGGAGAAAGCAACTGAGAAAGAGAAAAGGGAGGGGAAAAATGCCTAAATAATCCTTGGTAAATGTAAAACCAACCCTCAAGGTTTAAAAAATGGGGGAATTGGTATTGAGGTTCCAGACTTGGACAGTATATGTATTTTTCCCTGTTACAGGCATCGGTAGCCAACTGACTTGATCAAAAACTTCCGTACGATAACTGGACAAGATACACATAAACAAAATGTCCATAAGATCAACGACGGATGAATGTATGGTATTACCCGAGAACCTGGCCATGCAATATGTGCCATGGGATATTGTGCTCAATATGGAACGGGGACTGTAAATGTCAAACAAATGATATGACATCGAAAGAAGTGATCTTTTCTAGTGCTTTCAGAAGGGTTATTTGTACATAATGAATAACACTAGAATACATAATAGCGAACACTTAGACAGTTTAACCTCTTAATTTCCATAGTACACGTAGCAGTAATATAATACTACAAACCAGGATATGGAGTATGGAACTACCTATGGAATATTAGCTGCTTTAGTTTTGTTTGTTATGCGTCGTGCTGTTGCTACCTCGCTAGGCCCAAGAAACAGAATCAGGAAAGCAGTTGTTTGCCTGTTATTCTGTTATTGAAGACGCCTGGGGAATTTACAGCCTGGATTTTGCTTTTGCTATGGGAATGCATTACAAGTGAATATTCCCGTGGAATAAATATCCCATCACAAGGATAAAGATGACTGATTGTATGATATAGTGTGTGAAGTTGTACAAATAACTAACTTGCTAGTTAGCCCCCAAAAAACACAAGAATGACTGACTAGTCTACAGTATCTAACCACCAAGTACTCGTGCAATAATAAATGCTGTGTGGCGCGGCACGAGTAAGTAAACTGGGGCCAGGCAAGCTCTAGTCTACTCTAGTATAATCTGTTTTAAATATGTAATATCTGACACTCTGAATTTGCTTAGGCGCCACGACACTGCTCCAATATCCCACGCCGGGATCCGGCTTTTTGACTAACAGGAACTCCAAAGGAATAGATCCCTCGAACAAATTGACCGGTTCATGTAGATTGGTACGGGGAATCGGGCGTCTTATTTTGCCTATTGTTTGAGCTGTTACGCTACTTGACCAACACAACTAAGACGGTTAGTTAGTTAGTACAGATTGCTACATAGATACATACCTTGTATATACATATTTGTTCGACAAAGAACGGAGATTTTCCACCGCGCTGACTGAGCACTATGTTTGCTTTATGCTGTCCATGAACAACAAAGCATTGAAGGAGCTTTTGTCTATGATGCCTTGTAGCGTGTTCTAGTTACAGTTTCTATTGTTCTTGAGTCCATGGACCGCCTGATTGATAGCATGTTGGGAGTCTCTCTTATGATCTTCACATAGCTAACCAAGACATCATGGGAATATTCCAAGGTTAGGAGCTAGTAGTCTCAACATAAAACACAAAAAGTTCATTCTTGTCCCACCCCCCCCCCCCTACATACTTGGTATACTTCAATATTGACAACAACCCAACTAATTTCCTACTTAGTGGCTTAATTGTATACCCCAACATCTCTTCAACAACATGTTGATTATCAAAAAGTACCTGGTGATTAATGTAGAGATGTAGAGCACCCTTAATGTTTATAGCCACTGTCTCGTCACATGTGACACAAAAAGAAAACATCAACTTGAAATAACTATATGTAGTTATCTTGCTTTGGCGATAGGCTTCGTGCATATATGTATCTTACTTACTACATCTGCCTCTCTGAGCTTGACAAGAAATGTGCGTCGAGTATTTGTCTAACCTAGCTCGTTGAAGAAGCGATGAGATGGTGTGATCTCACACTGACAAGAACGAAAATGTTGTAAGCACAGGATCATAGTACTTGATATACGTTGCATTATATTACACAGTACCAGTTGCATACCCCTTTGCGCTAAGCTAGTATTATTTGAATAAGGTCGACACATGCATTGCATACTGCTCGACCGGATGCTTGAGTGATAGGTCTTGAAACTTAAGTAACGGGAATCAGACCATAACCAAGATATCTATCACTTGATGCCGTGACGGAGCCAATAGCATCAAGAGCGTGGTGTTCCATTCATCGTCCTATACTATTCACCACTGCTCCTACCATAAGCGCCGTCTCGCGTTCCCATTTCTTAGCTGTGGCAGTCGCCGTGTTTGCTGTACTTCCAACTACGGCCATGCCCTTTGTGGCGATAGCATTGGGTGGCAAGCATCCTCTACGCACGCAATCGCGCATGGCTTCACCAACCGAATCTTTCTTGCTCTTCAGTGTCTTGGCAGCAAGTCCACCGCGATTGATGATTTCGACTGTTCGCGTGCTGATACTATTCGCTAGTGACCGCCAAAAGTATGAAACTAATGACCCGCTCTCTAACTGTGCGAGTAGAGGTTGCAAGTAGTTTGGTGGTTTTGGTGCGTTGGGAAGGAGAGGGTGTGCCGGTGGCTTTGTTGTGCTGAGAATGATTTCTAGTGCAACGAGGCTTTGGCATCGAGCTGCAATTTCGCTGACGGCTCGATCAAGATTTGTGAGTTGACCGAGAGCACGAGCAAGAGTTGTTGTGCTTGTCTGTAAAGCTGTCCGTACATGGCTTTCCAACGAGCGTAATGCAAACTGAGCAGTAAATTTTTCTTGAGATTGGTTCCAGTTGATTGGTGATATGAGGTATAGAGTGTTTAGCGCTGATATTAAGCGTGCCTTGGACTCTTCACCTTGCGCAAAGGTCGCCGTTGTTGGTACTGAGAATTCCCTGACAATAGTCTCCGAGCTTTCCCTCACTGACTTCTGAATAGGTGCAATTGATGTCTCCTTGAGGCTGCGGACCACGTCTATGCGGTCTAGCCCAAAGCCTTCTTGACCGGGGGCCGTCTTTTCTAATATCTCTCGTAGTGACAGCAGTGTATTAGCTGTGCGCACCAAGGCTCTGTGATCCTCTTTTTTAGAGACGGAAGTTGCACCAGGTGCGAATTCTGCATTTTGTAGTTCAAGTTGGCGACTAAGTTGAAGACAACGAGCCGTTGATCTCATCAAGCGCAACGTCTCTAGGAGCCTTGTCGTCACTTGCCGGACCTCTTCGGCCTCTGAATGCTTTGTTATGACCTCCTTCTCAAGTTGCTTATAGCTATCGCTGAGACTTTGTAGTTGCGCGTCGAGCTCGGTGACAATTCGTTGACTCGCGCTGTTCTGCGCAGCGGTGTATTCGAGGAGGGGAATGGCAGATCGTGTGGTCAATAGATCGATATGTGAGTCGATCTCTTGTATATCGAAAAGGACCCGCGATAGCGGAGTTGAGAGATCGAGTGGCAAATCATTGGGATTGTTTGTAGTGACGACTAGTGAGTTTGCGAACGCCGCGGGCCGGAAATCTGGCGCTAGAAATGTATCGTAGTCGATGTACGAAGGCTCGTCGTCCGCCATTTTAAAAGAAGAATCGAAGTATATGTTTTCAAAGTAGTAAAGAAGCTAATTGGGCAAAGATTTGCCCTTAGGTCGAGCCTGTTAGCAAGAAATTGGTGAGTTCCAGCACAGTGACGTCAACGATTCTTGCTCACGATGTCGAGATCTGGACAGCTCTTGTTTTCTTGGGAGCTTGCGCCACAGTGAGAGACAGGTACGCCACACCTTGCCAGCCACAGCAGATGTTGCTTTGTTCCTGGTCCGTTGGATGACGGCAGGAATGAAGCGAGTGGCCGGAAACAACGGCTTACACAGCAAAATAAAGCAAACTGATAGCTTCATTGACCAATCAGACATGGCAATAGTCACGTGAGCCGAGACATCCCCACACTTGTCATGCAGCTCATGCAAATAACATGATTGTTTTGTTTATCGAACTAGCCATGAACTGGAATTTGGATGTGTGATAAAGCTGCTGATTTACTGGATGGCTGGCTGGATCACTGCGGAATCGTCGGACTTGGTCAATAGCCGAAGAAGAATGCGAGTTTTGACCCCGACTCGGATTCAGTCGAACAGTTTGACCCAACGAATCGAATCGATGCCAGGTGGATTAGGTTTCTTTTTTAATTCATTTTTATTAGGTGGAAATAGAGCTCTAATAGCTATGCAGCACCTCGGTGTCCTAAGATACACAGCCTAGATAGGCCATAACATTATTTATTACTGGCTTTAGCTTGGTCTAGATTATATCTGGATTACCTAGATTGTGGCATGTCCAGCAATTAGTGCGTTGGCGCCTTTTCTTGTGGCCGAGCGCAGGCAAATAAAGCAACGGAAATCAGAGGGTTTTCTAGGCGGGTTTGATTTGTTAGCTGAAAAGGCATTCGTCTGTTATGACCTCCTTGGTTTATTTCTTGAAGTTTATGCTATAACTGATAATCTAATCCCTCTCTTCTTTTCTTTTTCTTTTTCTTTTTCCCTCATCTTATCATCGCCTAGAAAACGATGCTAGATTAGCGACTCGATACTTTCGATCGCGGTGAATCTTTTGATCGTTATCCTTATTGGCCCGAGAATACACAACACCCAGCCTCCGCTGTTTTTCCCACCCGTTCTTCTTCTTTTGGAAGCCTTACATTGGTATCGCCACCCGCCGCGATTCGCTTCTGCCGGCCACACCAACATCGGGACTTTTTGGTCCATCCAGATACTCGACTCGACTCGGCCCAAGTCGCTTCTCTTTAGCCGCCATGATCCCCCTCGAAAACTCCGTCGAGTGGCCCGCCGGCGACAACGACACCGACACCATCCTCGGCGGCCACCACCTCAACCTCACGCTACTGAAGCAATGGAACTACACCCTGTACGCCAACCACACGCTCAGCAACTTCTCCAAGTGCAAGATGGCCCTGGAGCCTCACTTTCCCTATGCCATCTTCACCAACGGCTCGTTCGCCAACTCAACCACTTGCTACCGTGCGCTTAATCCCGCCGGCGAACGGGCCAAGACCGGCATCGGCTTCGTCGTGCTATACGCCATATGTCTTTTCTTTATTCTTCCTTGCCTGCGCAAGCATGGCCGGCTGCATCTGCCGGCCGAGCACCGTTTCTTCCCCATCGGTCGCCGTTGGCAATGGTATTGGGGCTCGTTTGTGTGCGCCTGTGGCCTGATTGGTCTGTTTGCCAATGTCGATGTCGACCGTTACTATCTACCGTCTATCCCCATCGTCATCACGAGCTTTTTCTGGTACCTCATGCAGATGGGCGCCATGGCTCTGGTTTGGGAGGCTATTCGTCATTGGAACTCCTGGTCGGAGCGTCAGTGGATCGACCCTAACCCGTTTGCCTACCCGCAGTTTGATCAGCGTGGTATGTTCGAGTTCTGGCTGCCGCTGGTCTACTACCTGTTCTTGTGGATGAATTTCTTCCTCGTTATCCCGCAGGGCTGGAGTAAGACCCAGAAGCAGAGATCGCAGCAGCAAATCGACCTGCGCGCTAAGCCGTTTGTATTTGCCCCTAGATTCAAGGTTGCTGCAGTTTTCCTTTCACTGTGCTACATCATCAACTTCATCTCACTTACACACACTATCTGGCATTACAAACCCCGCGGCCGCTCTATCTTCCATCAGATGCTCAACTTCGTCCGCTACACTCCCGTTCGCTTCTACATCATCTTGCCTCTTCAAGCCATCATGATTGGCTATCAATGGGCTGTTTGCTTTAACTGGGAGATTCACCCTGTCAATATCAAGGCCAATGTCACTTCTATCTTTGTTGGAGGCCACCTTCCTATTGTCTTGATCATGTTGGTCCAGGTCATCTGGGGTTGGCACCATTCCAATGAAGATCTTGAGTTGATTCGCCAGCGCAGGATTCGTGAGAGCCAGATAGATGCTGACCTTGGCATTGTTAGCAAGCCCAACTGGTGGAAACGAATCAACGGCGATGAGCACCTCAATCTTTCTGTTATCGAGCGTCTCCGTCGCCGTGTTGCTGCCGTAGGTGGTGGCCGTCGTAGAGATGACGCTGCTGCTATGACTGACGAGGGCTATGATCCTTCAGGTGCTGACGAAGCAGGCTACCGTGACGACATTGAGATGTCACCTACATCAGCCAATGCCTCGGGTCGCCGGCCAAAGTCTTCAGCATCCTCACGTCGCTCTATTGCTACTCTCCCCTCACCATACACCGGTAAATCGGAACAACGTCGTTATGAACGTGCCATGGAAATTGCATCCCAAATGCTGTTCCCCGACAGTCAGCCGCGTCTGACGCCTGAGCATGTCCGATCCTTGCAGGAGAGTGGGCCACCGCCGCCATACCAGGCTGCGCCATACGGGTCTGCCTCCGGCTCCGGCTCCGGTGCTCGGCCTAGTGCCCAATACAACAGCATTTCGTCGTCAGCGGCGTCCCAGCAGAGACCGGTATCGAGCTCATCCACTGACTCAGCTAACTCTACAACCGGCCTTAACCCGCAGAAGATTAAAAGCATGTTGGATATCTAAATGCCGCTGATGGCTGTCCCATGATGCTACTGACAATATATTCATTTGACTTATCGAAATCTTAGTTATCTTGAACAAGCATCGCTACAGTGGAAGCGGATGATGAAGGGGGTCACGTATTCTGCTGACTTGAGCAGACAGAGCAGCTCATACCTGAAGCTGTATCAATGTTTTTTTTCATGTTATGTTAAATGCCTTATATAATGCTCAATATAATTTACTTGCGAATATTAAATCGCACTACTACAACGTTATGTCCTTTTACTGCTGCAATCACTGGTGCTCCGTTTCCCTTTTACTCCGTTAGAACTTCAACCTGTGATTATGTCATTTAGATTGTGGGCTGATACCAGAAACCGCTGCTGTTAGACGTTCGTCGTTCCACACTCCAAGCCCGAGTATATCTCGCAGGCTGCGCTTTTTAGATGCATATGTCGAGTCAGAACCGCACGGGTCTGTAGCTCGTCCTGTATAACATAAAGAAACAAATTAGTAAACTAGTTTATATGGTGGTGACACCTCGAGCCATGATGGGTCTCTAGCAAAATTAGCTAGAAAGCCTGCCACTTCTACTAGCTAATACTTGATACTTACTGATATTGCCAGCTCCTCCAATACCGAATCCTCGTAGTTTTCCATCACGTTCATCTAGGTAACGCTGCTCATCCTCTTCCAAGCCGTATGCCCCTCTTTGAAGATACGTATCACAGAAATCCCTGTGGTCGTCGAGGGAACTCCGACTATCACCAACCACGATTCGAATGCCCGTCCGGCCTCCGTCCATATCTAAGCTCCGGCGCCGTGGCCGTTGTGAGAAGCCGTCGTGAGACGCAAGCATATGTGAAGAGGGCGGACTCAACTGCTGCAGCCTTGCCTCTGTGATGCCGCCGACGCCATGATCGAAGCGTTGTCGTCGTTTACAACTATGTGTGATACGAGCACGCTGGGGTACGGCTAGTCCGGCAAAAGAAGAAGGCATACCAAACGTAGCTGTGGGTGTAGATACGGTAGACACATTGGTGCTTCTAGACGAAGAAGAATATGGCGAGGGTGAGAGTGTATGTGTGCTTTTGGTGTTGTTTCGCCAACGGGGAGATATCGGCGATGGAGAGGCAGGCTGTGATGTTGTTAATGAGGCGTTGCGTAGATTGGCAGTAGATATACTGCGGACCAAGGCAATCTTTCCTTGTACGCGGACATGATGTCGGACCGGCCTAAGCGGGACTAGTCGAGACGTCTCGTGGTCGATGTCTCCAAGTGGAATATCGGCGAGAGAATTCGACGAAGATGACGACAATGAGGAGTATCGTGAGAGTGGAAACATGATAGAAGACTGTATATACTCTGTTGCTCTCTTTGTATGCTGCAATACAGAAGATCAAGATCAAGAAGCGCCCGCTTATGAGATTATTATCACTATAAGAAGGATTTGGAAGCTCAAGAACTAAGAAACCACACACCAAGGCACAAGATAAAATAGAACCAGAGACACAAACAAAAGAATTGAAAAAAAAGAAAGGAGAGAAACAAAACAAGCAGGTCTTGACAAGATTCAGATTTGACGCCCAAAAAGCCAACTTAGCAAATCGACGACGCAAGGGAACCTACAATGTCGAGCCACACATGAGACGGAGATCTCCTTGTAAGATTTCTTGTAGTTGTCTGGAATAAATTCCGTATTCCGGAAGTTTTGAGAAAATCAAACAAGGAACGCAAATCCAGGCCTACTGGATATCGTATAGCTTCGATAGAATGACAGATAAAATCGCCGTACTAACCGTTTTATAGGTCTAGATATTCAAGATCGGGTCGTATGGGATTCACAAGCCTGTTCCCACGATCAGGGTTTGTCGGTCAATCTGAGCCAATCCCTAAGCTTGATAGGCTTTAGCAGATTTCGACTAGTTCAAGGAAAGATGAAAACAAAAAAGAAAGAATAACAAACAAGTACAACTAACCGCTTGAGTCTATTGTTTCAACAAAATCTCAATGTTAGAGGGAGCAAAAAGGCAGGAAGGGATCTCGAAGTCAGGGATGGATAGCGTGAATAGTGATAATAGAGCGTGGTAAGTCCTGATAAGAACAGCACAAAAAACGACAGTACGGAGATGTGAAGGTAACAGCTATTGCACTAGGAAACCAAGAAGTAGCAACGATTCACAGTTCCAGGGAGGGTAGACACGCCATAGATATACTTATAGCAGCTAACTAGTCTGGTTCAGTCAAACTACGAAGGTATCACGGACGACGGGGTACGATTACGCTAGGATCATCACGTCAGTATGTGATTAACATAATTACACATACAGTTAGAAGACCCTCATGGGAGCTTTGTTGTGCTATGAGTGCCTTTTTCCACAAACGAAAACGAAAGATAAAACACGGTAGATATAACAGCGGGAATAAAATAGTTGGTTCGTTCAAGAGAAACCTTGACGGAAGCGACCAAAGCGCGGTCTTTCTTTTTCTTTTTTGTTTTCTCAGTGACAATCTCTTTGTTTCCAACCAGAGACTGCTAGGCTAAGCTACTTTTGGGTTCTTTTCTGTTGTTCCGCTACTCTTTGATATCATAACGGAGAGCAGTCGGAGTTGTATGTTTAGTCAACTAAGGCATAAGACGTGCCCCACGGGAAACAACTTGTAATGTACTGTTTAGGAGGTGATAAACAAACTGTAACCCTGTCCCTGTGATACTCGGTGTTCTGTGAACTGATCAGGTGACTTGCTGCATCAATGTCGTACCGTGGTATTTTGCTCTAGAGACGGCCCTCTTGCTTTCTATATCAAAAGTCAACGTCAACATTTGCTATAGCAATAAGTTTCCTGTATCGATTTGCCTTTGTAATCCTTTAGTGATTCTTCATCATGAAGGCCTCGCCTCTTTCTATCTGTTAGGTCAACAATATCCTAACGCCAAGTATGGCGCTGCATTTTGGCAATTTCCAGTTCATGTTTGTTTATCAACAATGATTGTTTACAATCCGTTCTTTCCTAGCTTAATGTCTACATTATCTGTCTTGTTTATAAATATTCAAGAATCTCCCGGTTTCGTTTCATTTTTATTTTCTTCTTTCCTTCTTAACATCAACCTTCATCTTTGGCATCAACTTTTCGCCACTCACAACCAACACAAACCTCCCAGCAACATGAAACATGGCGAAAATTTGCCCTATATTCTTCAATCATCCAGGCTATAATGGCGGATACAGTGTCCTTCTCAAGCCTCCATTAGATAAACAATGAAACATGGTGTTCACCATAGAACAGCACCGCTTCGGCGAAGGCCACTTTTCACTCTCAAGAACTGGCTCCAAAGTGAAGGCATCGCTTGATGGCTGGGAGAGAGTACTACTTCATCATTGAAAACTGCAAAGGTATGTATAATCAATTAAATGTGGCTGACGATTCTGACGGATTCGGCGTTCATCATAGAACAGCGCTTGTTGCTTGCCAAATTGTCTCTGGAAACCGCTTTGAAGAGGGCTACTTCACCTTGACTCAAGATGGTGAAGCTATACGGACTCCGCTTGATGGCGTATTGACGGAGAAACAATACTATTTTATGATTGATGGTTGCGAGGGTATGTATAATATGTTTCAGTCCTCTCTTTTTCTATCATTACTCTTTCAGTAAACATGCAGAACTAACTGCCCATTACTAGAACCATATCCTATCGTTCCTACGTTTCGAGACTGGGATTTCCCTCACAACAAAATCCCACAGGTCTGGAAAGACGCTTCAAACTATTCTTCTACTAGTTCAATACTAGAGTGTCTCATCACAAAGACAAGCCATGATTTAGAGAGTTCTCGTCTTGTCCCTAGAGAAGAATCAACCTGGTATGAGAGAAATCTAATGCATCAACATGGAATCACTGGGATTGGCATCAATATTGATTCTAATATATGGAACGTCATACTACTTCGAGCCAATCGTAGTCCATTTCTTACTGACAATATCCTTGATAGAACCATATTCTGTTGTACCCTTCTTTCAAGACTGGGAATTCCCACATGGTTGCATCCCAAATTTGGTTAGATGCCCATAGCTCTGGATCTCTTGTAGGCCGCTGTGCTATCTATAACTAGTTATAACTCGGTCCTCTCGCAATGTTCCACGAGAAGAAAACAACCTAGTATAGAAGGAATAACATGGCAAGCTTCGAGGGAGTCTCCAACATTCCCCAACCCATTCAAAATCACACAGCTCTGGAATGACCTCTACTACTGCTTTGCAATCCTTCCAAAGCATTACGCAAACGATACTTCTTCAAGCCCTACGACCAGACTTATTGTCCTTTTTTGATATCATCACTGTTGAACTCTTATGTATCGGGATAGGTCCAAGACTGTGGGCATCAATGACACAAATGTCAATCCCACTAGAGACTGCGAAGGCCCAATGACCGACAATATGGGTGGAAAGTCCGCCAGAAGTGGGGTTCTGTTGATAGAAAAGTTGATGTTCTAGACAGCTAGAAGATATCTGGTATCAAATCTCTCATGAAGTTATCCTTGCATAGGCACAAAACACATAGTTTGATGCCATCACTTAGGAATATGCTCAAGAAGAATAGAGCTAATGATAGGAGTCTAGAAAACCATGCAACTATAAACATAAATATACCAAGATAAGAAAATATTGAGAAGTATCATGTAGAGAGATGCGTAGTTCATCTTTAAGCCTTGCTACCAATTTATTTACCAAATGATCAAACTATCTACACCAAAAATCACTCATAATGACTACAAATATGCCAAGAAAGGTTCAAAATGTGGTGGCGGAGGCTTACTATCATATAGCCAATCAAATTACTAGCTAATACGAGTTTGTTAGTTGATATCGAGTAAAGTTTCCGAAACAAAGTTGGATTGTGCCCGACAACACATAGCTAGGGTTTAACCCTTCTGATATTTCAAACATGCCCGATCTACGTCACTTGTTGACTTTTTTTATCAACAACGATTTCATTATCTAGACCTTCCATTCTTTTATTGATCGAAAAATCATCTTCAAGAACTGGAGAGAAAATATTGATAACCAATATATTATGACCAAACCTCGATCAGGGCACTTTCATGCTTGTTCTTGTTTTGTTAGTCGAAAGTCCGTGCCTTTTTAATTTTTTTCTTGCTCAGATGTTTTGTATAGGCTAGGTTACATTCCGCTCATAGAAGAAAAGTATGTAAAGATCTAGTTGTACTCTGATTGGACTAGCCTAGGAGATATAAGGGGAATATTTTTATAGAGTCGCGTTTTGATTTAGAGAGTTGCACCAAGCTTGCCAACAGTATTTTATGAGGCCAATAATACCAAGATCACACTTGATTGTTTTAAATACCCTATAAGATCTATCTCTAGTCTAGGCTCCAGTAATTTGTAGATACAAAAGAGCCCGTAAGGTTGAAAATAAGGTCCTTTTGACAACAAGTTGAACCATGAGGTATCAACTAGAAATGTACTTGACTGCTGTACATATACTTATGTACCTTACGAAATTGAGTTCTAGTGCAGGCTCCAGTATTTCGCAGATGAAGTCTAATCTTTCTTATTGAATTAAGGTTGACTGATGACAACAAGCTAAACCATAAGACGCCGACCTTTTAGTCTCATCCTACGCCCGACAACAGTGTATTTTGATCACGGGGGGCGGTTTCTTCCCCACTACCAAGCTCCCTTATTCCGTTATCAGTGCCTAGAGAAACGAGAAACGAACTTGAAATAACAACCAAAGGAACGCATCAGCCATCCCGAAGCGGAAGCCTTAGTGTACATCAGAAATCAGGGCAGTGCTAACTCTGTCAGCCTATTGAATGTATGACAAAATAAGACAAAAAGACGGAAAGAGATGCCGTGAACGTTGGGATGCCGTCACTTGATTTGCTCTCGATATGGTCTAGCAAAGTAGGCACTGCCAAGAAGTGACAGGGCGTATAGTAGGTGAGCAATGCCACACGGTATCTCACCGGGCCTCTGATGTTGGCATCTTGAATATATATATATATATATGTGATGTTCATCGATACTGTGATATCGTTCGTCTGAGTATCTACGCTTCATTCTCATAATACGCGACTATACATTCCAGCCCGGTTTTTTTTATTCTCCTATCATGTCAAACGGACAATACGGTATGCATCTATATACTATACAAAAGGCATAGCTTCTGCTAACAAGTGACAAGTTGACGGGAGTCTTTTCTACTACGCGCCTAACCATGGAGCGGCTATCTTCTTCACGATAGCCTTTGCGATATCTTTCTTTGTTCATTTCTACCAAAACATGTCAGTCCCACTACCTTCTAAGTTATTCTTTGCTGCGGTCCTAATGCTAATATCACTGTCGCTATACAGCCACTATCGTTCTTGGAAAGTCACTACACTTTTTCCGCTATGCTGCGCCATATTTACCGCAGGATTTGCCATACGGATCTACTGTTCGTATAACTATGACAAGTTAGGTGCATATATTGCCCATATATGTCTAGTTTATGCAGCTCCGTAAGTTACACGCTGCTTCTTTCAATGTCCCTCTTTGCTCCGTGATACACAGAACCCTAACCCTATGTTTTCACCTAGGCCGCTTCTTGAGCTGCAGAACTACTATATTCTCGGTCGCATTCTATATTATGTGCCATATCACACACCTATCCATCCCGGACGTGTACTGACTACATTTGGCATCGTTTCATGTGTTGTCGAGGTGCTGAATGGACTCGGCGCCTCATACAGCGCCAACAGCAGTTTATCAGCCTCCAAGATTGAAGCCGGCCACTCTCTCGCCAAAGCCTCTTTAATCATCCAGCTCTTCGTACTACCTAGTTTCCTAGCTCTGGCTGGCTATGTCCATAACCAATGCCGACGAAGCGGTGTTCTTCGACACGGAAAGCCGCTAGGCCGGCTCTTCGTGGTGCTGTACATATCCTCGTTGCTTATCCTGACACGCACGGTGTACCGTGTGGTCGAGTACTTTGCTCTCACGGACGCCGTAGCATCTGTGCAGAACCATGGCTCTAGCACGGAGATATCGGCTACTATCCGGTACGAGTGGTTCTTCTATGTGTTTGAAACCATGTTGATGCTGGTTAATGTGGTCATGTTCAATATCCAACACCCACGAATGTTCTTGCCACAGAAATATACTGTGTATCTGGCACGCGACGGCGTCTCTGAGTTCGACGGTCCTGGCTGGAAAGATACGCGGTCGTTTTGGAAAACCGTGGCTGATCCGTTCGATATTGAGAGCTGTCGGTCTAATAAGAGCACCGGTGATAGGTTTTGGGAACATGACGGTGTGCAGCCGCTGCCAGGCTTTTCTGGTCTAGAGAAACGGTAGATCAGGGGATATTCTTGGTATATCATGTTATATTGACGCTTTACGCCTGGCTCGTCTTGTTTCGGCTGTAATGTATGGTAGATTATATGCAAATATACAATTTCTGACGCATTCAAGCGTTGATTACACTATAGCGCACGCCATCTCGCTACCGTAGAGAATGACAAGCGAGCAAAGAATATAATAACCAATACCATACATGTACATGTTGTACATGCAGTATATCGTAAAGCATGTATGGACATATATTTGCAGCAACCTATTCTCTCTGTCTTGATTTATTCTTTAGTCTGTTACTCCTGTCCTGAGGCGACGTTTTTTCGTCTTCTCCTTCCTGCCTCATGCATGCAACATGATATTCCTGCATTACTGCACCAAGGCCCATGACAGTTGCATTTTTGGGAGTTAGGCCTTTTCCGTAGATTCTTACAACTGATTACTGCGTTTGCTCTCTGTCAGTATACAGACGAAAGGATCACTTACTGTACAGGAACCAGGGAAGAGATACTAATAGAGGGCGCCCTATGTTCCAATGGATTATTCGAGCTTAAATGAGAGTGAGGGCAAAAGGGAAGCTTCTCGTTAACTGCCCCTCTCTCCTTCTTTTACCATAATGGTGCCCTGTTTGGCCATGAAGGGGCAGGTCGTTGTGTTTTCTTGGCCGTGGGGTAGTGTTTTTTTTTGACTCGTTTCTTCCTAAGATCCTCAGGAACCCAATACAGTGACATTGACCTCTTTCTAAAGCATATCTTTCTCAAAAGGCTCGGAAAAGCTCGAATCTTGAGTTCAGGCCCCATTCTGGCGGTGTAAGTGAAGCAGTGAGCCTTGTCTAGGGTTTGTAGTGTATTAGCGCATCTTTGGCTAGGGTTAGATGGTCATCCCGACCACTCTAATTCATCGTGAGGTTCTCGCTAGGCGTATTGCTTTATTCCTCTTGTTTTTCCTAGGCCAGAGCTTTGAGCCAGATTTTCCCAGTTAAGAAGCCTGCATTCCATCTTTTGGGACCGGTAGATTCCATAGGCTATGCTCTTTGTCTGTTTGTTTTCCCTTTATTCTTACGATAAGACAAGCCCGTGATTTATAGAGGAAGCCTGCTATTTTACAAATACCTGTAGAACAGGAAAAGGAAGGCAGACAGTGAGAACGTACAACTGGCTAGTATTTGCTTTGTTTTCCTTGTCATTCTTTATTGTTCTTCCCTTGCTAGCACCGGAAAATGCGAGTATTTCTACTATACTAATAAGGCACCTTAAAACAACCCTTGATCCAAGCTTTGTCGGAAGACGATCGAGATTCCTCAAGAATACTACAAAAATCAAGCGACCAGCCATCTTTGTTATGCTCCTATTTTTTTTCTCTTTTCTTCCTCTCTCACATTTGTCTTGCTTTTGTGTCGTTTTCTTTTTTGCATTTTCGATTCTCTACATAAGACAACGAATCGCCTTCTTTTTGTCAGCCATTTGATATCTAAATACATATAATCTGCAACTACCGTATTATCTATCCACTTTGTGCTCTTCAAATTCGGGCTGTTGCTCTGCGTGTGAGACAAACAAGCCGCCTTGCATATATATGACCATCTTCCACTTTATCAGTCAACAATTACTTTGCATTTGTTTCTTTTTTCTTCCGTTCTTCTGTCATATTCGTTTTTTTGTCTCTCTGCCGCACCACCCGTTTGTTTTTGTCCGTCCTGTTGCCAGACTATTTGAATCTGCTGATCACTAGAGCTTATTCATATTTCTTCTTCTTCTTTTTTTCTTGGCGGACATCCGATCCCAGAACTCAAGTCCAGCAATTGCCTTTTCTTCTCCTTTCGGGTCCCGCCACGGACATCAACACAGGCCAATTCTGTATATATATTCCTCAGCTTTGACGTTGTCCTTCCCTCTATCTAGGATAATCCGTGCTCGATTTGCCCCGACTCTGTCACCTTCTCTGTGCCCAGGATTCCTACCCAATCCCTCTGGCTCGGCATTTGCAGAAGACGTCTTTTCATATGCTTGGAAGATCAAGTCCGGCCAACCAGAAACCGACAATCATACCTCCATCGTAGCCGTACAAGAGAAGCCTCGAGATCCTCCAATCAAAGGGGGGCTGTAAGCAGTAAAGCGTACCGATAGCACGAGAGAAAGACGCCCATCATCTCCAATCGTACCTCCGGGCGGACAATCCCCCAATTCTGTTCCCCTCCTTCATAGTATATAAACCCGTCCAGTATCTCCTCCCCAAGCCGGGGACAAAAGAATAGCCCGTCATGCTACTCATAACGACACTTGCCGTTCTACTCTCCTTCTTTGTCTACGCTGCTTCTGCTCTCATCATGAACCGTCCACCCACCGCCGGCCAACTCTCGTCGTCCCTACCCGGTCTTCGTACCATTCTCACCGGCCACGACGACACTGGCGCCGCCCGCGTCCACACGGTACGGCCGGTAAAATGGACATCCTTCCAAAACAGCAAGATGGGAATGAGCGTTGCCTACACCACACAATTCCCCGCTCAGTTGACCGATAACGCCGACATCAACGCCCACGACGCCCTCGTGGACTCCGGGCGTCTCGGTCTCGTCAAGCCTAACGGCACCGTGCTACGCTACGTCGATATCGCTCCCGGCCACGCCTGCATGATGCATCGTACGCAGAGCGTCGACTACGGCATCGTCCTCGAGGGAGAGATCACTGCCGTCATGGGCTCTGGCGAGGAAATCGTCATGGCTCGCGGCGATGTCATGGTCCAGCGTGCCACTATGCACCAGTGGCGTAATGATAGCAGCGAGAATTGGGCCCGTATGATCTTCTGTCTACAGGACTGCGAGGCCCCTGTCATCAAGGGGGAGAAGCTGATCGAGGATATGGGCGAAGGCCTGGAAAACTTCCCTGCCTCTGGTAACGATCGTTGATTTCAGGTACCAAGCTTATATCGTTTAATGCGGAGTTAAATGGGTTGTTACTTGGCAAGGGGATGGCAGCATGGGATACATGAAAGTTGTGCATATTGCTTGCTATTCTTGTTTGTGTTTTATTTTTAGATGCTTTGTTTCTTGATTTGTTTTGGGTTGTATTGGAAATTTCTGAATTCGATATTTGCTCCGGCGAGAGAAGGGGGGGAGGGAATAAGTTTTGATTTCGATTACAAACATGATTGGAATTATAGACTTAACTGGGCTTGCTGGGTTTTGTACTAGCAGCCCTACAAAAATGTTATGACATGTAATGAAATGCCTCTTTTTAATATATACAGATATTTGATATATATTTGATATAATATCACTGGTCAATCGTCCATACATATTTCAAGTGCATACATAGGGAAACTTGATGTTTAACTTATTTATTTTGATCCATGGAATTAGAACTGGTTATTAACTTGTTAAGACAAAAGGGCATGTGAAAAGAAAAGAAATGGCAAGTATCCAAAGGGATGAAAACTGGCTGGCAGCAATGCAAATGACAAAAAAAAAGAGAGGTTGCAAGACTCAATGCTACCTGCTACTGATATAGAAAAAAAAAAAAACAGCAGATCTTGAGGAGACAAAGATAGAAAGGAGAAGATAAAAATGCAAGGGAAATGATATCAAGAGCAGATGTGCAGGACAGACGAGTTTGGAAAACTCCTAATGAAAACTTGTTATTTGGACCAAAAATGTGTATAGTGCCTTATGGGAATGTTGCTTATAATATCAAATTACAGGCGTCATATGGCGTGTGATGGAGTAGGGAAGAAGGTATGAAATATGACACTTGGTGGTAGGTACCCTAGTGCGGTCATGTATATTCATGGAATGAAGTGGAGAATGGACAAGGGAAGAAACAAAAGATTAGAGAGTGTCGTATGTGAAAGAAGTATAAGGTTGGTCATCATGTGTTGACGAAGCGTGATCCGAGATAAGCCTGCGATATGATAGAATCTCATAATATGCTATAATATGACGGGCAGCATAAACTTGCTACAGTGGGATTTATCCACCATTCCTATAGCTTCCAGTGAATATTCTGCTACTCTAAAAAGAGTACAACATGTTGTATAGGTGTATATCTTGTTTAATCAAGGTCTTCTTCGTCGGGAGTCATGCGACCACTGGCCATTCTACGGCCACGAGTATAGTAATCGTCACCGTTCTCATCGACGTCGTCAAACAAAGCGCGGTTCTCTGTAACATCCAACGGGCTAAAGACGGCTTCATCATCGGAATAATCCCACTGTACGGGAATTTCGGAGCCGTTCTCGTCTTGGCCATAGACAATGCCACGCCACTGGCCAGCCATGATCTTAGCCGCAACACTAAGCATGAGCTTCATCAAGTTACTCGGTGGGCCCAAAAGTAGATCGCACGTCTTGGCTACGATCGACCACGGAATGTTGCGGATGTTGTTTACCTGCGATGAGGTATGGCGGTGGTGTGCGTAGCGGTTGCGGTTCCGTGGCGGAGAGAATAGATGGGCAGCCGAGGGGATCGGCGATAGTCCGCGACGGTGCGAGATGCTGGTAGTTGTGCGGTGACTGGGGCGCTGACGCAAGCATGATGAAGATGAGCTACGCTTGATCGGGCTCGAAGGTGCTGTGATAGACTGCGCACGTGAGCGCGAGGGCTCTTCAACGGCGCTTAGAGAAATGGGAGTCTTTGGGGCTTCACTAGCAGCCGGCTTTGGCTCTGCAATGATCTCCGGCGCAGTATCTAGAGTCAAGGGCTTAGCGACAGAGACGTCGTCTTCGGCGACAACCTCAGGCTTAGATTCAACAACATGCACCTCCTTTTCAGGAACGGTAGCAGGCTTTTCCTTGGCAGACTGTGTAGGCTCGACAGGCTTTGCGATGTCCAACATGAATGATGGTGAGTCAAGCTGTGATTCTGGTGGCGATGGGGGCATTTGGGGTCCAGTGTTCTGTCGTGAAGCATCCCATTCCACGGTAACACTGTGGAAAGAGTCTGTAGATCCCACTGGTGATGGGACACCGCCCCGAATGCTCTCAGATGGAGCAGTGATCGTAGACGAGGAGGAATGTGACGATATAGACGATGAAATCGAGTTGCGTGACCGCGGTTTCATATGAGGCGGACGAGGCGCCATAGTCAATGGTGGTTTAGATGACATCGATAAGGGTGACTGTGGGCGCTCGGAAACTCTCGGACCAGTTGAAGAAGTAGACGAAGATCCAAGGTTGAGATGTGGTGGGGCATTCATAGACCGAGATGCCTGGAAGCCAGGCCGTCTCAGACGCTTCTTCAACACAGAGTTCCCGCCCATTCCACTACCTTCGTGAATCTCATTACCGGTCCGACGAACATCACGAGAGATATTCCGGCTGGGTCGGGCAGTGGCATCTTCAGCCTCGAAGATAGCTGTCTCGCGCTGACGGCTGTACAAGCTGCGTGATGTCATAGTACGTACATGTGTCAAGTCGCTGACTACAGAACCAACATCGCTAACATCGTCGTCATATTCTTCAAGGTCTCCAAGACAAGCCGGTCCCTTGTTATTACTGTCTTGAAGCGAATGAACGTATTGCTTACGGATCCATTCTTGACGCCGGCTCTCTGTTGAAATCTTCTCTTCCAGGTTAGTAACCATGGGCTTGACTTCGATATGAACAGGATTAGCCTTGGGTGTAGGCAAGCAAGATTCGTCAAGACAATAATCCGATTCTGCCTCTGAGAACTCAGAGTACGAAGACTCGGAGTGCGAGGTTGTTGGTCTATCTGAGGCGCTACTCCGGCGCCGATCTGACAGCGGATAGTTGTTTGTAGAGCTAATAGAGCCACTACGAGCCGGACGACTCCAAGTCTCGGGGCTTGGTGACTGGTCATATGGGCCTAATGGGCTAACAAATGCCGAGTCTGAAGGCTTCAAGCTCTGGCGACGCGCCACTGAGGGGACCTGTGGAGGAGCCATTTCCGGCACAATATCAACAATGAAGGTCCGTTCGAATGGGCAGACGGTCTTTTCAAACATGAGTATGTTACTAAGGACCTCGCGGAGAATCTCAGCTCGATGGCAGTCGTCGGAACTATCGAGAGGCAGCTCGATTCGCCAGTATTGCGGACGACGGATCTGAAGCACGAATCGTGAGCCTTCTTCGTCGAGGCACCAACACTGGCTTTTGGGCAAGATAGGCTGTAGGGCAGAACCGCAATTCAGAAATGCTACAGAGCCAGGAGCTCGGTAGATTTTAAAGGCGCCTGTGCGAAATCAAGTAAACAAGGTTAGCATCAGACGATCGTTACGCCAGATAGTGTTGATCTGAAACAATGACAATCCTGTCCAGGAGTCCGCAACTCACCTATTGCGATTGTGCGCTCCATATGCGACGACCAGGTTAAAACTTCTTTTGGGCTATGCGACGCAGCTGCAGCGCGCGGGGATGTACGGGCTGTAGCGCTGAAAGCAATTATCTTGACGTTAGGGTGGCTGTAGAGCGTCTCGACCTTCTTGCCGCACTTTGCCTCTATGGCAGCGGCAGAAACGGTGGACTCGTAGCCATTGGCGGTGTGTGATGCAGAGGAAGTCAAAGTTTGAGGAGACGATGACGATGGCGGTGGCCGAGGGTTTGGGTTAGTGACGACCCGTCTAGGTGTAGAAGCCGCGGTTGTTCGTGTTTTGGCTGCAGTTGCTCGAGTCGACGCAGCAAAAGAAGGTGAAGATGATCGGCCGGTCGAGTACCGGTTTTGGGCGGTTCTGGAAGCCATGGTTTTGTCCTGGGCCACCAGCAGTCGCGGACCGGATCGAGATACAGGTAGCTGCAGCAATAAGCAGGAGGTATCGACGGTGGTCGAAGTAGTTGAAGTAGATTGGTAGGCGGAAGGGGTATATGTCCAAAAAAGATATTAAAAGAGATTAGGGAAAGAAGAGAGAAATGATAGCAAGTAGCAGAGCAGTTAAAAAGTCGTCGCAAGAGGCCGTTGCCGGCTCCGTAGCGTCCTCATATATCAAGAAAGGTAGCAAAGCGAAGCGATATCGAGGAAGCCAGGCGTGTTAGTTGAAGACGTCCCGGTGAATCACTACCGAGTTCCTTCTTTTTCTCCTTCTCAGCTAGTTTGTATGAAACAATAACTCTGAGGACAAGTCACGCCAGCTCTCGCTATGTATGGGAGATAATGCTGCCACTATTTGGCGCTGTCTTGAAAGCAGCGTTGCAGTGTTTGTTCGACAAGAGATGTGTTGAGCTATATCCGTTTCCCTATTTCTTTTTCCTTGTGATCGGCCAGTCTCGATGTCGTATAATAGAGTAGATATGATTAATGATAGTTGCAATGGCGTCTCGACACACGGGCAAAAAGGTGCTAAAACATATGCCAGGGGTGTACTGTTTTTTTGGGTGGGGGGTTAAAAAACCGTCTGAGAACAGGCTCAGAAATGGCACGACTATCGACGGCGATGTTTGGAAGCCTTGAGAAAAGGCAAAAAGAGTCGTTCGTTTTTTTTTTCTGCTACCGTTTGGCGCCAGTTTCGTTTCACGAAAATCGAAATTTTGTGACTAGTCGCGGGATGGTTTGACGAGGAGAAAAAGAAGAGAAGAAAAAAAAATTAAGAAAAAAATAAGATAGGAACAGGGCGCCACTGGCGGTAGTTACTACTAATTACTATTAGCCGTTGTAAAACGTAACTACGGACTGCGTACTACTAGAGTGGTCTATTAAGTTGACTGGGGCTTTCCCAATTTGAAGCCTTGGCCAGCAAGCAATAGCCAAGAAGAGAACCGGGTAGGGCAGCTTTTGGTTGGTCCTGGAGGCAGGGCAGGGTAGGAGGGTCTTCGTTGTATTTGTTGTTCTTTGTTGCCATAAAGGTCTTGTTTGTATCTGGGGAGACGGCCGCTTCAGAAAGAAATAAAGTTGGTTAATTAAACAGAAAAAAAACAAAGAGAGCCCAGTTAAGCGCTGACATCTTGTAGAACAAGCAACTGCGAGTTTTACTTCGTGTTAAATAGAGACATACAATGTAGATCCAGAAAAATAAAATAAACAGAAGGAGGAGACATCCGGACGCCTGACTTGCGTTCTCGCTTCTGACTGGTTGAAGCAGCGTATTCCCACGTAGTTACGCTCTATTATGTTCGACTGACAAGAGCAGCTACGCAAAAAGAAGATGAAAAATGCAACAAAACGAAGGATGGGTGTGATTATACAATGTTAAGCTACATTCGGGGTCTCACGCGAAACCTCGCAAAACGATAGAAAACGGCAGTAATGGCAAGCTGGAAATTGTTGTTTACTTCTACTTTCGAAGTTACTACCTGCTTGCGTAGCCTTGTTTCTCTCTTTAGTCAAATGACGTATGTTATTCAAACCCAAAAGCCAACTGAGCTTAGCTAGCTTGTGACCATCATCCATCCATCTGTCTCGTGACTTCCTTCAAACCTCTCAGGAAGAACGTGAGGTTCGATTCGATAGTAACCAGCAACTTCGTTACCTCGTTTTCTAATTGATCTCTCTATCCAAACTCAAAACCCTTGTCCTTGTTCTCTTGGAGGTTTTTTTTCTTTCTCTCGACTTTCTCAACGAAGCTGGTCAGCTTAAGCCAGCATTTTCGCAAGGAAGGAGCAGCTTTGTTGGGGAAACCACTTTCCTTTTTCGACCGTCCCCTCCTTCTTCAGAAATCCAAGGGCGCTGTTACTAATAAACCCACAAAATATCACTTCTTTTGTTTGGCTCCCAAGCTTCCGAAAAGAGGGGAAGTTTTAAGAGTTCTACAAGAGAAATTAATTGAGAACAATTGGTTCAATAATTCGTTTCTTTACCACTCTAGGGCCAAGATTGGCCAAGACAAGGAACTCAACAATAGACTTCAAGAATGCACTTGGTTATTGAATTGAATTGTGCCTTTTTAGCACATTTTAGAGGGAGAAAGGCCTGTTTTCTATTTGTGGACAAGAAAATACGCCAATTTAACTTCCCAGTTCGCCGCTTTTCGATTCAAAAGGCCATTTTGAGTTTCATTGTATGACTGCCGAAAGCAGAAAAAGCACTAGGCCTTGTCCGTAACCCTGTTAACCCTAGTCAGCAACAACGACCTTTATTACATCATAAGGCCATTCGTTACCAGAAACAGGAATGGTCCAAAATACAACAAGGAAGATTACCACATTATATCACTAATTACACTTTTTGCCTACAGTTTACCGGAGGGCTGCTACTGCTACAATACGTCAATACCACGAGTTTGGAAAGCTCTAATAACCCAATTTACAGGCACATTTTCATCATATTGAAAGCCGAATCCAGTATGTCTTACAAATTGGCTAGCTATATGATACGCATACAGCTATGGTACACCTTATCTGATGACTACCCTTTCATGTTCCCTTTTCTTCTCTGCTTCTCCGTTCCTGGCCTTGGGTTTTTTTTTATCTGCTATCTACGCTTTAATCCTTTCTTTCCCCTCAATCTACGATGATGAGTTGTATGCCGATCAATCTCGTCTCCGCGTCCCGAGCTATATACCCGAGCCTACCAGAAATCAAAATAGTGTTTCTTGCTGGCTGGATGGGGGGGTGTTCGGCTATAAGAGAAATGAGCTTGTTCTTGCTTGTCTTTGTACCTAGATTGCCCTATCTTACCTCCACTACGGACTATCTCAGTGAAGAGAGTCAGGAAGGAAGCTCATCGATAGCAGTTGTCCCACCAAGATACCCTAGCTTGTACATGAATTTAGGTAATTGGAAGCTGAGCTTGCTTTAAGTTGTGGAAATGTGAGCATGTCACATGTACACGATAGGATACGTTGGTTTAGGTAGGTAGACATATGTACAACCACGTGTAATGGGTATGTACAACGCATCAAACGAAAGGAGAGCCACGGCATCCAAGATACGACCGTACACAAACGATCCATAATAGTGAGAGGTTAGTGGCTGTAGTAGCGAACGCGCATTGATAGAAAGAAAAGAGGAGTAGAACAAAGTACGCCACTTGGGGGAAGAATATCCGGCAGCAATTGTTTGTGGATGTGGTTGGACAATATGCACGTATGCTTCTCGTATGTAATGCAGTGTCCCTTTTGGAACACCGCTGGCTTGAATAACCCTACTTATATATGTATGTATGTATGTATGTAATGTAGGCCGATAGTCAAGATAGAGCAACCCTGACTACATGAGATGTACGAATGTTTTCTGTATCTCCTAGCGATAGTTCCCTTTTAATTTCACCTATATGTACGTCTATAGGAGATAGGAAGGGGATATCTCAATCATTAAATAAATTATCTTTCATGATCATATTTCCCTAGTCACAAAAAATAAGTCTCTCAAAAAATCAAGAAAGCACCGATAGAAAAGAAGCCTGGTATCAAGTTATCTGTTAGGCATGCATAAAAAAACTGTCTAAACAAAACAAAAAATGAAGCTTTTTTGACATAAAGAAAACAACTTATACACTGAACATTAAAACACAGACATTAAAACAGCGGGAATCCGTGCACTTTTCATATGACATCAGAATAACTAACTTAAAATCCCTGGTAGCTATACATAAAGCATAAAATCAAGAAAAAAAAAAAAAAAGGGCCGTGTGAAAGAACGCTGATACCAAGATTGTTTGAGAAAATCCGACTCATGTCAATGTTTAGTTCCCAAACGTGGCGTGATCTATGTGTCGTTCTGACATGATTATACAATGTTCAAGCAATATGGGAGTCTGAGTTGTGGTTTCTTTTCTACTGCCAAGTTCAAGGAACTCTCGGCAAATAGAAAATAAGACTCAATATCTCCAACTAATAGACTATATCCATGACAGAGGTTGAAGTTGAGACGTCATCTGCTAACCAACATGAGACAACAAACCTTAATTTTCTACTGAATGTATACATGTAACAAGTGCCCTCCATTCAGGTTAGGTTAGTTGTATACAGCTTGATTCACAAGTCGTATCCTGATTTAGTTGTCATTTAACTCGAGCCACCATGTATGTATAAACTCGGCATTTATCCAATAGCACGGTGACCATATGGAGACTTCACAGGTCTTGATAGGGAAACAATAGGAGATATAATTGAAGCATCTAGATAAAAGATATCAAACGTAACTGGTTTAACAAACAGGAGATAAAATCGCGCCACTGAAGAACGCTAAAGAAGAGAATAAAATCACGATAACCACCCTTGAGTATGTAAAAAAAAAAAAGTAAACAGAAACATATTAGAAAAACAAAAACAAATAGAAGACATAATTCGCTCCAGGCTAATATTGTGATCGAGCATCAGATATACAAGTATCCAAGAAAGGATGCATTGTATGTTCACTGGAGCCTTCAGGGAAGAAGGAGAAAAAAAAGAAAAACATGGTTTGAACATATAAAACCAAATTTTACAAAGAAATCAATCCATAAGACGATACGAGAAGATCGAGAAACAAAACAACATCTTATCACGCAAGCTTTTGAAGAAGAAAAACAAGCCAAAAGAAGACAAGATAGACTCTTCCAAGTAAAAGGAGCAACGAAAAAGAATAACACAAGATATATGTTCATATAGAAAAGGAACAGTTCATCACAAGTGATGTAGATAGACAGTGAGGTGATAAAAGACGGAACAATAGAAGGTAGTGGTGATAGTCGTTCAAAGAATAAAGTAAATGGGAAAAAATTGAGAAATATCCAATAGTCAAGAGTTAGAAAACTTTGAATAGATGTAGGATATGAAATGCGAACGAGAAAAGAGATAAAGAAAAAAATTAAGATTCCTCCCCCAAAATTTCCACTTCGAAGCCTAGGAGCTGTGTATAGAGATGTTATCTTTGCCCTTAGAGATAAGATTTTCTTGACAATCGTTCAGAACCAAACAAGAAACTGGAAGATGGGATATAAAGAAAAAAAAAGAAGAATGGAGGACGATGAAAAAAGAAGAAAAAATATATGGGGGGTTTTCTCCCTCCAGGCCGGCTGTATAAAAGTGCTCCCAAGAAAACAACAATCATTCAAGGCATAACGAAACAAAGAAGAAAAATTATTCAAGAAAAACAACCTCTATACCCAAAAAGTGAAGAAACAAGAAAATAAAAAAATATGATGAAGGAATAACAAAAAGACAAGAGGAAGGACATGGTGCTCCAAAGTTTAAACGATGGACTGATATAAGAATTAATCTCTTCGCCAAAATATACATTGAGAACATCAATCAGTTGTGATGAGCTGGATGTTGTGTATCTGCTACTATTGTTAGATTTTGATTTCGAGTCACTGACAAGTTCAACCATGACTTACTAGCTTGTATTGATTATGCCAAGTTTCTCAAATTTTGACGAGTATATAGCATGATGTAGACCCCAACAATTACAAACAGACGTCGTTTACGTAGTGTCAAGAGAGTGAGAGATATCGACAGAACTAGCCTGGTTCTTCTATCACAGGTGATGAAGATGGTGTTGGACATTGCTGGGCATGTGCTTATATGCTGAGTCAAGCTTTGAGGAAGCCGTCTCCTGCAAAGAGCAATGTGATATTTGACGGGACCAAGTCGTTCTTTCACCCTGCCATGGTAGACTATTGTAAATCAACTGAAGGCAAGCTCCTAAGGTCGGATGTAACCCTTGACGATGTAACTGAGAACCGGGAAAGACAAGGCGGCAACTTGGGAAGTAGCGTCGTGTAACTAGTATCCGTGACATCACAACTTTGGCTCAACCTGTACCTATCTCAAGATAAGGATTGATTTGGATATTGCTATGCACATGCTGGAGCCCGAAGAGAATGGGCATCTTCAGATTGGTATGAAATGATCAAGGCAATAGACAATTTTCAAGAGTGGGCCACAAGGTGTAGAGAATTTGGCGACTTTCTCGCAATCTCGTGCACATCGACCCTTTGGATAGGTATAGAATATGTGGCAGAGTCAGCAGAGAAAGTTAGTGGTCATTAGCTCGTAGGAGAAAACGGCAGACGAGAAAGAGATGGCCCTCTGGAAGTCCAATTCTAAGCATAGATACAGAACAGCAGGACAGATAAGAGTAACGGCGGCATAACGGATTGAAAGCAAAACAGAAACAAGAAAGACAAGATAGATGTAGGGCATGATGTAAGATGTAAGATAGTAGATAGCCAAGCCCATCAACGCTAGGCTTGAGTACAGATAGTACTTTGCAGAAAAAAGGAAAAAAAAAACGAGTCATGCATAAAATGTCAAAAGGTCCAGAATCCAGGATTGATACATCTTCATCAAGAAGGGCTCTTGATGAAGATATGGCAAGAAATGGTTGAGGGGCAACCAAAGAAAGGCGAAAATACAGAAATCCATATGGGGCGAGCATTTTTTTTGTGGGTTGAAAGATGAAACGGGTCCAGAAGGCTTGATAGTATTGGCGATATTAAGTATCTTCAAGGTCAATATTTTTGACAGAAGTATGATAGCAACCACAATATTTCATATTGGTGCTAAATATGTACCTTGTTTTGTTCAACCGATTTGCTGTTGGGAAACAACCGGATAGTGAAAAGAAAAATAGACAGCGAGCTACTGCAAAAGTTAATGTTAGACACCAGCCCGGGTGGGGAGTCCAGTAGTGAAAAACGTTAAGCAAAAGACAGAAAGACATCAAAGAAAGGTTGGTCCGAGAGGAGGATTGAGAGGGGTATCATAAGTTAGAAGATCCATCGGAAGGCTAGAGTAAAAGAAAGGGATTGTAAGTGTCGAAAGAAGAAGGCGTAGGTAAAGGTCCAGATCCAGGAATTGAGGCAGTTGTCGAGTTAACAAAGTCCTGAGCACGGTTGTGCAAGAAGTAAAAAAGAAAAGTCCAGAAGGGTCGTAGAAAATAGGAAAAGTCCAGCTAGGAGAAGTATGAGGGCAAGATACTAATCCAGGGGGTTACATGCAATTTTCAGTTGAACATTGTGGGCGCCAGAGCAAGGAAATCGTCATCTCAGTGGCATCAGAGGAGATGGACATGAGAGATGGATCAAGATAGGTTGGGGTTTCGTGTTGATGATGTGACGGCTAATCCTGAGCAAGTGGCCGCTAGGTCGAAATGTCCGGGATTTTTTCTATTTTCCTTCTTCTGGGCATGGAAGAATAAGAAAGGCAAGAAACAAAGTGTAGAGGAGGGTCCCTAAATGCCAGAGGTCTCTCTCTATAGCAGCAGCAACAATTTGACGACAAAAGATCGGTTGATGAGGTAGTGTGATAGGTAGATCAGGAGATTCTTAAACGCAACTTCTCAGCGAGAATTACCACCAGTAGCAACATCAACTAGTAATAGTATGAGTAGCAGTATTAGCAGATGATAGGAAGTACTAGCTAGTGGGGGGGAGTGATTGGGCTGAACCAAGACCAAGAAATATAATGAGTTGGAACACAAACAGCTCACTTGAAATTTTGAGAATCCGATCAAGACCGGGGAGGTTGACCGTAAGAACCTCTGCTATCATATTGATTGTGAGGATAGCCCTGGGGCGACTTTGAAGGCTGGACGGGCGGTTGGCGGTTGTCGCCGGGCCCGGGAGCGGAACCAAGACCCTTGTTGACGGGTGATGCGTTAGTCCGCTCCTGGTAGGGGCCACGACCAAACATGGGATCCATTGGCTGCTTCATGGGCTCGTAATGTGGCATGCCGCCTCCGGGACCGGTGCCGGGCGGGTATGGTGGGTAGCCGCCTGGGCCCGGAGGGTAGTTGGGAGGCTGGCCAGCAGCGTAGCCGTTCTGTGGAGGCGGGGCAGCAGCACCTACGCGGTCATGAGGCGGAGAGTAGATAGCAGGCTGTAGGTTCGTGCCGATCGCTAGATAAGGGGTGTTTTGGTTGGGATACTCGGGTGGCGGGCCGCCATATGGAGCCTGGACTGGAGGAGCGCTGTATGAGGGCATCGATGATGGCGGATAGCCGTTGTAGCTTTGTGAGTCTGGTGGGCCATTGTAGTTGATGGGCTGCGATGGCGGTGGGTGGACATAGTTGCCTGGTGGGGGCGGGGCACTGCCGGGGTATGGCTGAGGGTGACCGTTGAATCTGGAGCCGTTGTTGGCATCGTGGTCACGGCGATCGGCATACTCATTGATGCCCATGCCCGGGGCTCCGCTGTGGGCAGGAGGCATTTCGGGACGCTGGCTGTAGGTGTTGGAGCCCTGGTAGCTACTGCCCATTGGCTGCGAGGTTGGTGGTGGCGGTGGTGGAACGGCGATGGCGTTTGTTGCGGGTGAGTTTGACCGTCTGGCCATGCCGTTGGGGTTCATATTGTTGTTGTTAGGGTAGTAGTTGCTGCCGTTGCCATTGGCACTACCGTTGTTGTTGTTGTTTCCATTGCCGTTCCCGTTACCATGGACGGGAGATGCGACACCTCTGACATTGCGGGCAGCCATGTTCTGGCGTTCATGTTCCCAGCGAGCCGAGTCGCTCTTGAGATCTTCAATCATGGCCTGAAGGAACGAGGAGCAGACATATTAGCGGACGATCGATGGGTAGAGGGGGGTGGCTACGACAGCATAGGGGAGATGGAGGGAATGGCCGACTTACCGAAGTCAGATTGCGGTAGGCTGTGATGTAGTAGCCGGAACGAGGTTCATTAGTTTCGGGGTCCTAAGCATGTGTCACTGGCATTAGCATATTGGAAGCCCAGATTGACGGGTGGCAAGCGTAAACATGACATACCTTGTAGATGCCGGGCCGCACGAGAGCATCGTTGCCGAGATAGCGGCAGATGTCGGCGGTGATGACCTCGCGATCGATGCCATCGCGGTCAATGAAGTACTCGTTGTGTCGTGCTGGAACAGCTGGTTGGGCGGTCATTGTCATGGGTAGGCGGGCTGCAGCGTGTGCCATTACTGGGCAAAGAAAAGATGGGTGGACCAAGGGAACGATCAGTCAAGAAGACGATGCGAGATCGGGATGACAAAGACGACAAAGGAGAGCGAGATGGCCTGATTATGTATGTGACTATGGGACAGTGTAGAGCAGATAGATGGCTGGGAGAAAAGGCGGAGATTCAGAATGCGGTGCTGGTTGTTTGGCTTGTTTGGCTTGTTTGGCTTGTTTGGCCGGGTTGGTGTGTATGTTTTGATTTTGCTAGAGGAGAGCTGAGGCACAGCTCTAGGGCAGAGTCTGGAACAGGGCAAGAGCTCTGGATTTGCAAGAGAATGTGAAGAGACGGAACAAAGGTTATAAAAAGAAAGAAAAAAAAAGAGATAATGCGAGAATAAAAACCCAGCAGATAAAAAGAGGAGAAGCAGGGTTAAAGAATGAAATGGAAGAATTCAAAGAATAAAATGGCAATTAAGAAAAAAGAAAATAGAAAAGAAAAGAGAAAAAGGACACTTCTTGGTCGGCTGGCGCACAACTGGTAGCAAGTAACTGCTGGATGGAGGATGGATGGATATGTGGTAGTTGCCCAGATGGGGGCAGGATGGAGAGGAGGAGGAAAGGGAAGAAGCCCGGATAATAGGAAAGTGTAGTAATTGCCAAAGTTTGGTCTGGGTATACTCGAGGCACTGAAAAAAGGAAGAATAAAATATCGCAAAAAGGTGTTGGGCGTAGATGAAAGAAACGCCGGGCAAAGAGATTCTTGTCCCGAGGCTGATTTGACGACGGCAAGCGCGCAAAAGCAGGAAATCGAAGACAAGCCACAGGATACGGAGTTCGAAGAGAAGCCGAGAAAAGAGTACGACAGGAGCGATAGTCGAGTAGTAAGTAAAGGCTGTTAGTGTGTATGGCTTGGGGTGGAATGGCTGCTGTCTGGTCGGTCTGCTGGCAGAGAAGAGAAGGCGAAGAACAAGAAACCAGAAAGAACGAGAAGGGCCGCGAGTAGAAGCAGGAACAGGCAAAAGACCCAGCCAGCACGGGAACGAACAACTCTCCTCTCGAGCCACTCGTGTTTTTTTCCCTGTGCTGACTGTACCTATCCTACTTGCCTGCTTTAGAAGAATGATTGATAGACCGCAGACTGAAGGGCAGCAAAAGGCAGTAAAAGGTGGAAAAGCCAGAAGGAGGGGGGTTGCTCTATAACCGGGCGAGGATTCTGTAGATGTATGCCTAGCTATCAGACTGTTGGTTGGTGTGGCTTTAATTTCGGGGCCTGTCTGTTCTTTGGCGTTTAGCTGTCTCTGTAGTCCATTTTTAGGCGTACTTGTGTATTCCTTTGGTGAATTATACGTATCATGTATGTTTACTGTATGGCTATGGAGGATTGTCACTAGAAGCTACAGTGATCAATAGATGCTCTTCAGTGGTAAAAGAGGGGAAGATATGCCTGATAGCACAGCTAACGAACCAAAGACAATGTCGTCATAGAGCTTAGCCTTGCTAGCAGGTTAGCGGGGTTCATTTAGTGCAGGGGGGCTTGATACATCTTACTACGCACAATAAATATAAATACTTGGGTAGTGACAAAACTACAGTGAGAGGGCCTACAACTTGCACACAAACGCACTAAGACCAGACACCACGGCCCGAGAACAAGAGCATTCAGTACATATGTAACAGCAAGGTGCTATAGACGCCAGCCAGTGGCAATTGTCTGTCATCATTGGGGCCTGAAACAGCAGCCCACCAATACATAGATGGACACTGCTCCTCGATTCCTCTGTATCTACTGCAATGTACTGTACGTATACATACATATGTATGTGTACAGATATAGCTGTATGCTGGCTATAAAAAGCGCTGGCGTTTTAACGAGCCAGACAGCTGGCCTGCCGCAAGCCGATGTTCGTCGGTTTGCGTGGGCGATAGACCAAGTTTTATATGTATGCAAAACAATTGTATTTCCTATATAAATGCACATATATATGACGAGAGACGATACATGGATGGGGGCGTATCCCTTTTCTTTCTTTGGCTGTCTGACTGTCTGTCTCTAGCAATGTCTCCCTGCTTATGAAACCGGATTCACATCTGCCACCCACCTATAGGACACTTTCTCGGAAGGAAATGGAATTGCGCCTCTTGAGAGAGGGAGACGCTGGACCGACAGAATCAAGAAAGAATAACCACCGTGTCGCAACCACGAAGATATACGGGTCAGAAGATACAATTCCCTGTTTGGTAGCGACCAGGAGACGCAAGCAAAAAACAACCGTGACGGCAGCCGAGATCGTCCTTCTCTGCACAAGCGAGACGACATGCTAGCTTCACGACCTTTATAGAGGGCATAAGCTGGAAGCTGGATAGCGTGGGAGGGGAGTGTGTGTGTAAATCGAGGCCTGGCTGGAAGTTACAACTATTATATGTACATCACATCTTATGAGCAACTTGATAGGCTGTTGGTTGTCGAGCACCATGGAGGGGGGGGGGGGGGGTCCTTTTCCAGACTTTATTCACTTTTGGAAGTAGAGAGCACTATACTTGGATTGTGTAAATATCGAATATGCCATACCCACCAGCTGTCAGCCTACCAAGCTGGCACTGGCAGGGTCCTTGGCTTCCCCTCTAGACTCTGCAGGGCTTCTTCTAGGGCCTCACCAACTTGGTGTACTGTAATTGTAGACAACCCCTCCTTTGGAAACCAAGCGACGGCTGTTTTCGATGATTTGGTCTTGTGCTCAATCATTCCAGGATTCCTGGGCTTGGGCCTTTTCTCTCTTTTCACAAGTTGATCAGTACATTGATCTAAAGAAAGGCCCATTTCCAAGTGTGGTGTAGCCAGCTGACCCCAGGCATGATCATGGCAGCCGTGAAGATCAAGAGCCCGTTATATCGTGGCAGCAGGGTGAAGCGGCACGAACGAGAAAGGCGAGAGGGAGAGAAAGAAAAAGAGGAGGGGAGGCGGCCTAGGCAGTAGCTTTTCAAGCAGGACCAATAAGGGTGGCCAAAAGACATGGGATAAGATGACGATGGGATTAGCTTTGGGCCAGTCGAATGCCGTGGTAGTATTTTCACGCTTGAATAGGCCATCGATCGATGTTAGTGAATAGTGTATACATAACCCATTGTAAGTCAAACGCAGTAGTGAAATCCTGCTGGGGGGAGGTCGAAGGATAAAGGAAGAAGAAAGACAAAAGAGCCAGAAAAAAGAAAAAAAAGAACAATAACGAGGTTCGATGTAGGCGGATGCCCCCAAACGACAAGAAAGCACAAGAGAATCAACAAGTAGCAACAGTTCCATGGGATGAGAGCCTGTTTCCGGGGGCGAGTATAGTAGCCAGCAATGATGATATAGTTTGATATAGGCCTATCCGGGGGGTCTAATACACGAACAGAACACCAGAATCCGGGTTGATTTGGTAATCCACAAAGGGTCGATCAAGAAAGAAGGTGTATCCTCGGGAGATGGAGCCAGACGGAAATCAAAACAGCACAAAAGTCCGGTGTCGTCCATTGGGTTTGGGCGGCTCGGTTGAGCAACAAGTTGGTAGAAACACAAAGACACGAGAAGCCTTCTACTGTCTCGACTTCTCACCTCTCAATGCCTTACTGGGACGCATCTTTCGCTGCAGCCGGAGACGCCGTTGTCACCAGGCCAGGCTGTTGTTCCCCGTGGATATGACACAACAGCTACGTCTGTGATGCTTGGTAGATCGAGAAAGGCGTCCTGAGGTGGTTAGCAGTAGCAGCAGCAGTGAATATAGGCGGTATATCTTGCTCTGGGGGCATCACGAGTAGGCCGGTGATATCAGCACTATCCTCAGCCCGTGAAGCCGAGCTGGGCAACGAGTGCTCGCTTGACGATTTGGCCTGAGATTCCACATATTCGTGTTCTCCCTTTTCTTTTTTTTTCTTTTTTTGGGCGGCTATCTCGTCTGCTTGCCGATACGGAGAAGGCGATATAGAGAAGGAAACAAAATGGCTGAAGTCTTGGAGGCAAACATACAGAAACTTGCCATGTTATATGGTGCCTTTCTGGGCTTAGATGCCACGCTGCTTTGTTTTGGTTAGACAGCAGAGATAAACCGCTTTCCAACCCATCATGCTCGATGATGCAAACATACATAACACAGATCGGACGCAGAAGTCGAGACTCTATCTAGTAACGAGAAAAGTGCGGTTTTTGTCTTCATCTAGTTGGCTATCCGCTTTGTCCTGCCAACGCAGAGCTGATTTATCATCTGAAAACTGTGCCATGTACACAAAACACCAGTCTTATCCATAGTGATTCTTGGCCTACCTGCTGTCTGTCTAGAGCTTTCATCGACAACGCCTGCTTATGTATCTGTTGTCAGCACGGCGAGCAGCTGGTGTTTCTTGTTTGCTTTCCTCACATAGAGCAGCCAGATCACCTGCCAACTCATACATACATATACATATATACATGCGTTGAGACATGTCTGTACAGGCATCTTCATCGCCCTTGCTGTTCTCGTCATAGCTGTTGACTGTGCTTGTTGTCAGCCAGCAGGCTCTCTTATTCTACTGATTTGATGCTTCCTATGACGTCTTTGAGTCGTTGGTGTTGGCTGTGTAGTAAAAGACGAGTCTGATTTAGTTGCTCGTGCCACTCTATTTGGTTTCTTCTTTTTGCGGTCAACTGGGCACAAAACGGGGCACCAGCACCCCTTGGCATGATTTCCATTAGAGCCTAAAAGAAAAAGCAAAACTTGCAAGTAGTGTCTTTGAGTGAACAAAGCGTGCAGGACAGTGCCACTGGCGATATAATACAACAGTGAATACATAGCCACCTGCATATTTCTACATATAAATGACATGGCTGTAGGCCTCGCTCACATCGTGACTTTCCTGTCTGGCTCATATCTTTCTGCTGGTCGAATCACCATCGAGGCTATCTTATATACAAGCAGGCAGTATCTTCGCCCAGCCAAAGAAAACAATACAAAAAAAAGGAACAAATATTCTGTCTGTAATGCTAGTGCCTAAAGAAGATTAGAGAAAGGTGGGGCTAGGCTGGTTGGGCACCAATGCATCATTATTCCCTGCTCACTTTTTCCCAAGTAGTTCGTGACTCTACAGCTATATAATCTTCTATAAGAGATGTCGAGAATGGCTTGAAGACAGTCTGCCAGCCATAGAACAAGAAACAGATGTTCAAGGCCCAATACAGTCGACCAAGCTCGCATGGGCCTGTGATTATGTCTCTTTTTACTAGCCGGATCAACGGGGTCCTCGGTCGATATATCTTGGAATTACCCAACCTGACACTAACATAACATGTACAGCGGCCGGCTTTTGTCATGGGATCAGGATGCAGATCGGCCTCTTGCCAGTAACTCTGGGCTCTCGACATGTACCTGTTCAGGTACTCCAAGGCCTGATCCTACGACAAAAGCCAGCCGCTGTCCTCTGTAGTTGGTGAGATATCTCCAACCTGACCTCGTGCCTCTGCTGGTCTGTCCAGAGACAATCAAGATATTCAGGTTCCAGGGGCAAAGTGAGCAGTGAAATGCGTATATATCCCAGGGAAGTTGGGCGTTTGGATTTTGTACTCGTCAAATCACCACTATAAAACCATGCAACTGGCACAACGCCATCACATCATCTGTGTCGACCCGGTTTCCTAAAAGGGCTAAAATAAATTTCTGCCCAACTCCCAACCAGCCGACCAAGAAGAATCCATTCGTTCCGTGGAATCCCCAGACGGCCTGCATCTGCTTTCTGTTTTTCCCTGTCCTCCTAGTTCTTCGAGAGTTCTGTCGTTGTATCTGGCGGCAACAGCGGACACGGCGTTTAAACCAAAAAAGAAAGGGAGAAAGCCACAGAAGAGAAACTGGCACTTGATATTGCCAGGTACTTTGTTAACAGGCATGTGGTATTCTGGCTTGGGCAACTGTTCAGGCTTCTCGTGAAGCTCGCTGTACGTAGCTTTAGATATTCGTCCCCTCTTTTAGACTGCCATTCATTGGAACCCCTCACAAGTAACCGACGATAACGACGACATCTTCGCGCCAGGGAGGCCTTCGGAAGCCCGTGTCTCTTGTCAGCGCCTATAACTGGATAGCAAGCAGCAGAACAGCGGGAGAACGCCTGCAGTTTCCAGTGTACATGTGTATGCATATCTGCACATACAATAGAGCAGGGAAGCAGTCACCTTCTCTCACATGAGTGCTTTGTATCGCTCTGCCTACATGTATGTAACCCTACTGCGGCGTAAAGATGTGGCCTAGCGTGATCACACCAGTGACCAATGAGTCTCGCTAGATGGGGCGAGACTGGCCTTTTCGCTCCCTTCTTCTTCTTCGCCAGCGGTCTCAGTGAGCACAGCCCGGGAAATGGCCGGCTATGGTAAAGTACATTTGGCGGCACATGCAAGCACATCTTGGGGCTTGAGCTGGATATTCCGCCATGTACAATACATTGCCGTTCAACAAAGTACTGCTACATGGCTTACTCGACTGGAAGTACATGGGCAGCCAAGTTCCAATACTGGCCAGGCCATAGGGATTATGGATATGTGTATCTATCTGCAGCAAGGCTTATATTTGAACTGAGACGGAATGTGCACTGTAAAATCGCAAAGCCTAGACCTGGAACTCGATCTATCTGGCACATATCGTACGGGGTGCATACAACTCACGCCCATATATCGTGCAAAGTACCCAGCAGGAACTTTTCCATATCCATACGTGTGCATTGCGTAGGTTGGTGGGATTTCAAAACGCCATCGTCTTGTGCACGAAGAGCACCTATAGCCAAAGCATATGCTGTTCTTCTTCCACGTACCAAGCCAGAGATAGTGCATGCCCTGTCGTCCGTCTCTATCTTTCCCTTCTATACGTCGTGGCAACTATAATACAGCCAACGGATCTAGCCACCATACTACGTGCAACGCTCCTACGTCCCAAGGAACCACTACGGTGCATAAGGTTCACCGTCTTTATGAAGACAAATGGCTCTATCGATGCCAAATCCAGAATGTACAGGTCTTCCTACATCCAAGAACGGGCCTTTTACATTCGATGTGTTTGTCTCTGGCTCAACAAAGAGGGCAACGGGAAGAGCTAGAGCGCCATGAAAAAAGCCCAGTATTCGACGTTACATCATGGCTAGGATTTCTACTAGTATGAACGCTGAGTGGAGTGAAGAATAAAAAAAAAGAAAGAAAAAAAAAGAGGCCCGGTAGGTGGCATAAACCACGTAATCGTAGTACTTGAACTATCTACGGGGATCTTCCTGGGAAAACAAATCTCTTGGCCACTTTTCTGTAGTTTGATACAACTTGCTACGACGTTAGTTGTACGTATTATGCATGGAAATATGCACTGACTAGTAACTTACATGCTTACATGCCACATACTACGTAGATTGTACATGGAGTATGTCGAAGAAGGCTCCAATATATATGCCTTTATTTCCACCCACTTGCAAACCAGCGGTGAAGAAAAAAAAAAAAAAAAAAAAGGGCATAGGCAACCAATCCCGATATCAGCCTTCTATATCATGTTTCATAGCACGTATAATATGACTTCTGATACAAAGAAAGAAGACTGGAAGATATGACAGGTTTGAATCTACAACTGAAGCATCAAAGCGCTGCTGGTACGGTATAAAAACCCAAGCCGGCTTAGCTGTGCAGTATGATGGGCCGCATATCAAGGCCATGTATTATCCGTTCTTCCTTGTACCATTTTTTGTCTCCAATGCTTTTTGCTTTCCAATTCCGCTGTACTGGTGTCATAGATTCAGGCGTCGATGTGATTGGAGGCAAATAAAACCCGGATGGAATGTTAGGCTGGGCGAGAAATGTGTACATATTGACGCATTTTCTTTCACCGACTTGGTATTTATGGAGACAAGGACCGTTGACATGACACTCTGCATATTTCAATATATAATATGTAATAACGGCACGAAGCTATTACATGTAGATAATACACAACTAGCCACAACTACATCATGGCTTGCTCAACGGTACACGGTGTTACAAAACAAAGCCTTTGCCACTTGGGCTGAACACGTTGTTCCATGCAACTGGCACTGTATTCCTTCATTGCTGTTGTTCTTGTTCTTATTCTCCTTCGGAGTTGAAGGGCCAAAGTTACAATGAGATTCTAGGCTTTCATTGCTATATCTGACATCTGACAGTCTCTATACACCAGGGCATTCACAACGAGAAGACGATGTAGAAATATGAAATACCCCAAAGATCATTGGAACTATAGCTAGGAACGGAACTCTTGTCGTCGTATTACCGTATCATCCAGTTACATAGAATCTGACATGCCAAATACACCCAATGGGTTCTTGATATTCCGATTTCAGTTCTTATTGGGCATTTGTTGGGGGCGGCAAAGCACGGTGCTCCAAGTAAAAAACCAGTTTTCAACCCCTATGAGCCTCTTTTATAGCACAAGTCGACACTAGAATACAGTCGTGACAACCATGGTCTGATATCTGCCGTGAGAATCCATAGACAGGGATGGCTTTCCATGGACCACCAAACTAGACAACGAGGACGGCTTACTGGCCAGCAAGGATAGAGATTTGGCAGTTTGTCTCGTTGCTTTATAAGCCTCTTCCAACGTCAACTTCACTAGGTAGTGGACAAATCAGCATTCCATCTTCCTTGTCCTCCATACCTTCTTGAGATCTCTATCGGGGCTGATAAGAACCTCCTCTACATCGTGAGATCCTGTACTGGCAAGCCTAGCATTACAAGACGCCAAGAACTGGTGCATGCAATGAAAGATTCAAGAGACCTAGCCTGTAGGAAAGCCTGGCCGCAAAAGGATCCGTGGAGGAGGAGGGGGAAGTACCGGGACTACGGACTTGATGTGATTCTCTTCCCTCGGATTCCCATTCACACATGGGGTTTTTTTCTTTCGTTTTCGGACTATCTGGCCCCGAAAGCTTGCGGATATCTTGGATGGTCAAGAACTCAAGCTCAGCACCAAAACGTACGTTATAGAAAGAAGGCCTTTTCCGTTTTAAGACATGTAGCAAGGCCTAAAGGCTTGAAATGCTATATAGTTAGACTGGTTATCGTCATGATAGATCCTTGTACCCTGTCGGACAAGTTCTGCTGAGGGCTTCAAACCTAACTGGAAGAACAGCCTCCCCTAGTATTCAAGGCTCACAGACCAGTCGATTCCGAAGCTAAGAGCCTTCCATCTGAGCGTTTGTTTGCTTGGCCGGTTTATAAACCCATACCAGACGATCGATTTCGAGTAAACTTGATGCTTCTTCTTCCTATTTCTTCCTCTAGACTCCTTTAATGTTTCTATTCCAAGCTATCCCCCCCCTGCGTACTGAATATTCCCGGTCTTTTCTTGTCCAGGACATAGAACTAAAACCAAAAGTTATTGATACGTGGCAAGGACAACACGAGAGGGCATCTAAAACGGCTGAGCTGGATGAGTTGACCAGATCAGTAGCGATTCGCTAGTTGTGCGCCGAGGAAGCAGGAAGCAAGACAAATAGGTCATGAACGCATCATACAATATATTCAGTGTACAAGATGGAAAGAATTATAGAGTCCCATGTTCGCTTTCCAGCCGACCTTGCCTATACGTTGCATAATTGGTCTATGTTTCGATATAAACACAACTGTTTACTATGGTCGTCTATAAACCATGGCATAGCGTCACGATAACTGCTAGTGGCTATCATGTTAGAGCCCGGCGGGGTTCCATCGCTCAAAATCGGCAATGTTGTGTCTGTCGATCACAGCGAGAAGTATTGCCATGACGATTCGCAGCTCTGCTAAAGCGAAAACTTGGGCGTGGAAAGGTTTGACTAGCCTACTCTGCCAGTTGGTAGTAGATATGCACATAGCAACATGCCATTTTTAGAGCTAATCTTGACTTGGCCCAAGGCAGCCCGTGCCAGCCCTGTTATTGGGTGCGCTAAAGCTACTGGCAGGCATCGCGTCTGATGCTGATATTGCTACGATGAGTAGTAGTGACAGTGATAGCCAGAAGCTGCCTCACGATGACGGCCGACATGTCGGGCAAAACTACGTATAGAAGCCAAAGCGAGTGGTTTGTAGGCGCGTTTGAGATGTGCTTATGCTGTGCCTTTAGAGCATTGCTTCCATGATATGATTCCAGACGATGGCACCCTCTCTTTCAGAATAGAACACCCCTCCTTCGCCCCCCGGAAAGGCACTAACATACCTGCTTCTCTAGCCAAGAAAAGCAAAGATAGAAACATAAACCTGGTCCATATGTTTTCAGGCCTGACGACCATAGCAGGGATGTTCCCTCTGCTTAGAAAACAAAGACATCTTGCCGTTGTCAACTCTTGATGCCCAACCAACAGGAGAAAGAGTAGAAAAAATTCGCCGTAGATAAATGTTGCGGGTTTAAAGGGCTACTTTTCATTCTATAGCTAAAGAGGGTGGTAGACTCGAAAACGGAAGCGAGAAAGAAGAGAAAAACCCGACACTTCTGGTTCTTTACTTCCTAGGCTAGCAGAGTATGTAGTAATTGTTGTCAAACTGTAGATGGACACGCCGCCCATGCCGCTCAAATACGAAGCGGTGTAGCTCCAACGATATCAAGACATGGCGGTTGGCTAAACGAAGCCGATGTAGTGATTTCGATATTATTTCTTTGCGGGTATCATCGCCAAAGATACAGATTCAATATCTAGAGATGGAGAAAGGCAGGAGGGAATAGAGGGATGGCATAGATATCCAATCATGCGACCTTGCCTTCTGTGGCTGCCTTGTGAGTACTCGCCTCCATTGCTTGCTATTGTCACTACCCCTCTTCTATGGGGTTATACACAGCTATTAGTAGAAACCAAAACTTTGGGTTGGGTTGAGTCAGCCTTGGAGCAGCAAACATAGATCGAGCAAGGCCCAGCCCTTCTTTACCATTCGTTTTGTTTTTACTTCTCTTCCTTTCTTTCCCCATATTCGCTATCCGAAGTTGAGAGTGCGTTGGCCCGTCTCTCGCTTGGTTCCTCGATTCCCGCGCTTTCCTCGGCCTGGAACTGACAGGGACGAAGAGGAGGTCGATACCCCTCCAGCAGAAGTAGAAGGTACAGGAGTAGAGCTGCTAGAGATAGATGCTCGAGATCGGTTCGCAAATTCCATCCTGCCACGTTGCTCTCTTTCCTCTTCAGCCTTCTGTAGCGATACCGCAAAGTGCCAGTCCAAATGGCTCTGGAGATCAGCTGCAGACCCAAACGGGAGGTCTGGACAGTGTGGACAGAAGAAGAGAGGCTCTTCATTATTGTTGTTGTTGTTTTCATCGACATGGTGGCAGTCATTGATATGTCCCTCTTGGTCATATAAGGCCGGGACGTCGACTGCGCTAATCACGGCAGAGCTAGTATTCGTATTGGTGGTGGAGTGTATGTTATCAGTCTGCTTATGTTCGGTTGCCGCGCTTGGTTGAGTTGCAAATAGACTCTGTATAGAGCCCGGCCGCGGTTGCTTTACTGAAAATGCGGTGGTCTCTGACTGATCGAAATGTGAAACTGTCGATATGTGCTGTTCATTTTCGCGTATGCTATTCGGCGCTGGCTCCCTTTGCGTCTGCATATGATATTGCTTCTCAGACTGCACAAGGCTAACTTTGTCGATACAGACGCCTGCATCTCTACCCAACTCCTTTTCGCCTCGCCCATGCATCAACGAAGCCTGGTTCCCACCATCCTCTGTAGCGCCCCGATCTTGCGGTTCAAGCTTTGAAGAAGCAGAGTCTGACACGGGTCTCTCCTTGGCTTTGCGGAGAAAGTTGGCAATACTTCCCGGGGTAACCTGAGCATGGGCATTGTCTATGCGGCGCCGTTTAGCTCCATTATGTTCGTGTGACATTGCTTGATCTTGTGTGGGCGGCTGCGTGATTTGGTGGCCTATAGATGATGATGAAGACGGCGTGTTAGGCATGACTCCCTTGACTAGAAAGCCACTAATGCCCATGTTGCCAGTCACATCCCCTTCGAAGCCCGAAACGTTGACACTAAGGTGCTCGCAAGGCCATTTGTATCCTTCAGATAGTATGGCTGCAAATAGAGACTCACACGTAGCTGCCAGTAGTTCTTCAGTGACTGGTTTGCCCTTTGGTATAGGCATGCCTTTAGACTTGGAACCTCCGCCGCCGGTGAAATGTAGTGTAAGGGTTTTAGGCCGACGTTTATTCTCGAGGATGCCAATATCCACCATGCGAGCGAATATATCAGATGAGAAGATACGGAACCATGAAGTGGCCTGGGCCGGTCTCAATATCGCAGGGCGGAACTGTTTGGCTGACAGCATCGACTTGATCTGTGTGCGTGGCGTAACTTCCGATGTATCAATGCCGCGGACTGTGTTGTACACCCACATGCCAGTTTCCTGGCCTAAACGCGCACTAAGTTGTCCTAACGACACGCCCAAGATCTCTGAAACGCTCTCTGTGCCGAATTCGGTAGCCACCTTTTCGCCCAGCTTGCCACCCAAATTACGAATCTTGGTGAATTTGAGCCCACTCAGGAAATTCCCAACGGCACGCGCCCGGATGGTGGTTTGACCGCCGGGTTTCTTGTGTCCTGAGCCCAACTTGCTGATTAGCTTGTTGACAGAAACGCCACCGGAGCATGTGTATTGCAGCTCATCCAAGATTCGTTGTCGTACCTGACGGACAACACGCGCCGCTATGGCCAACGCAACATCGTCCCAGTCGATATGTTCCTGCTCTTGACTTTCCGATAGCGGGATGACTTCATCATCGACCCAATCTAGAGATACTCCATCAGGCAGCGGCAGATATTCATCCTGGCCTTGATTAGAGGCTCGTTGTAGCTCCGGGTAATCTTGTAGCAGCTCTTTGTGGATTTGGGCTGAAAGGTCCATGAACACCTCATCGATAGATGCCTTTTCCACTTTTTGAAGATATCCCTGAGGTAACGTATCTGTAATCAACTTCATGATCTTACGTGACTCTATTCGATATGGATCAAGTGACACTTTGTCGCTGGCAACATTCTGTGCTGCATCAGGACGATACGCCCATTTAGTGTCTCCCTCTCGCCAAGTAGCCACGTGTTGAAAGGTGATCTCAGGGCACAGTTTCCGAGCTTCAGGAACAGTGGTCAGTCTCTTGACTCCAAAGGCTCGCGCGGGATAGTTGAGTGCAATGAGTCCTTGCCTGTAGGAAAAGAATGCAGATCATTGTCAGTACAAGGATCGGATCAGTCTAGCAGAGATGTGTGAACTAACCATTGCCGGACAGCTAACGGCTTGTCTCGAGGTAGATTCAGCCTCAAAATTTCACATTGCGCATAGAACGCATCTAGGTCAACATGTCCGATGACTCGTAGAGGAGTAGATGTAGAGTAGCTTGCCATCTGCATGAGGTGCCGGGCCGTGAATCTGGAGAGTCTCGGAGACGGCGAAGCAGACCGCCTGAGTTCACATCCGTCCATAGTTGACATAAGATATGCCAGGCACTTGATCTAAAGCTTGATATTATGCACGGCGTCAGGAAGAGTCTCGGAGCGTATGCTGGAGTTCTTCTTCATTGAGCTCCGGTACTGGAGTTGCCGTGACGCGTCGTTAAGAGCATAAGGACGAAGATATCAGGAGGCCTATGACAATGAAATCACCGATACATAGGACCGTCCATATACTTTATCGAAAAACAAACAACTGAAGATTGAAGCGATAGTCAAAATATTGAAAAACTACGGTTGAGGGAAGAATCTCAAGTTTGTTCAATCGTCCACTAGATGTTATGGAAGGAGAGACATAGCTACGGACCACCGTAAATGTGGATCCTATAATGTACTACATGTCCCCTGATTGGCTACTTTCAACTTCTCTCCACTCAATTCTATCAACGTTCCTACAGTAACTTTAGCTAACCGAGAATTATCGACGTCGTTGTATAATCAAAATGTGATCTGGTGGTGAGAACATCAAGGGCTTTTTATATTGGTGAGATTAAAGGGGGCCATCAGTATTATTCATACATGTACTCGGGGGTTATAACCCTAACTTATAAAGTAAAGTCACTTACTTCTTTCACCCAAAGATATACCAAGATTGGGGCTCTATGAGACCTAGATCAGGTTATATACATGATTTACTTGATTTGACTATATCAAGAGGCTGTCATACATTGAAACGTAATTGAACGTAGGTTTAACAAAACTGTTTAGATGATAGGGCAGTGATTTCTATCCATTCAATGCCGCCTTATAAGAGAGCCCAAGAAGATATCTCACATTACAAGATGGAAGAAAGAACAAGAAGATGCTGAAAAATAATCAAAAACATAACAAACATCGACTAAAGAATCGTACCAGAACAACATAAAATCAAAACCCAACCCATTAAAGATTCAAAAAATGTAAGCCCTCAAAAATGTAAGCCCTCAAAAATGCTATTAGGAAACATGTTAAAACTTACAGAGTAAGCTCAAGTTCTTAAAGCCCTATCTCACGTCAGTCGTGATTGGCTAGTGCAAACTTGATAGTTCAGTCTCAAGACCAAATAACTTGAAAGCCGATATCAAGTGGGAAGATTGGTCTTTGTGTGAGGGTATAATCTGTTGGACTCAAAGGTATCATCCCGAGAATTACAGGGGGAAGATTGCTACTCCCCTTTTGCTGTTTGGCTCAGATGTACTAACTACTCAATCACCAACATATAGCCTTAGACCTAAGAGTATAACTAGAACAACAACGACATCCAATATATCGCAGAAGATGGAATCTAGTAACGCGTTAGTACAAGGTCGCTCTGCCACATTGATATCTTCACAACTTGAACATCGTGATATAGAAAGTGCATTCATCTAGCTATGTCCTGTCGGGATTACAATGTATTTCCGATTGTTAACCAATCTCGTCTTACGAAATTAACATTATGATTCTAAGAAATTCTCACATCAGCACAAGAGTTTCAGTTCTCGGTTTCATTGCTAATCTCCATATGCTCTGAATTCACCATCAAAATATACTTCTTGGTGGCTGCTTAGAGTCAATTAAACTATAAGACGCATTATGTATTCTTGCTTGAATAGATATCAGCACGATTAACTTCAGAGTTTTATATCAGACAAGTAGTGTGCTTCGATGTGTGACGGACTAAGAAAGTATTGTAGTTTTTCTAATTATATACATATTTGTAGCTGCCATTTCTAGAAGAGATAAGTTGAAGGATGTATTTCCACTATGAGTTACTTTTCTTTATATCAAGTGTTTATTAACTGCTTCACGTTGCTGTCATTGTTTTGATCCGACAATGCAGGGCGTACAAAAGACCGACCATATTCTATGATATAGACACATTAGCCTTAGGGTTAACTATATCAGTGTTAATAACCCAAAGTAGCAATGTGACCCATAATTCCCGCTATGTAAATCCTGGTACGAACCTGTCTATCCTTGTGCTTATTTAGTCTATTTTCAACATTGTCGAACCGGATCGACCTCCTTCACAATGCAAGATCTATCGTATCCCATCGACAATTCTCGGTCCGCTATCTCGCCTACAAAACTTGATTATCAAGGCTAACTGCCCCCTTAGCCTTATTTCCTCAAAAGAGTCATCCGGCCTTCGATATAACAACAGTACCAACTTACTGCTGGAATCGCCTCGACAACCGCTGATAGGCACTATCGGTGAATAACGTCATGTTGTACGCCAATATTGCCTAGTACAGGGACCTGTGGGCTGATCAACTCGAGGTCTAGATGCTAAACCCCAAAATTGAGCCTTTTGGGCCGTTGCGGATAATATTTCAAGGGGGTAGGCGTTCCTATGCTTTCGGTACGACATTCTCTGAAACCTCATGGCAACAGGGGGTGAGATGATCTGGTTCTTGGCTTTAACTTTCTGCAACACGATCCTATATCTGGCTACGAGAACATGCTAAACCCCATGTGATCTTTGTTATCGCTCCAGATGGTCACAGACGCTCCCCAGGATCTCCATGGGGCTTGGACGATCCCCTGAGATCGACCGGAACCATCGACTAATTATAAAGTCTGGGCTTCCCGCCCTTCTGGTGCTTCTCGTTACTTTAGATTTGGACATCTGGAGTTGATTTCTCAAGACAACGAGGTTCTCTTACATTCTTTACGCAATTCGCTCTGTGAGCAGCGTCACTTTCTTTCGTCACTTGGCTGACATTACATTCGTTGAAAACCACCAAACACTCATTATCAAAGTTCCCTTCGTTTCCGAGACTGGCATCTCATACTCTCTTTTATCTTGACTCTCTTTTGATACGCTGCCGAATCGCTTACCTTGCAACTCTTCTCAATATCTTCTCTTATTCGTTGCTTCATATCCAAACATGAAGTTCAGCATTCTCCTTTCTGCTGTTATGCAGCTTGCCGTTACTTCGGCCCAATTGGCTGACTCGCTGCTTAGCAAGTCTGTTGATGCCCTTACTCTTGATAAATCTTTCAACCCCATCAAAGAAGCTTACTGGACTGGCTTGCCCCATCATCGCCGTACCCCATTCGCTGTTTCTCCTGATGGCAAGACCGCCTATCTGGCGTATCTGGATTCTAGCGAGACTGACGTCCATATTCAGGCCATCGATCCTTCAACATTTGCCGCTACCGGCGTTAGTGTCACTGTCCCCGGAGCCAAGGAAGCTGGCGGCCTTGTTGCACACAACGACGGCTTCGCTCTCTTGGCTAACGAGCCTATGCCTTCAGGAACTACAGATGCGCCTCCCGACAGCACTCCCGTTGCTGTCTTATACCGCTACGATGCTTCCGGCACTCAGACTTGGAAGACTTGGCTGGGTGGCCCCAACATTGACACTACTAACAACTTGGCATCTCCTGATCTCAATGGCGATCTTGTCTTCTCTGAAAAAGCCGGTTATTATGCTGCCTACTTTGTCGTCACTTCGTACTCGGGTGATGCTAGTGGACACTTTGGTGACGCTATCCGCTACATCACTACGGATGGAAAACTAGAGACGTTAACTGGCGCTTCTAGCTCGTGGGGATGCAGCCACAACACCGGCATCGCCTTTGAGGCTGCTGATGCCCCTCCTTATGCTAGTATCTGTGCCGAGGATCAAGGCGCTATCTGGCTCAACACCAAGTCTCAAGGCATGTCGAATGACAACGTCAAGGTCAGTAATGAGCATGTTATCAATGGCGGTAGCAATGAGGCTATGGGTGGAATGAGCGGCTCTTATAGTGGCCTATCTCGCTTTGGAGGTGCCAGTGCAGACAGTGATGCCTATATCTTAACTTGGGTTTCTCGGGGAGCCATCAATATTTCGGCTAACACCTGGATGGGTGACGGCTATACCCATGCCGACAACCGCACAGTGGCACGTAATGTTGCCATTTCCATCTTCTCGGACAAGAACACTCTTGTTGGCGACCAGGCCACCTCGGTTGTCGGTTCTGCGGATGGTGATTCACAGGTCAACTGGATCACCCAAGGCACAGCTGACTGCCAAAACGCCCACGTTGCCACTTTCGATTCTAGCAATGCGCTAGTTACCTGGGAGGAGATTGCCGACCCGGAGTGCGATTTTGACGCCATGGGCTGCAAAGGCACATTCTCTGGCACTTATTATCAGCAAGTTGATGGTGCCGGAAAGAAGGTCGGCGACGCGGTCAAGTCCACAGACTCATTTGTTGCCGGTGACATGGTAACTATGAGTGACGGGCGTATCTGCTGGCCTTATGTGAGCATGGACTGGCGCCTTGATGTTACTGCCGATCAACTGCAGTCGACCACTACTAAGATGTCATTTGCTTGCATGAGTCTGTCTGGTTCAAGCAATACTGGTGGTAGTCCCGAGCCAACCACCTCTGCTACGGGCCCTTCCCCTGCCACTACTGTTACTGAGGCTGCCACAGAGGCCACGTCTCAGCCAACACCTCAAGTGCCTGCTACTTCGACACAATATGCCATTGAAACGACTGATCTTGCTGTCACCTCTACCTCCGATGCCGTATCGTACCCGACCCTTGTGACTCCATCGACCTTCCAGACTATCGTCTCTCTTTCGTCTATCGCTACATCAAAGGGCGGTGCTGTCACTCCCACTACTGCCCGCGATTCTCCTGATACTGAGCCCACCAATACTGAGCCATCGTTCTCATACCCTCCATTCGGTTATCCTGTTGGGTCGGGTACTGCCGCGCCTCAGTTTAGTTCGTTCCCGTACTGGAATTGGAATCGCCCTAACAGAACCAAGGCTTGCAAGGACAGCTCACCAACTGTCACAGTCACGGCTACTGTTTACCGTTAAGATATCATGATTCTATACAACAGAAGTAGTAGGGAGGGTTGCTATTTGCAGTAGAGACAGTAAATGACACCCGCCCTCTAGGTAGTTAGTGTATAGAATAAGATTCCCTAAACAATATCACAATTCATCTCATATGTACACATGTATCATTAAATCAGGCTTATGGTTGCCTGTCATTACAACCGAATCTGAGAACACGTGATTGTTGAATAGTGGTTGTACTTTGATGTCGTATTTGCAGGATCATAACCTTGTATACTACGATGAGCTAAGTTGGTGTGTCAAATCCAGCCTAGGACAAGCGATGCTTTTTGCTAGTAATGTGCCCTGTCGCAAATTAATGTTTGCATGTCGAGATCTGTGGATATTCTTGCGAATTCCCTTGATTCTACTGTTGAACGCCGGCCATGGCGACCTTGGTTACGTACAATAATTCGAGCGGCTGGATATTTGAATGGCCAACGACTATATAAAGATGGTGGGAGCGTAGAATAGTGTTTGTAGAAATGCAAAGCTTGTGACTTTTATTCATATCTCGACCCATAGCGAGCTTTACTGCAATGCCCGCTTACATCAACAAAGATGCCGAGGCGGCGAGAGAAGTGCCGTCACCGAGCCCCTCGGAGCACAATAATGAGTACCTAGCATCGACAAGGCTACGTCGTGACTTCAAAGAACGACATGTCTCTATGATTGCCGTGGCTGGCGCCATGGGAACAGGCTTGATCATCGGCTCCGGCACGGCGTTGGTCCGAGGCGGTCCAGGCAGCACGTTGATTGCGTATGCGATTATCGGCACCGTGGTCTACTTTGTGATGACGGCGCTTGGAGAGATGACGACAATGTTCCCTATGGATAAAGGCTTCTCGGGATACGCGACACGGTTTGTCGACCCGGCCCTTGGGTAAGATTCCAGCATATATTGGATAAGATACATGGAAAACGAGAACTAACAACGGCCACAGTTTTGCAACTGGCTGGAACTACTTCTTCAAGTATGCTATAGTACTACCAAACAACCTGACAGCAGCTGGAATCATCATCCAGTATTGGCGACCAGATCTCAATGTCGCTATATTTGTTGCGTCCTTCACAGTTGCCTGTGTCATAGTCAATGTAAGCTTCCGCCTTTCTATACATCTGCTCATATCTAACACGTTCCTAGTTACTACATGTATCATACTTCGGCGAGTCGGAGTTCTGGATGTCGGTTGTCAAGCTTCTTGTGATGTTTACTGTGGTGACCACATGCTTCGTCATCTCGATGGGCGGCTCTCCGTCTGGAGAACGTATCGGCTTCAAATATTGGACCAACCCAGGTTCATTTGGCGAGTATCTCGAGACAGGCGCCAAAGGACGCTTCCTTGGTTTCTGGGCGGCCGTGATTCAGAGCTGCTTCGTGTTCATCGGCACGGAGATCGTGGGCATAGCCTTTGGGGAGTCGGCCAACCCGCGCCGGACGATTCCTCGTGCTATTAGCCAAACACTGTGGCGTATCGTGTTCATCTACATTGTTGGAGTGTTGGTCTTGACTATGTCAGTGCCGTACGACAACGAGCGGCTGATTGGAGGCACGAAGCAGAAGACCGGCGCGGCTGCCAGTCCCTTTGTAATTGCTGTCCAGCTGGCAGGTATCAAGGTCTTCCCCGATGTCATCAATGCTTGTCTACTAGTGTTCGTGCTAAGTGCCGCAAACTCCGACATCTACATTGCATCGCGGTCGTTGTACGGTTTAGCACACGACGGCCAAGCACCCGCATTCTTCAAGCGCACGACAAGCAAGGGCGTGCCGGTGTACGGTGTATTGGCGGCAACTCTATTCACGCTACTAGGGTACATGAATGTCAAGGAGAGTGCAGCAACCGTGTTTCAGTACCTCGTCACGCTTGTCACTGTGTTTGGAACGCTAAACTGGGCCAGTGTTCTCGTCAGCTATCTTGCCATGCTCAACGGTATGAAGAAGCAGAGAATCAGCAGAGATCAGATGCCATATCGCGGCGTGTTCCAGCCATATGGCGCCTACTTTGCGCTCCTAGTCACGATTCTAGTCACTATATTCAATGGTAAGTAAGCGAACATATACGACTACTTCTGATACATACTGCAAGAGAAGCCAAAACCTTGAATTCTACAAATACTAACTCTCTCCCCCGCAGGCTACAAGGCGTTTATTCACTCGTTCGACAGGATCTCGTTTGTTACGTCGTACATCGGCATCATAGTCTACCTCGTCAACACCTTTGGCTACAAGGTCTGGTATAAGACGAAACGCATCACGGCCAGTGACATGGACCTGTCTACGGGTCGTCTGGATCGGGATGGAACGGAATATGTCGCACCGTTGGAAAAGGGCGTGCGATGGGTTCATGCGAAGGTTGTCTATCAAAAGAAGCCTACAACCAACTTTTAGCGAGTAGTACATGTAGCATGTAGTCTAGCTAAGAGGGGTTGCATAATAGCTGAGCGGTGGCTGTAAATTGGCCAAAGGCGGTGAAGCCCATAAACAACAAAATGCATCAAGAAAAAAAAAACTACAACTCAACTCTAGCGGGGTGGCGGAAACTTGCCCCACTCGTACAAAAAGCCAGTTCTAACGGTGATTAGCCGGCCGTTGAACCCCACTACACACCGACTATTTTCATACGACAGGGCCCGCCTAAAAAAGAACTGAGAACAACATCAACTAGTGAAGAAAATAAACAGTGAATGACGATATTGCTGACAGGGGGGCATGCTTGAGGCTGGCTGATCCGGGCTTTTCGTCAAAGTGGAGTGTTTGTTGTTTTTTCACGATGGAGGGGAACGAATGGAGCGGAACGGAGGGGTTGCAAAGATGAATTTAATTTCACTTTACTCTCTAATTCATCCATCGCTAGCAATAGTGAACAACCCACTACGGAACTCTGAACAGTCGGAGGGGCATTATCGAGACATTGCGGTGATCCTGTTCTTCAGCTGATGTAGGTCAGGGGCAACTCCAGCCAATCCAGGCTCTCTGAGTCTCAGACTATGCACAATTTCAAAATAAAAATGTGGCTAGTGGCAGCCTGGCTCGTCCACTGAAAATACAATATTAATGCAGCGTTCCTAGTACACACATATTTTGCAGGAAGAATCTTTCTCTCCGAATTCACCATGGTTTTTGGCATTGTAGTAGTTCGTCGCTGATTCATCACTGATGGGCGTGGATGCGAAAGAAGAAAAAAGAAAATAATAGAAAATTTTATACAAGATAACGAGAAAAAAAATCCCCAATTTTCAGATAATAAACTATAAGAATTTTAAAAAAATCTCTAGGCAAAGCGAGTCATTCCATCGCCTGCGTTGCACTGACCACTCAAGTGCGCTGGAAAGCCGCTTCGCTGGGAATGGCAAGTGCGAAAATTTTAATCTGGATCTTTTCCCTGCTGCACAGGCTGCTTTAGGCATCCTGCCCTGTTATTAGACACTCGACCTGGTTATGACTGCTTCTGTATATATTACATGTACGCATACGTACAATTAGGTACTTTGCGGCAACTGCCCCCGTCTGGCCACACAGAAGTACGTGTAGATTAGGAAACCGAAAATAATAAACATTGAGCGCCCAATTGATGACTGCGAGGACACAGTTGATTAGTGTGCTGAAAGCCCTTCTTATCACACTTTCGTCTCGAATTAATGTGCCGATAAACAAGTCACCAGCTTCGATAGGATCTAGTCTACAGCCCTTCGAAAAACAGAAACAGGCTCTTTATGCGTTAGGACAACAGCTCCTGCTACCGATAGTATTGGTAACTGCGGTCCTTCTTTCCGTGCACTGTTCGACGGACAACAACCATAACAACAGGCTTGTTTACCATCCACCACTAGTCGTACTAATAGTACTGGTAGTGCTATAGCCCGTACTACAGCCATTAATCCAGCTCCTCTGTTTCCGTGCTGCTTTTTGTGTTTTGCTTTTCTGCTTAGTGAGTTACTCGACCAGCCAACTAGCTCTGCCGTACGTTGCAGCGAACCCGCTATCTTGGATATTGGATAGGTTGTGAGCGGAAAAAAAAACAGACCAAGAAAAATCGACAACAGCAAAATCTTGTGTTTTTTTCTTCCTCCTAGGATTTTACCACCTACGCCGCCTTTTTTGAACCTCGCTTCGATCTTTTGGCCCTCGAATTTCCCACCGACCGGCCTATTTTCCTCCTCCTTGCCTGATTCTTCCAGGTCCGCCGCCTCGTGAAGCTTGACGGCCCATTAGATAGCAGACGTCTTCTAAGATACCAACCCTCGACGCCCCCCTCTGAACGTCCACCTAGGAGTCTCACATTCTTGTCTTGTGCCTTCCTGTTTTCTTTCTTCTCTCCTAGTCCTCCCCCATTTCCAGCCCGAACATAAAAATTCACAACATCTGCCTGCCATGGATGGCGCTCAAGTTCGCAACCTTCTAGGGGCCATTTTGAATCCCGATGCCGATACCAGAAAACAGGCCGAAGCCCAGCTACAACAGGTGAGCATCAAGCTGACACATACGCTGTCATCACTCTCGTACCCATATACTGCTGTGATGCTATGGTCCAGCCGTGGCTATGTGCCTGGTGGTTACAGCACAAAAGGCTACCCAACCAACAGCAACTAACATGTGCGTCTCCCGTCTTTAGTTCCATGACCAGCCCGGCTTCCTGGGTATCCTGCTCGACATTCTGCAGGGCGAGCCGGACGTCAACGTCCGCCTATCCAGTATGTATATCTCGGTCCCTTTTTGTTACCCACCGTTTGGACCTCTTCATCCCTCGCTTCATGTGGCTACTATCACTACCGTCCTACTCACCTTGCTTGGGCCAAATGCCCATTCCAATACCTATCCGCCTACCTAGAAGCCGTCTTCATGGAACCCACGTATCCCGGCCTGTCGTCCGAGCCCTTCCGGGGCCGACCCCCGCTTCCGCCGTGCACACATTGTCAGCCTTTATTATCATATGCAATGTACTAACCACTACTTCTTTTCTCGCCTGTAGCTGCCATTTATGCCAAGAACCGTGTCAATCATGCTTGGGCCGTGATCGAGTCTCCCGAGAAGGACGACTATGTCATTCCCGAAGCCGAGAAGGCCATCTTCCGCGAGCGCCTACTACCCCTAATGGCCTCGGCTGAAGGCCTTGTACGCCCTCAGCTAATTCCTATCCTTCAGCGTATCCTACACTACGATTTTCCCGAGAGATGGCCTTCATTCCTCGATTTCACCCTTCAGCTTCTCAACACGAATGACACCCGCGCCGTGCTCACTGGTCTCGAGTGCTTGCTGGCCATATGTCGCACCTACCGTTACAAGTCAAGTGACAGTGAATCGCGTTCCAACTTCGACAAGATTATCGAGGCCAGCTTCCCCCGTCTCCTCGCCGTCACAACTGAGCTTTTGGGACAGGACAGTGATGAGGCCGGTGAAATGCTTCACCTTGCTCTAAAGTGCTACAAGCACGCTACTTGGGTATGTTTCCAAAAAAAACAAAAACAGAAGCCCTTACAATTTCCATCTCCTCATATAACATGAAAGACTAACTTGATTCTAGCTCGAGCTTTCTGCATTCCTCCGTGACACCAACCAGTGCCATGGCTGGTGCAGTGTATTCCTACAGACCATTGCTAAGAAAACTCCTGCCTCTGCTATGGAGGGCGAACCATACGAGCGCGAAAAGAACCACTGGTGGAAGGCCAAGAAGTGGGCTTACTTCAACCTCAACCGTCTATTCATCAGGTCAGTCATTTTAACGCCATAGGATCCATATCGACTCTTAATATGAACATTCTAACATGCTAACAACTATTCGTTATGCATCAGACACGGAAACACCTCGACTGTTGGAAAGTCTAGCGAGCCTGCTCAACAAGAATTCGCCAAGGATTTCACCACCAACATTGCTCCTGAGATTCTTAAGGCTTACCTAGCCCAAATCGAGCAATGGGTTGCCAAGACCGCCTGGATGTCCCGTCCCTGCCTGTCATACACTCTTGTTTTCCTCGACGAGTCTGTCCGGCCCAAGGAGATGTGGGCTTGCCTCAAGCCTCACATGACTAACATCATCACCCACTTCGTCTTTCCCACCCTCTGCCTTTCTCAGGAGGATGTCGAGAAGTTCGAAGATGAGCCGGAAGAGTACCTCCATCGTACCCTCAACTACTTCGAAGAAGCTACCTCGCCCGATGTTGCCGCTACCAACTTCCTTAGCAGCTTGACCAAGCACCGCCGGAAGCAAACCTTCGAGATCCTCAAGTTCATTAACACTGTAGTGAACGAGTACGAGCTAGCTGATGCCGGAGCTAAGAACCACATCGCCAAGGAGGGAGCCCTCCGCATGATCGGAACCCTAGCTCCCATCATCCTAGGCAAAAAGAGCCCTATCGCCGGCGAGGTTGAATACTTCATCGTCCGTTATGTTTTCCCCGATTTTAAGAGCTCTCAGGGCTTCCTCCGTGCCCGCGCCTGTGATACCATCGAAAAGTTTGAGGCTCTCGACTTCAAGGAAGAGCGCAACCTCCTCACCGTCTACCAAAGTATCCTCGAGTGCATGGCTGATTCTGACCTCCCGGTTAGAGTTACTGCGGCACTAGCTCTTCAGCCTCTCATTCGCCACGATGTCATTCGTATCAACATGCAGAAGAACATTCCCACTATCATGCAACAACTTCTAAAACTAGCTAACGAGGCTGATGTTGACGCTCTCGCCAACGTCATGGAGGACTTTGTCGAGGTCTTTGCTACTGAGCTCACCCCCTTCGCTGTTGCTCTGAGTGAGCAACTGAGAGACACCTACCTACGCATTATCCGCGAACTTCTTGAGAAGAGTGACAAGAACGGCGGTGACGATGATTATCTCGAGTTTGCCGATGACAAGAGCATTACTGCGCTCGGTGTGCTACAGACCATTGGTACTCTGATTCTGACTCTGGAGAGTACCCCCGATGTTCTACTCCACATCGAGTCGGTTTTGATGCCCGTCATCCAGATCACTCTCGAAAACAAGCTGTTCGATCTTTACAACGAGGTCTTCGAGATTATTGACAGCTGCACCTTCGCTGCCAAGGCCATTTCTCCTACCATGTGGAAGGCCTTTGAGCTTATGCACACTAGCTTCAAGGCTGGTGCAGAGCTCTACCTAGAGGACATGCTGCCTGCTCTGGATAACTTTATCCAGTATGGTGCTCCTTTCCTAGCCACCAAGCGCGAGTATGTCCAGGCTCTGTTCTCCATGGTTAGCGATCTCTTTGTCGACCCTAAGGTCACCGGCGTCGATCGCATCTGTGCTTGCAAGTTGGCTGAATCTATGATGCTGTGTCTTCGGGACCAAATTAACGAATGCGTGGATGGTTTCGTTATTATGGCTATGAGTGTTCTGTCCGACAACACCCCCCGCCCTCGTACCTACCAGGTGCACCTGATGGAAATGGTTATTGGTGCCATTAACTACAACCCTCTGCTCACCCTTCATATTCTGGAGCAGCGTGGCTGGACCAATACCTTCTTCACTATGTGGTTCACCCAAATGGCGTGGTTCACCCGTGTCCATGACAAGAAGCTTTGCATTACTGCCATCACTGCTCTGCTCAGCATCGGCCCTCAGAACGTTCCTAGCAGTGTTTCTACTGGCTGGCCCCGTCTTCTGCAGGGTGTGACCGAACTTTTCCGTACTCTGCCTCAAGCAGAGAAGAGTAAGTCATTCTCATCATATGATGTCATTATGTTCTTTCATTATCCCAACTGAATACTAACATATTATTCAACTATAGACCGCGAAGAAGCTCTAAAAGACGATCTGCGCTTCGATGCTGGCAGCTTCGATTACGGTGAGGAAGATTGGCCGGAGAACGATGCCTCGTGGGATGAGGAGGGTAATGATGAGGAGAAGGAGGGCACTGGAGCCTACCTTGACTTCCTCACCGAGCAGGTAAGCATCTATCGTACATACCAATCCAGTTTCACACAGTCACTAACAATTTTTTGTCTTACAGGCGCAAAAGTTCTCAGCTGCTGACAATTACGACGATGATGATGAGGATGACCTTGGTGAAGAGAGTGCTATCCTTGAGTCTCCCCTTGACAAGCTAGAGCCCTACCAGCTATTTGCTGTGACCATCAATAGTATGTACCACCCATCCCCCTCCTTTGAGAAAAGAAATCCCGCCCTTGATGAGAGGCAAGGCCGTTGCTAACGTCACTTTTACCCACAGAGCTCCAATCTGAGCAGCCAGAATTCTATTCAAGTCTGGTTACTCAAGTGCCTGCCGATGACCAAGGTGAAATTCAAAACATTATCACCCGGGCACAGCAGATCGCCATAAATCAAGCTAATTTGGCTCAACAACAGGCCCAGCAGGCCCAGAGCGGTGCTATTCCTCAGTAAAGCTGAAGATGAATAGTGTTTGTCTTTCTTTGGGGTCGTATCATAGTGCTTGATTCGAAGTCTTGAGGAAAGAGATACTACTGTTCCTGGTCCTGAAAGAAAAAAAAATCCGTCAAAAGAACAAAAAATTGCTGCCTGAAGATATCTTGCACCATGTTAACACATCTCTCTTCCCATTTTCTTTTTTCATTTTCTTTCCCTTCTCGCGGTCTGTTTTCCTGATTTCTTCTGCCCCTTGTCTTGATGGTTAATCTGTACGACGGTTCATATATTTTACCGGCTACCTTCTCCCCTTTCTACAATCCTGCATCTCTTGTCACGCTCATTTTCTTCCATCTATCTGTTTCTATCGAGCTATTCAATATTCCCCTGTTCCTTTTCTTTTCTTTCGTACACCATACTTTCTTGTTATCAGGTTTCACTTTCTCGAAAAATAACTCGTCGTTTCGTATTTTGAACTTGATATTGTTCCAGTTTATTGTTGTATCATGTCTCCTATCCGTTTATATGTGGTTGTGGTGATGATAAAAGTGATTGTTTAGTATATCGTACTATTGATGGAACTATCAAATAGCCAGCGTAAGAGAAGCTTATTTCACTTCAAGATAATGTCGAATGAAGATTACATGTAGTATTGAGATGTTGTAGTATTATACTACAAAAAGAAAGGCACCAGGCGAACCCATTCTCTAGCAATTCTCTAGTGTTGATCGTTAGTCTACAAAGTTGGCAAGTATGAAGCGATATATAGTGAATGAATATCACATTCATAGAGGCTTACAGCTCGACGATCCAGTTCGTTCCTTTCCATCTATTTCTCTAATTTGATATGACGTTTGCCAGTGGTGACGTTATTGTCTCTTACTTTTTACTGTTATATATCTGCGTGGGAGAGCTGAGCTCACGATTTTAAGCGATCTTCCCTCATTACACGTTATGCTTGGCCAGGCTTTCGTTACAAGTGCGCTTAATTGAATGGTGAATTCTTCTTCAGGTAGAAGTTCATGAGGTATTACTACTGATATGTCATATGTTGGGGACTTGAAAGATTGTGGATGCTGTGACAAACAAGTCGAAGTTTCTATGGTTCTCGGTCTTATAAGTGAATTGTGATATCTAGATAGTTGTCATAAATCGGTATCGTAACTAGTGTATTCCTATAGAGATCTTAGCCGGATAGTCAATGAACCGGGAGAAAAAAAAATAAGGGAAAAGAATTTGACTGTAGAGGTAACGGCGTTCTCCGCTTCAACGATAATCAACAATAGTGTTTAGAAAGAAAGAAAAAATTATGCCAAGTAGTTCATTATTCGAATGACCTTCCTGTAAAAGAAATAAATACGACGTTGATTAATATGATCCCATGATAGTTGGTCTTTTGTCGTATAATAGATAGTTGGTTAAATTAAATACGGCAAATTTTCAGCAATATTCGAAAATACAGCTATTTCATCTTCTAGCTGATCCTGAATAGGAAGTCATAAGCAGACAAAAGTTATTTGTATAGGGTTAATGTAAGAATACACCCAGGGTTATACGTTATATAAGTACAGCATTAGCTCAGCTCGGGTAGAAAGGAACCATGAGAATATGCAGCGAAAGAAATAGCAAAAAAAGAAACTACACAGGAAGTGTTCAGCAAGGCTAAAACTAGATAATTGCCGAAAGCAAACAGATTCTCGGAGCTAAAGTACAGTGAGACTTTGACGACAACTTCACAGTCGGTGTTTCCCGTGTCTTCGAGTTTATTACTTTCTACTCGTCATGTGATAAAAATCAATATTCATAGAGCTCAAAGACTTCACTATTCCTGTTAGATTTTGTTTATTTTTATTTTTTATATTTTTTGGGTCATCATCCATCATATTGGCTTCTATAAAGTCCGATAGGAGTTGAAGACACGGGAAATAGGAGAGCCCACCGGATTTGTGGAGATGAGCTCGTTCTGACGTAAAGTAAGCAATTTATAGGCAAGAAAGAAAAAACAAAATCTACATACTGTTTTTTTTTTATGCTGGAAAGAGAAGAAAAAAAGTATGAGCGTGAATATGAATAGAACAATATGGACATTGCTCCAGTTATCTTTGTCATACTAAAAAGGGGGGAACCAAAATAATAGCTGGGAAAAAAATGCATCTTTTTTGAGCCCGGAGTAAAGTCTTGTTTCTCCAGACTGAATCTCGTTTTTATTTGAAGGAGGGCAAGGAACATTACATATGTTAGTTGGTTTATTTGGTACTACGAAAAAATACACAACTGCTACCATGATATATAAGCCATTGTTCATGTGTCACTGTACAAGGTACGTCCTGGTATCTTTGTCGGTTTTTTTTTCTGGTTTACCTCGGGATCGTACATCATATCTCATCTATTTGTAGGTAGGAGTAAGAATGGTATTCTCATATTTTTTTTTTGGTTAGTGCTGTAGCATTTTTGTATGTATCTTGTAACGTTCATGTAGAATGCCCGGAGCTTAGAGACGGCAAAGCCGGTATACAATACTTACTTAGCCTTACAATTATAGTATCAGTGGATATTTCATAAGACATATTTGTACAGGAGGCTCAAAAAAAAACTGGGCTTAATTCTTTGCAAGGTTATATATTGGCTAAGACCTTGACTTTAGATATTGGTAAAGGGGGCCAGTAACTTTTTTTTTGGGAAGGTTTGGATTTATATCAAATTATGGAAGTGAATAGAATCTGTTGTAGACATATAGCAGTAGTAGCTCTTATGGCTTTATCTGGTGACTTTTGAGTATATAAGAGACTGTAGCTGAGATATGATGATCTCAGGAAAAATACCATAACAGTAATCGATTTATTACGCTTTAACAACGATGTCGAGGCCGAGAATAAGCAAGATGAAGAAAAAAGAACACACCCAAAAATATAACTGAAGAAACAAAAGAACGGTACTATCGAAGCCGAAAAGAACCGGCAACTGTTTCGGGTCGCAGAATTAGGTACTCATGACATCCAATAATGATCCAGCGCAAAGAAAACTCAATAAAACGGTTGATATTCACATGTGTAACCCTACGATTGGATCCTAGGGTTATATCGTCGAGAGGCTAAACCCGGCGGCAAGACACGTCTTTGGACAACGCATGTGATAACAGCGTTTTGCATGCTATATAGTAGAAACCCATGTCTGCAGCATTATCGAAATAAAGATGCTGTTGTGCATGTGCACTATATATATATAGAGTTGTGTATAGCGTAGAGAACGCCGGTATGGCTTCGTATAGCATGTTAAGACTTATTAACACGCATGTCCTCGTCTGCAGCTCTGCTGATCGGGTTATCACCGAATCTCCGGAGGCAGGTCCCACTTTGGATCTTGGGACACGCCAACCCGTTTTCTTAAGCTGGCCATGTTTTATTTTCCCAGGGTCTAGAGGAGAGAAGAATATGGGATATGCTGCCCCGATCCAGGGTGTCTGTATATATTTTCTTCGTTTTGTTTTTTTGTTTTTGTTTTTGTTGTTGGATGTTGGCTAGGAAAAGGCACATTGTTCATAGAAATATTAGAGAACATCCTCATGTCATATAATATCACGGCATACTTTATATCTTAGGGCAGGGTACTGGGGACCACGAGCTACCGCTTTATAATGAAGCTGAAAACCTTAGTCTCTGGGGCAAGTAATTGTATCGTAGCACTATTTTCTCGCCATTCTTGTCCATAGGTGGCAATCTGCAGTACGAGACACATAGCCCCATGGTATCTGGACTTCCAGCTACTATTACCTGAAGCAGTATCAAGAAGTAGATTCGGGTGTTGCTCGCAACTTATATTGTGAATTGCGAAGCTCCTTTATACAGAAATATTGTAGGAGAAGCTCCGCTGGTAGGCTTTTCAACACACGCAGATACATGCCTAAGATCACATCTCAACTTTTGTGTACGCATTGCTTCACTTACATCTTACAGGATCTTCGCTTGTCTTGATTTGCCATCATCATTAGGTTTCTCTGAGATAACTGGCCGGAGTTGTTGGAATAAAGCCATTCCAAGTAAGCCAAGAATCAAAACATACATATATATATCCACGCAAAACAACCGTCTCCTCCCACAACCGACAAATGTAATCAAAATTATCCACTGTCTGCCGTCTTCTTGGAGTCGTCATAGGAGAGTGAGCTGGGGCTACTACTACCTTTGCCTTTATACGTGCTTTGTTGCTTGCTACTATACTATTGCTGGCTATTGCGTTTACAACCCTCCTTCGTCCTCCTTCGCCTATTCGAGATTTGATCCCTTAGATCCGGGTTATTCCAGAGTTTCCAACAAGTATCTTCATATATACACTAAGCCGTGTTTGTTTAATAGCCAGGTTCAAGTCTTTGAAGGGAATACATCCATCTATAACTAGGCCTCCTCTCTCACTACCTCTATCTGCTTTATGCTTGTCCATACAGTATAGTCTTTCGACAGTTTCTGCTGTATATCCTATCCGCCATGGCGACCTACGCTAAGCTACACAAGCACACCTATCCCCGCATATCGCCTACGAATCCGATCAACTCTCATGCTGGCCGCACCGTGCTCGTTATCGGTGCCTCGGAGGGCATTGGCTTCGCCATAGCCAAGTCCTTTGCATTTGCCGGTGCTGCCCGAGTCGTTCTGACGAGCCGCCGCCGAGAGAAGTTGTCGGCCGCCGGCGCCCATCTAGCCAATATCATCCCGGAAGACATGAACGCGTATCCGGCGATTATCGAGGAGATTGTTTGCGACACCACGTCCGATTCTGATGTCAAGTCGATGTGGGATAACTTCTATAAGAGCGCCATTGAAGTCGATGTCTTGGTGCTATGCGCCACTCCAGACGAGGCAAAGGGCTCCATGCTAAACATCACAAACTTCATCAACGCGTACCAACACAATGTCTTCAGCCCCATGAAGATGGTCTCGCTGTTTGTTCAGCACTGTACCAAGATGGCTACAGTGGCCGCCCGTGCTGCTGGAGTTGCCATGCCTGGTTCTGTTTCGCCGCCTAGCATGTCCTATGCCAACCCAGCCAGCGCCTCGCGTTCAGCGTCTCGTGGAAGCACACGTTCACAATCGTCAGATACGGCACATATGGCATATGGTATACCTCAAGCACAGTATCAGCAACCCGGCTATATCGACTCTCAGCCACAGCAACACTGGGCGCCACCGTGGACACCACAAAACCCGCCTGGCTTTGACTGGAGCAACAAAGCCATCATCAACATCTCGTCGTTCATGGCCCATGCCAGTCAGTCTCTCAGTTGGGGACTGTTCTCTGCGACAAAGTCGGCTTTAGCAAGCGCCCTGCAGAACATTGCGTCGGACTTCCATCCAGCAAAGCTGCAGATCGTGAGTGTACATCCGGGTATCGTCTATACAGAGAAATCCCAAAGGTCAAACATGAGCCCTGGTAGCCTTCCCTTCAGCGATGGTAAGCCTCCCCTTTCTTCTCTTCCTTCTCTTCATCCCTCCCTTGGAACTCGCACAGTTGGGCTAACCTATCTTTCCTTTTTTCTTGCTAGTCGATCTTGCTGGTGACTTCTGCGCCTGGGCAGCAACTCCTCAAGCCCAGTTTCTCCATGGCCGTTTTGTATGGGCAAATTGGGACGTCGACGAGCTTATTTCCAAGTATCAAAACCCACAGACTTGGGACTCTGGCACCTTGAAGATTGGACTTCAGGGCGTTGAGAGTGTAGATATGCGGAGAGTCTTCAACCAAATCGTGGATAACACTCGGCCTGATCTATGACGATGTACCTAGCGATTGACCGAGAATAAAGCAAAAGAAAGAAAAGAACGAATAAAAAGAAGAAAAAAAGCCAACAGATACGACGTACAAAACGAGAACACGACCAGATAGACACGACCGCTCACTTATGAGATGAATCACTGTATACTATGTATATACAGTGAATCTTGGGACTTTTAGTATCAAGGGGGTTTGTCCAAATAATAGTTTGAGCTATTCTAATATATATCAGCACATTAATCCATGAAATCATTATCGAAATGTCGACAAGACAAATGTTGAGTAATACATATTCAAGGAACTACTAGGGTTATCACACAAAAATAGGGTTACGAAATATGCTCATACTGTCTGTCCAACTTCATCACCACTTGGGATTCCGCTAATTTGCTATAACTATTTTCCCTGTCAAAGAACCTTGGAATCTCTATCTCCATTAAAAGAGTCCTTTTCTACTGAAGCCCAACATCGTCGAATCAGCTGGCCTAGTATACAATCATAAGCTAGTATCTTTTATCCTTTCAACTTGCTTTATCCCGGTCTTGAACCATGGTAATATCCTGCATTTTCTCTACTCTAAGTGTCTGGGATACCCAGGGCTGGTACGTAATAGCAAGCAGGTGCGGAAAAAAAAGTAGAAGTAATTTGGCCCGCTGGTCAAATAAGGGCAAGATAGGTAGCTTGGCTTTGGTTAAGGGGGAGAAACCATGGTTGAAGGCCATCCGTGATTTTTAGTGTCAGGAATCGGTAGCAAGAATAGAACTTGGTAAGTATGTACATCATTGCGTTTAAATGAGTGATAGAGGGTAGTATGTTGCCGTGTGGTCTATATTAATAGAAAGCAGCAACACGGGATAGAAACATATACATGTAGTTGTTTAGGATCTGGGTAAGGAAACGCATTAACAGGACGTATCTGATGTGATTAAAGGAAGCATGTGATAGATGATGAGTAGTGAATGATGATTACATATACCAAAAGCTAGACATACTAACATGGTAGCCACTTGGACTTGTATTTTTATGTGAATATCAAGTGCCTCTAGAAGTTTCACATCGGGATCCCTGTGAGTTGTTGATCTCTAGAAACTTTGACGTTGACACTGTAGATAACGATCATAACGGTATTCCACTCGCATCATGCTACAGCACTCAGATTCGCATCGACTTCTATTTTCACTCATTTAATATAAAGATTGGTCTGATAGTAAGGAAGCTTTGAAAGTACGCGATCCTGGTAAGACGACGAAGGTCCAGGTCCCCTTTGTTTGCTACGTGATGATATGTACCTCTTTTTCATATATGTGCTGAGATTTATGATTGACATAGGAAGTCCATAATATGCACAATGTCGAGTTATGCATAAGAGGAGGTCGCCTTTGGAGGTTACAGGGCCATTTTCTTGTTTATTCAGTTTCGTTGATCACCACTTGAAATGCACAAAGGGGAGTTAAAACTACATAGTACAGTGTCTATTCTCTGTCGTGAAAGAGTGGGTTTAAAACAACACTATGAAGTAGCTTTCTGCTCTCGACATGTACCTTTTCTTGCACCCCCTAGTTATTTCTTACTTTCACGCCCTTTTGATTTACACGTTTTCCTCCTTTCCATATAACGACGGTGTGGTAATAAGAACATTTCAGGGGGGGTGCACAAAAGGTACATCCTGCGCACAAACAGCTACTTCTAAGAGTCATTCTGGATATGAAGTCCCACGACAAACTTTACCCGCTAGACCATGTACGAACTCGTGTCAGTTGAGGGAAAAGATCTACTCGGGCTAAAAGATCTCCTTTTTCCTAATCTGACAGTGACGATGTTTGGTTTCTGGATACACATTTTACTTGCTTTTTCTCTCATTACCAAGATATGGAGAAACTCTACATTAAGATTGATCGACACTTTACCGTCGATCACAACCAAGTATGGCTTTATTCTTTCCAAGGGCCATCTTTTCTTGCAGGGAAAAACAAACTTTCCAAGCGTGGCCTTGAAGAAGGATAACAGCAGGCCGTTTGCCCAAAGAAAATGAAAAGAAGACCTAGCCAACCATTCTTTCTCATGGTAACGAAAGACAAGGTGGATTGCCACATGAGTGGCGTTTTTACGCGAGGGAAAATCCCAAACAGGGGGAACAAGAAAAGGCAAAGAATATATATACAGATGTACTTATAGTCCTCATGAAGAAAGAGGAAAGGAGCTGACCAGACGATAATAAAGATACAGCGTATTTGATCAATAAGCCACAATGCGTGGCAAGAGCAGACGAAAACAAACAAGGGCGACACGATGAGAAGCTGCTCTAGTGGCGCTGTTACTCAGTAGGATTAGTTTTAGTTCTCGGTTGGCTATTGTTGATTATCACCTGCTTTCACGTCCTACTATACGACAAGGCCTGGTAGAGCATCTCAAAGAAAACTCATGTCTTCGTACTTGTAGAATGAATAAACAAGTAGATTTAGAGAGGCAGAGTATATGACGTCTCACGTCGACAAGAAAGGTTAGGAATGCTTTCCTCTCGGGCGTTTTCTTAGTACTGGGAAGAGAAAAGACAATAAGATGACATAGACTTTTAGCTATATTAAGAGGACCTTATTAGTGGGTTAGGCTCTAGTAGCTGTATCGGTGTAAGCACAACATAAAACAATGCGAATGAGGTCCAAGACACAATGGTTTTTGTCTTCCATTTTGAGACTGAAGACCGGAAGGGCAACTAGCAAGGAACATCGTTTGAGGTAATGAAGCGATGGAGGCCGATTCTAGAATTTTTATAGAGAACAACATTTAGAGCTGTATGGCCATTCAAGCTGGTGAAAGATATCGTATATAAGCAAACGGTAGCCATTTTAACGAATTTGCTATTAATTACGAAGGGATGGAGGACGTAAGTTGGCTTTGACGTTGTAATCCAGAATTTAGAGAAAAACAAGGGACCATTCGCGTGGCAGGACCGAGAGAAAGCAAAGTGTGGAAGGAACGATTCCTATGTTGGATGGATATCAGGGCTCAGAGAAGAAAATAAACATATAGAAAAATAAACCCAGTACCAAAAAGTCTTCATATGCCAGACACTATACCGAAAGAACCCAGAAAGATGGAAAAGGAACCTCTCAGACCTCTCAGTCAGTACCAGATTGGACAGCTTTGAGCTCCTGCCTCGAGGAATAGGACTCGACCAGGACTCGACTAGGACTCGAGGTTTTTCACGGTGAAGGCACGGTCAGATTGGATGATAATGATGTGCAAGACAAAACAGGGTAGCTTCTTGTTTTGAACAGAAAAACAATTTCTACCTATGTACCAAGCTCTAGACCCTGGCTTGTCGATAGTGTCAAGCAATTGATTACTTGAGTATTCAAGTGTTAAGAGAAAGAGACGTTCATTGCATGTGTCAACTACAATATTAGCAAACTATGAAGTAAACAGACAAGACAGCGAACAGAAAGCCTGATGATTACAGGATGCCCGTGCCCCTTTGCGGCCTGAGCAAGCAAAGAGAGAAAGAGAGGAAGAGAGGGGGATTTTCTCTCGTTTTCTTACGGCTACTAAATTCATGTCGTCAGTTAGCCGGACTTGGAGAATTCAGTGTCACATCGAGCAAAATCACAACACGCTGGGTAAGACGACTTTCTGCAGCCATGCAAGGGGAAAGACGGCATATAGTAATTACTACTAGTAGTAATAGTTGGTCCTTTTGCCCTGCTTGACGGGCCAACCTGTTCGCTGTGGCTGGCTGGTCGGCGACTAGAATTCAGGCCTAGTGCAGAGAGAATTGCCTGAATAGAAAGATGGCCGGGTTCTTGGTAAGGGATCTTGTATATTCATACTGTATGGTTTTTGTTGAAATATATTCTACTAGAGGTAGATTATTGATATACAAGGCAGTTTACAACTACATATGTATATAATGTATTGCTATATGTATACGGCTCATGTAGAGGCTGGCTGCTACGGTGCTAATTCCCTACAAGACGATAGGAGATAGAAGAGAGAAGAGGCTTTACTCCGCGTGCACTGACGGTAGGAATCAGAAGATGCTAGGCCGGGGGAAAAACAGGATGTGACTACACGATGTGACTGCGTGATGGATGCTGTCTCAGAGTTGCTGGAGAATGTGATGGTGTGTACATCAAGAACCACTGCAGCGAGTCCACGAAAAGTGACCGACTACTTTAGGTGCGTGGCGACTTATTCTTGTTATTATAGGGATGTAGAGACATCCTGGAAAAGACGTAGATCGTCTTCTTAACGCTTGTTCTTCGATTCTTCCCTGTTCCTGGCAGCCGGGAATCAAGTTCAAGACAGAGCAAAAGAAATTCAAGCCAAGCCAAGCCAAGCAAGAGAAAGAGCTATTTATTTTCACTTTCTTTTTGTCCATGTACGGGAACAGACTCAAAACACCCAAGGGAGTGCCAAAGCAACGTCTTCCGTAAAGCAAACATACTACGCCTACATGAAGCATCAAAGTCCGTGGACCTGTTAGTAAGTGATAGCAACTGTATGTGTAGTCTGACATCGAGATACCAAGCCTGGACCAAGCGAAGCGAATGTGACGTGCCCAATGGTAGAAACAGAGACGTCTTGTATCTACCTACATGTGATATGTACTATGACGGGCAAAAGAAAAAGAACAAGCAGGCTAATCTGCGATCCTGGGGATTGTAGTAGCATGGCAAGTGGTTCCTTGTTTGTGATCGTCAGCCCACGCCTTTGCCTTTTTGCCTAAGCGGTGGTCTTTGGCACGTTTTTTTCATTCTTTCTTTCGTGTACGGGGGGCTATGTTCCTGTTCGCCATGCTTGTTTACTACCATGATGTTCCTCAGCTGACAATGTGAATGTATACAACTAGAGTGCAAAATAGATAAGAATCAAAAGGTCCCGTAGGCTGAAGAGCCATTTATCGGCCGTTACCTGGACTGTATGCTCGATACCCATAGGCAACAACCTCGTAGCGTGCTTTTAGTTCTTGCTGGCACTGGGGAAGTAACGAGAGCTTCTAAAAGCAAAGAAAAGAAAAGAAAAGAAAAAACCCCAATAAACTTGTTGCATGTAGGTCTTTGCCGTTCCGGGAAACATATGCAAGGGCGCCTTGTGTGTCTAGACAGGCAGACGGCTTGCCATTTATTGCAACTATATGTATGTATATATGTGACAACATGAACCTGGTAAAAGCGAGAGAACTAATGAGGAGATTCGAACAGACCTATAGTACGTCCAAGTATATACAAGTTCTTGTTCTTTTCGTCCTTGAAGATGTAGATAAAGAGCCTATTCCCAGACCCGATCTTGACGTGTCGTTTTATTCCGAGCGAGCACTATCATTCTCTTCTGTCTGTCTTGTTACTTGTCTTTTTTATTCTTCATTTCTGTCTTCTCGTGACTTGAAATAACGATATATTCTTTGTCTAATATCGAGTTTCCGACGCTCGCTTCACTTCGTTCTCGTTGCCCTTCTCTAATACTCCCTTTTAATACGTTTTACACTTCCATAGCTCTATCTACTATGGCTCCGATTCTCTTCGCTAGAGACTGCACAGACTGCGAAGGCTGGGCTGCTTTGGATCAAGGCACCCGGATTGTCATCTACATTGTGGTTTCGTTTCTCGGTCTCTTCTGCATTTCCTTCTTGTATTACTACGTCAAAGGTCCGTCAGCTTTCCATACACAAACGACATCGTTGCTTGGTAGTCGGTAATACTAACATATTCTGTAATAGAATCTCGCTATGAACAAGCGGAACAGCGCAACTTTGAATGGACTAGAATTCTGTACAGCGCTCTCAAGTTCTCTACTCTGATCGGGCTCTTCACCTGGTTCTATCACCAGTGGGAATACAACCGAGACCACCATCGCCAATATCCCGGTGTGCTTCGTGGCAACTCTGACCACAACCGTCTCGAGGATGACAAGGACCATTCCTCCGTCCATATCCGCGAGCTTCGCCGCCCTCCAAACGCCATCTTACCCGACGGAACCGAAGACCGTGGCCGTGGCCGCTCTCGTACCCGCGAGGAATCAACTGCCCGTGCTGGCCCCAAGGCCGCGCCCACGACAGCCGGTCTTGTCGCTCCTGCTATTGCCCCGGCACGCCGAGGCCCGAGAGCTGCCGTGAGACCAGCAGCACCGGCTGAGCTATCGACCGACAACCGCAGACACAGTGCTGGATCGTCCACTGTCGGCGAACACAATGCTTCAGACAGTAGATATGGCACGTCGACCTCTGATGTATCAGAGGTCATGTCGAAGAAGCCGGAGCAGCCTCTGGATAGCACAAACTATGTGTTTTCTGGAGAGCCGAAGAATGCTCCGTTCACGCAACCAGATTACCGTAACTCTGTGTGAAGGGAGCTCTAGGAACCAAAGAGATAAAAAACAAAACTTAAAACTACAGCACACGCATGACCTTTTTTCTTTTACGCTTTTCCTTTATTTTCTTGTTTGTCCCTTCCTTTCTGTGATATAGACTTCTTATTCAACATACATCTTTTAACTCAACTTTATTTCTGCCTGGGGCCTTGTTTTATATATGTGAAAAGGGCGTTGGAAGGGTATGGCAATGCCCCAAGCAATATTCCATTAATTAGCATACAACCTATATACCACACAAAAGAAGAAAAAAAACTGTATTATTATTCGTGGCCTGGGGCCATGATTTTTAAATCCCATTTCTATATCCATATCTGGAACACCGTACTCAGATACAAAACCGTGCTTTTACCTAGGCCATCTATCTGTCTATGAAAGTCTACCTGAGCTGCCTTGAGTTGACGAAAACCACTGCTCTAGTATGGCCGTCATAGGAACTTGGCTCCAGTTCGACGTTTTTGTAGCTTTTAACGCCTTGGTTTCTTCTAGCCGTACATCTGATACTATCTGGTCCTCTTGATCGTCTCGCTTTAGCAGGATATCAATACACATGACGTCGTCATCACTCTCCTTCTCCACAATTTCGTGTTCGGTAATAGTCTATGGCGGCTGGAACTGGCCTAGAGCCGATCGTTTCCCGGACTTGTACGTGTTAAGAGTTCCAAGAACCGGAGTTGCCACTGTGAACGTCCGTTTACATGTTAGTTTTCCAGTCCTTTCTCTTATCTTCCAATAGGGCTTCCTTGGAAGAGAAGGCCGACTTTTGCTTGTCGGCTTTAGCGCTTTCTCCAATATCTTCATCATCTAGAAGATAGTTTTTTGTAATGATCGTAGACATAGGCCATCTTTTGAGTACTATATCCGGAATTATAAGGCCTATCAAGCTCCGAGTAAACTCCCGTGATGTTATATGATATTCATTGGTTCTATGGGTTTAGTATTGTGTACAACCGTATAAAGGCACAAATGGGCACAACAGTATGGCTATTTGTGGGTCGGGAAAAGTGTTTTATATGCCTGTATAAATCATGTATAAATGCAACATACTATTTATCTCTTGTATGCATTGTATATCTAATCTAGTAAACCATCTATCAAGTTTCAGTTAAATAAGAACCACAGCAGATATGACAAAGTCAAATCATCATCATTTCCATTCAAGCCCATCTCGGCTTACTTCTTACTCGACTTCACAGTCGATCCCTTCGTAGCCGGGGCTGTTCTGGCTGGTGTCTTCAGCCCAACAAAGACTGCCCCAGCCACAACTAGCATGCCAACAGTGCCCATAGTGTAAGCAACCTCACGGCCAGCCCACCAGTAGACGCTGGTAAACAGTATTGGGCCAAGACCACGGCCTAGCTGGCCCCAGCTGCGCATGTTGCCGAGCTTACCACCTCTCTCTGTAGCCTCAGCTTCAAAGCTGGTCAGCGTGTTCAGGCCGGTAACGACTGTAGCAGAAGTCATTGCCAAGCATGTAGCCGCACCGTAAAGACCAGCAACTGATGTTACGCTACCAAGGAGAATGAAGGCGCCTAGGCAGGATATCACGCCGATTTGGACAGACAGGAGAGCGGGTAGGCGCCTGGTTACACCACCCTGTAGAATGGAAGCCACAAGACCGACATAGCCTAACAGACGACCGTTCTTAGCAGAAGTAAAGCCAAACAACTCATACGTCATAAATGAAAGCGAAGATTCCATTCCCGAGAAGAATAATAGAAAGACAAAGTGGGTAGCGCTCAGAAGGAAGAAAGAGTTGGTGCGCTGCACCTTCTCAGCAGAATTCGCATCAGTAGGAGTCTTCTCCGGACTAGAAGCTTCCTGTTTCTTAAGTGTCGACATAGATGGGAGAGTCTCAGGCAAGCACCTCCACAGGTATAGAGTCTCGGTTACAATCAGGAATAGTGAAACACCGGCTGCTGTCGCGAACGGGTTAGCAGCCACAATCGAAATAGACGATAGATATGCGCCAATGGCCGGACCGAATGTGAAAGCAATGGAGAAGCAGGCGCCAATCATAGCCATGGTAGAGCCTCTGCTGCTCTCATCTGAGATATCGGTGGCCATGGCTGTTGCCAACTGAACGTTGCCTTCGGAGAGTCCACCAACCACACGCGAGGCGAGGAAAGTGCGGAAATCAATGGCAGCAACCCAGAGAAACACAGATACGATGTTTCCTGCCATACTAGCAAGTAGAGCGTTTCGACGACCATAACGATCCGATATGCGGCCAATCACCGGAGAGGCAATGGCCTGGAGAATACTGAAAATTGGTAGAGCTACTGTTAGCTTATTATAGCCTCATTACGTCACTGAAGCTTTGGCTTGAGTGACTGATCCATGGCTATGAACGTACGAAAACAGACTACCCAATGCGCCACCTAGCAGCACAATATCGTAACGTGAGTCGATCTTGCGATGAAAAGATTGCTTGTACGTATTGAGATAGCTTAATGTTGTTTGAAGAAGAGTCTTGGGCGCATCTATCGAAGCAGATGCTGATAATGGAGCTTCATTGTCGCGATAGTATTCGAGGAGCTTCGGAAACAAAGGGAGAATAAATGTGAAAGAAATCTAGGGAATGTACATTAGCTTTCCGAGACTTGGCCATAGGGGGTATAAGTATGACGATTCAGTCACATAAATTGAAGAAGAAGGTGAGACAAAGAGGAGAGAGGCATACTAGATCTAGTAAAAGTGATATAGCAATCACCCGCAAGACCTTCTTGCGAGTAGTAGGATCGACGGTGGCCACCATTGTCGAAGAAAATGTAGAAATGTGCGTGATGTTTCAATTAGAGACGTCCTCAAGATATTTCTTGGCAAGAGTACGTCCAAAAGATATATATGTCGATGTGAATATATGTACGAATATAAATATAAATAGAGTGAGCAGTAAGCACAATATCGAATTTGCTCCAGAACCGGTCGTGACAGCAACGAAAGTTAAGTCTCCTGTACTTTACTCCTTCTATCGAATTAAAGAGAAAAAAAAGGATAAGCTTAAAGAATCGGAAAGAATTCGAAAAAGACCAGCAAAAAGGGATGACGCGCAGAAATAAAAATACGAGAAAACTGACGCTCGTTCTTTCGACGTGTTCTGACGTCCGGTTTTGTTTGCTGCACCTTTTTCTGGTTCAAAAATTAGGGAAAAAAAACCCAAAAGAAAGTATAAATATTCACCTTTAAATTTCGAAGCTGCACTGCAGAACAAAATTACAAGAGAAAAAAAAATTGGCGAATGAGAAGAAAATAGAAGAAGACGAACAACAACAAAAATAGAAGCTAAAGAAGAGAAAAGTGATGATCAGAGAAGAAAAGAAAGTATTGAAACTAAGTCGATTCAAAACAAAATGTCGTCAAGGCAGTCGCTAACATTTCAGGCTCCGCTTTGTTTTAGCTCTAGTTAGGTACTTGCCTATCTGAGCCAAAGCGTAAGCTTCCTTCCCTTTCCAACGCCCAAAAGACCAACAAAAGTTGTCGGCTCTACGACTGTGCCTAGAGTGTTTACTATTACAGTCATCAACAAAGCTGACAATCCTGGTGATATTCCGGAAACTACGAAGTCTAACAGCGAATGCTGACGTTGTTTTTCTTACTGCCAGGTCAGCAATAAATGAATGCTGTGTGATTGGTTCGACATTTCTCACCGGTCGGCGTCCGCAAGAATTCCGACCAAAGGACGAACTTATATCATAATAGGTTGCCTATATAAAGAGGAATAGAAAATAAGACAAAGAAGAACAAAACAAAATACGAAGATAACAGTCGACCTTTCCTGTTCGTCCGCTCAAGCACAGACTTGATATCATCCAAACACCATTGATTCTCATACAAAAAAAGAAGGGAAAAAGCAAGTTAGAGGGTTCAGTTGATTCAGGGCTCGAGCGTCCTGTTTCAGAGCATTTTTTTCGTCTGCTCCCGCACCCGCATGTAAATCAGTTACAGGTTATGGACCGGCCTATAGCGTTGTTTGAGACTGGCGCCAGCTGTTCTTGGATAGATATTGGAAAATTAGCAATAGATATATCGTACAACTACATGTAGCTGCTGTTTAAGCCTATAATTCGAGGATATCACATCAATGGGCCGACTTGACTTTTCTCGGCATAATTTTGTTGTTGTTATTGGTTCCTCTGATATGACACCCCATCGCTTTTATCATCTATCTGGCTTTAGGCCGTTGCAGTCGCTGCCGGGGCGATGTGTTCATCGTGTAGCTTCTTGATAGCCGGGATGATCAGCTTTTCGATCTCAATCTCTGGCTCTCCGTCTGGCAGAGTACTGGGGTCCAATGGCGTATCTAGGCCGATTGTAACTACCGCCTGAGGCTGCGCAATCGCCTCTGCTAAACCCACCGCCGACTCCTGTCCGGTCAATGTCTTCTTGCGACGATGCATGGGCACGCGGATCCAGCGGTCCTGCTTGTTAGGTGCCACAAAAACAACCTCCCACTTGCGAGTCGATAGCAGGTTTCCAACGACCAAATGGTGCTGGTAACGCTCCAACGAGTACTTGGCCTTGTGGACCAAGATAGCCGGGTCCGTCTCCAGCTTAAACGAAACAATCATGGCCTCGGGAGACCAGCCGTCTACCAGGTTTTTCAGGAACTTGGGCACCGGGTCAAGATCGATTACGAGCGATTTGCTTCGTGGCACCTTGGGCGACGAGTCGAAGTTGTCAAATGTCTCGGGCACATCGGCAACTTGAGCTGACGGCACCGCTGACTTTGTGACCGGCTTTCCATCCTTGTCGATAGCGTCCGTTGACTGAATCTTATGCTCGGCCATTCGATTCGCCGGTAAGAAAAAGTCCGAGACTGCCGCAGCCAGATATAATAGTGCGTTTTTTCCCAGCGGGCGTAGTAGCCACGAGATAGCACGTAGCTCGAAAATATAGTCGGTGATGGTGACAAATGGTAGCATGAGCAGCATGTTCTTCTTTTGGGCCGCCTTGTACTGTCGCAAGACCTTCAACATCTTGGCCTGGTGGGCCTGCTTGGCTACAACATGGCCATCGTCACCACTAACCTCCATGAAATCCAGGAAGCAATCCGTAGCGTGAGAGTAATGGCGAGAAAACGGCTGTAAACTAAACTGGCGATGGAGGAAAATCACGGCATATCCGGCCTCAAGAAAGTCCTCTGCCGATGTCGCACCACGCGTTCCGGCACTAAAGTTATCGATGAAGCGCACCGTTTGCTTCTCTAGAGGCACAGTGGTACCTCCGGATGTCACTAGAACCACACGGTGATTAGCTGCCACATGCTCATCAATAAATGCTGACGCTTGCGACGTGATGATGTCTAGGTTTTTGGGCGGTGGGTTTTGGCTGAAGTACTGGTCGGCCTCGCATCCTATGGAGTCCGTAGTAGAAGTCATATTGGCTGGTAGTTATGGAAATACTGTTACTCAAAGAGAGAGAGATAGGGGCCAATTCCCGTATGATTGATAGGATCGGTTTGAGGTAGTTTGAACTATGACCAAGATAGGACGACAAGCAAATCGCCTTTAATGGTTGAACTACGATTGAAGAAAAAGTCAGCTTAAACTTAGTTGCGATCGATCCATTTTCTCAGATTGAGATCTCATCAAACCCCGGATTTCCCATCCATCCATCCATCCACCAATCCACTGATCTATTGCCCCTCCATCTAATTTTGCTAGGGAAAAAGAGCCACCCCTCCTTGATATGTTGAAGTGCGCCATCCATGAAATTGGCCCCTGCCATCCCGACATTCGACGGTGCTAAAAGCGACTTACCGGCTATGAATCAGCTTGTTTAGCAAAATAATTCTGTATTTTGCTATTATATTTGTGTATCGAAAGGCTCAATTTTCTATGTTGTTGACTGTATTTCGAGATATGTGCTATGTCCCCAACCCTAAAAGCATACGTCACGTGATTATACGTTGCTGAGATATTTGCCGGATTTCCAGTTCCAAAAGATTTGGCACACTATAGTACATATATCGAGTAGTATAAATAAATGTTGATATGGTAATGGGTAAGCTATTGTACAGTTTCTTCTATGAAAATCCGGCATCCAGATGGTATGTGATATATGATAAAACAATGTTCTGTCCTTGTCCCGTAGTGCATATCGATTCGGACCTTTATTTATCTGAGCCAGGTGCCAGACGCCATGCACGCATGGGCAGACTCTGAAGATGCATGACACGGGGACGGATGAAGTAAATAAATGTGATGATACCGAACACTACGCACATCATATTCACGGAGTAGTATCCGTCACGCTGAACCTCGCAAATACCGCCGCCATCTGTGCAGAGTTCCTTGTCAGGCTGGAGGGCACACGAGAAGGCCTCGGTAACCAGGCTACCCTTAAGTTTGGTAGTGTCGATAGTTGAAGATGGAGGCTTGCAGGTGGCAACCGTGAAGGTATCTACAAGGTTAAGAATGAAGAAACGGGGGAAAGTGCCACCCAGGTTGCAAACGCTATATTTCTGTTAGTATAACTGATATCATGATGGTTCAGTTGGGCGACTTACGTAGCAAGCAGAGTCATGTATGTGCCACCAATCACGGGGTCAGCAACACGAGCATGGAAGGCCGATATAGCCACGAACATAACGGTGTTTGTAAAGGTCGAGAACACATGTTCCAGGATGACTACAAGCATGTACCACAGTTCAACGCCAGTGTCAGGGAAGATGCTAACGGTGAACTGGGCAAGGACAGCGGCAAGTAGTCGGCCCATAAAAGCCCAGCACCACAGGCGCATAGGCGTGTATTCCTGAGACCATTTGCCGGCATAGTAACCTAGACCAATCTCAAAGGGGAAGTCGATCAAGACGGTAAGCGCCATGTTTTCCTTTCCGAACCCCTTATCTAGAAGCTTCAGATTGGTAACGGCATCGTTAGCCTGGAAGCCAATTTTGGCAATAAGGTGCACAGCAATGATAGTCTGAATGTTGCGCAACTTCAACACACCCCACATGATACGGTACACATCCCAAATGCCATCCTCGTTATGGGTACGTTCCTCTTTCTTCATTACAGCAAGACCGAGAGTCACAAAGATGTAAGCCCAGCCCCAAAAGGTAAGATAGCCGCCCAGTGTCATGAGACCCTCGTCGCTAGGGACAGCGCGGAACCAACGGTTAGCAAACTCGCTAGAGTTGAAGGCTAGGAAAACGGTGTAAGACAAGAATTGGCCGGCAGTGAGGCCCACGGTCTGTGCTGTAGAAGCATACGAGACATTGCCGGGAGTGAGTAGAGTCAAAGCCCAGCCGTCAACCGCAATATCTTGAGTAGCACACATTAGAACCAAGAAGAACCACCAGCCAGTAAATGACCATACAGTAGGGCCACCTGGCTTGCCAACACCCGTCATCATAGCCTCAACTGTAGATCCAAGCCATAGCATACCCAGACCAGATAGCAGCTGAATAGGAAGGATCCAGCTCTTGCGGCGACCGAACTTGGGACTCCAGCAGGCGTCGACGATAGGACTCCAGAACAGCTTTAAAGAGTAGGGATAAGACGCCAGACTGAATATACCGATTTGGCTGTATGACATGTGGTTCTTGAGCAGGAAAGGAACAGAGCCGGTTGCCAGGCCCATTGGAACACCCTGGAGGAAGTATAGAAGCACTAGCAGGCCGAAGTTGCGTTGGTCCTGTACTGGCAACTCAAAAAAGCCATGGTTGTTCGCAATGGGCGTTTTAGGCACCGGCTCATCGAGAGAGAACTGCTCGCGCGCAATGTGGCTGTTGGTAAGCGATGACGCCGTCGCGCCAGGCGTATTCTTGCGCCGGAACTCGACACCGGTGTTCATGTTGTTATCGTCCGTAGTCGAGATTGATAGTGCGCTAGTCTTGGCTTGCTGAGCTTTGTTTTTCTTTGTAAGCTTGCGGCCACGAACGCTGCCGGTTGGCGAGGGAGTAGCGGCAGTTTCCGAGAGCTGGTCTTCGCCGATACTAGGCGATGGAGAGTCTGAACGATCAACGTTGATGCCGATATTCGAGAGGGGATTGCGGCTCTGACTTTTAGAAGACTTGCCGCGACGAGAACGAGAGCTTCCCATTGGATATGTGCGTTTCGAAGGGTGATTGTGACGGAATCGAAGTTGTGCTAGAAAGGTCAGGCGAGGCGGGCTGACAGAAGACCGACGCAAGGGTTTAGAAACAGTGACGAATTTGTATCTATAAAAAAAAAAAAAAAGATGCGAATTACACAAGAGTCTAAATCGTACCGAGCGGACTTTGATGGTCGAGAGTGATGGAAAATGGTCTTTTTGCAAGCTAGTATGATAAAGATTGTCTTTTCAGGGTCTGGATTCAGGAAAGTTTGTAAAAGAATACAATATTGTATTCCAATCAAGATCAAAATAAAATGCAAAGCTCTGTCGCGTATACAGGGATCGCGGCAACGTCCGTTCACACTATTCTCTTTGTATACATAGATATGTATGGTTCAACAAGACGATATCTTCTAGAACTTGACTTAAAACATGGAATCTTGTAGATGGGTCTAACGAGACCTCGTATTCGTCAGACTCGAAAGTAAATAATACGCTGCCTACATGCGCAAGTTGAGGCTCTAACAAAGCCAAAGCCAAACAGCACTAACAACATAGGTGGCTAGATCGCCGGCTCAGTGGTCAATTAGTCATCCCGGCGATGGGTAACTTCCGTTACTCAAGAGGTCCCAAAACTACAAAAAAAAAAGCGAGCATATATCCCAACGACGTCATCAATGCATTGAGTCGGCAGCTCTAAGCATGTGAAGCTGCTCTTTAAGTGAAAATGATCCTGTCGAGCACGCCACTCATCACTCTGAACGTAAACGAGTGGCTCCCCCCAGATCTCCAAGCAGCTAGTAGTGGGAGTAAAAAAAGCAAGCTACACGTTGGCTGATAAGATAAGATAAATGATAGGAACATCCCTTCCTATTGTCGCATTGTTGGTCTGCGGGTTCAGCTTGATTCGCAATCGCAAAAGTTTCTACTCTGACGTCAACGAAGTCGAGGCGAGGCCTTGATTTGGCCATTGTTCTCGATCTCTGTTCTTGATCTCTATCTCCAACCAATAGTGTGTCTTTTGGCATTCGCAATGTCTGATGCCGAGGACGAGATCGCGCAGTCTTTAGATGCTGAGATTGCAGAGCTTCAAGCTGAAGGTACTTCACCCCTCCCCCCTCGTCCTCTTCCTCTCTTCCCCGCGAAACTCCCTTGTCGCAGAGAATCTTACCTAACATTGCTATCTTCTCTATGATAGTCAGTTCCTTGAAGCAGCAGCTGCGCATCCAAGCAACCAATCTCCTCACATCCGAATCTATCCACCGCGCCCTTCTCGATCTCCCCGCCAACTCCTCCTCCTCCTCCTCATTACCACTCGATCTAAGCCCCGTCTCACCTGCTCTCGCCGAGCGACTCAAAGTCCAACAAGCGCATGACCAGCAATCTCTATACCGTCTCTGTGCAAGCATCACGGCCTTCAAAGTCACAGATCCCGATCCACACGCCGTCGACAGCGGTAAAGTCTTCGGACTGCGCTTCGAGCTCATGGTCAATGCCCGATTTCTACGCCCATACTACGTGTTGCTGAATCGCCCATGGACCGAGGATGGTTCACAAATGTGGCGGGTTCATAGACATACGGTGCCACCAGCTATTCCACTCACAGCCCTAGCCGCGCGATTTCTGCCCTCGTACAGAGAAGCACGTAGCGAACAACCGAAACAAGATCTCTTGACTTTTGCAAAGGTGCTGCGACGTGAGCTATGGCGCTACCATAATCGCATCGCCGCGATCGCAGACATGCGTAAAGCAACGGGTGTTTCGTCAAAGAAACAAATATTAGATCACCTGGCAAGTAGTATCGTAGAGATTGGTGCTTCGGACCCGGAAGCGAAACATATTGCGGTTACTTGGATCGATGGCCGTACTGGTCGCGTCATTGTCGACGACGATGGAAATGTTGAAAATGCGGCCGTGTATCTTGATGGCGAGCCTGATCTTGTTACGGCTAATAGAGTCACAGCAGGTGGTCAGACTGTCAGAATGGAGGACTTGATAGCAAGACTCGAAGATCCCAAGGAAGAACCACTGATAGAAGGCGAGACACTCGGTGTTTGAAACATAATGATTCATGAACGTTTATATATGCCATATTGACTAATCAACCTGCACACAAATTGCTTTTTGAGATTTATGACTACACAATGCGTGATACATACTAATGATCATCTCATGATCATCAGGCTCAGGGTCTGGCCGAATGCAGGGTACAAATTGGACATAATCTGTTCTGCCAGGCGTTCTTTTGCTTCCAATGGCCTCGATTCCGTACAACAGTTCAAACTTTAGCATGGCAGAAACACCAGTAACAGCGACTCTCGAGCCTGGATATCCGTCCAAGAGCCATGTAGCTCTAGGGGTTGGGTGTTTACAGCCTTTGCAAAGATGGCTATAGCGATACAACTCTGCGGTAGCGATGCCCTCTTCACCAGTCTAGCGGGTTTTTCGTTGTCGAGGGCGGAGCCACATTGCGTACAGGGAGTTTCTTCTCTTCCATCTGCTTCTCAGCTTCGCCGTCGATACGTTCCTCGTCACCCTCCCGTCCTACAATGGTCCACTTGACACCCCATCTCGCCATAATCTCACGCACCGTCTTTTCCCAACGCATGACCAGCGGATGCGCTCTCGCCACATCTTCAAACACGAGCTCTGTATCGTTCTTTCCATGGGCCTTGACCTTGTACTTCCACGTGCCATCGCCATTCCAGTACTCTGGCTGGAAGATCTTTTCCACCGACAGCTCCGTAGTGGCCAAGGCCAACAACGCCGTTATCTCCTTGTGTTCAGCACTATCTTTAGAAAACGCTTCTCCGATGCCTTCTAGCATCCCGCGTAGTTTGCCCGCAACTTCACCAAATGTGGCGCCGAGACTAAAGCCTTCGTCAAAGCCGGATTGGATGCTCGTGGCTTTAGCTGCCGTCACTCCGTCTCTGTACCCATTAGTGGCGTGCTCACGCTGGAGACGTGGTAACTCAGATAAGGCGGAAGGTGCGACCCCATTCTCGCCAAAGACAGGAGAGCCGGGGCGAGAAGTTGCAAAAATATCGTCGTCTGTAAGAGAATCTTGGTTGCCAATTTCACGAACGTTGGCATTGCCATCGATTAGGCTAGTGTAGGAAGCTCGTAGCTCAGGCTGTGGTTCACCTTCAATGCTGCCTACTATGAGCTCACTGTCACCACTAATCTCGAGATCAAGCTCTGATATGCGCATTGTGTTGATGTGCATGTTGAGGGTTGTGGGTTGGAGGGGTAAAAGAAAGTTCCCAAGTATTGAAAGAGTGTAGAAAATGGTTTGTATTGAATATGATGCTCCGAATTCAAAGGCTTTAAATTCTAAGATGGTTATCATGAATGCTAAGATCAAGCAGTATGACAGCAAGTCTTATGAAAAAGCTTTTTTATATTCATATGTGATGATGAATAATACAAGTCTTTTCAGAAATTCAATGTCTAACCCTGATATACCGAACCCTAAATACCAACATAGCGTCATCACAAAGCCTGTACTCGAGAATGAATTTCAGAAGTGATGCTTGATAATCTAAAACAAGCGAACTCAGTGTTAATCACACATAACCTTGCATGTGATAGGCATCGCGTGCGTCTTTCTATAAGACTAAGCTAAGACTAATTGGTAGGTGAGTGCAGTATATAGGCTGGTATATGGGCTGGATTTAGTACTTGTGTAACCTGTATTGTGTCGGCATTGGACTGGCTGATGTAATGACTCGTCCATCTTATAGTAATCCTTATAATGTCATCGATACTTATCTTGTCATGAATCGCCAAACTTATTCACATAAAATCTTTGGTTATATTAGAAGGTTGTAGATCATCATGTAGACGACATTATAAGTATACTAAAAATTTGGATATTATGAGTCAAACAGAAGTATAAGAGAACATAGGAAATAAAGTATACCGAATAAATGATATAAAGATAGCAAGAAAGATGTATGTAGAAACATAAAAAATGTAGGCATTTGTACAGGTGTAAATAGAAAAAATAGAATGAATTAAATAATCAAAACGCTAGAAGAAGGAAAGAACGAAATAGAAACCCTCGAAAACACTGCAATTGATAGTTGACGTAATCATCAGACTACTTGTTCGGGGTTCTCGCCTACAGCAACTATAGGCACAGGCAAGCCACGATCTGGACTTTGGAGAACTAGAATCTCATGACGACGAGCCTGTAAGAACTCAACTACACTGCGCACTAACATAAACCAACCGACAACCATGAGTATGTAAGCAAACCATTCAGTTCCGGTTATGTCTCCCCAGCCATTGCTTGTACTACTGCTAATGTCACCGGGCTTAAAAGCATGAGAGTTCGGATCTGGCGGGGTGGGAAACTCGGAGTTACCACTATTTCCGTCTTCGGGAGTCGGTGGTATGGCCGCTGCCTTCATGGAGAAGCCGTACTGGATCAAAGTGACGCCAAGGCCAGCACGTGAACCATTCTTCGCAGCGTGAGTGGAGTGCAGTAGGTATGTGAGAAGGAAACCGACAACTTGGAAGGACCATGATACAACGGCATTCCACAAAAAGCCAAATATGTTTCCTACTGGCATGCCATCGATGTAGACATCACTATCGCTGCCATAGCCGGGGGCCATAATCGTCGTTTCCCAGTAGGGGGGTGCTTGATCAGCGGCTGCTTGTTCGTAGGTCTAATGTGATGTTAGTAAGTGGGTTGATTGATTGAAATTACAAGATTAAAATGACATACCGGAGGCAGCTCTTCCTTCTCCTCGCCAGTATCTGGCTTGGCCGATAGATTAGAGAACACGCCATCTGATGCCATTCCTCCACCATAAACGCGACCAGTAGCACCTGAGCTGGATGGTGTTATTATAGCTGGCGTTACAGCCGGGACAGAGGGTACTACAGGGCGCGATCCTGGTATTGAGGTCTGCGGAAGATCTGAAGGATGTCTGTCGGTATCGCCAAAGGCATTTATGGAGGTGGATATCGGAGCGCGGCGAACTAAGCGCTGGCGGTCGTCGGCGTCATCGTCGCTATCACTATCGTCGCTGCCGAAAGCATCGGCCAGATCGGGATCGACTTCTCGATTGCGCTCGGGGGATGAAGGGCGCGACTGAAATGATGGTGGTAGACTGGAGGCTATGGATCGTCGCGTGCTTGTGTTGTGAGCATTTTCGTCGTCACGGGCGCTGACCTACGATATATCGGTTAGTATGAGATTCGGTTGAGGTTTCGTGTTGTATGGAGTTGATTATAGCGCTAAATAACGATAATCAGAAAGGGGAGGAAAAGATCGTAGGCTCGACATACTCGTTGATATTGTTGTGGAGGTGCCATAATGATTGTTGTCGATTAGAGCGGACGTAGTCTATACGAGTAGATAGTCACGTAAAAAGAATGCGACTGCTGGAAAGGAAAACAGGTGTCACGAGACGACAATTGAGGGGACTTATGAGGCGTAAGGGGACGACGACGCTGTTCGTATAGAAATCGATATCGTATGTGTGATGGTAGTTAGTGTTATATTGTGTCGAAGGAATGGAACATAGTAGGCCCTGTAATATAATGCAATGTAGTATAATAGCTGTATGGTCCTGTATTGTACTGTTGTAGTAGGCGGGCAATTTTGGCTTTGCTGGGCGTTGGTTGCAACACTGCCACTGTTACTACCCTGGGATGAGATTGAATTGCAATATGCAAGATATAGGCGAACGAATGAGTACCTAGGAACAGGTTGAACAAGGATAGGTGTGTTTGGTTGGACGGGCAGGACTTGATTGATTGATTAGAGCAGGCGTCGGGGAAGAAAAAAAGATGGCGTCGGCTGCACTTAGGAAGACATCAAAGTGCAATACTAGTGATATGTATTCGAATAGAAACAGGAATAACGAATCTCGGCCAGCGAGAGAGAAGCGATAGGAAAGAAAGTTAGAGAAATAACAGTACTAAAGCTAACAGCCGGATTGGTTGTTCCTTGACTGGCGAGAAAGCAGGGTCTGAGAGTATGCGACGGAAATAGGCAGCGGAGACGATAAACCGGTTGTTGTATACAGAGAACGACTTGGAGGGTTGTTACTTCTGGGTCTCGATATCTAGGGATGATGCAAAAATGCAAATGGTATATCGTGATCGTGTAGTAGGCTATGTATATTGGCGCAGATAGGCAGACAGCACTTGTTTACCCAGACTCTATGAGAGTTGTCTGGTGGCACTCTGTGACGAAACAAAGAAGTTGCGCAAATCAGTGAGAAGAGGTAGAGGAGATTGAAGAAGGGGAAAAGGAAAAGAAACGAACGCCCATTGAAAAAGAAAGCAAAAGCCAGTAAGGAACTTGGTGATGATGAAACCGAAGAATTACAGAGAACAATACAACTGCCTAGGAAAGAATTGGAGTATGTTTGGATTATGGCATAGCGAATATGCGCTTCTGGCAAGGGCCTGTGGCCTAGACTTGAATTGACTTATAGGGCAGTGAGCTCGCTGTAGAAGGGTAGAAGGGATAGAAATGGAGGCCTCATCTAAAGGCTTTTAGAAGGGATCGAAGTCACTATAGCGAATTTCCGTAGCTGACGAGGCCTTGAGAGCTCATAAAAGTGGATCACATGGTACAACGGAAAGAAGCGGCTGCTGTTTCCCTAAAGCAGAATATGCCAAAGCTTTTAGGCTGAGTAAGCTATAACTTTTGTGGGGTCTCTTCATCAGTTTGGACGACTTGGATAAAAGTTTCGGTCAGTCGATGACTTGGTGAAGTTTTGCTAGGGTGGATTGATGATTGGCGCCCTTTTTGCGGCCTGCAGAGCAAGAATTTGGTGTAGCACAGAAGAAAAATAGAGTGTTTGTTGCTCACATGTGAAGAGAAAGATTGCCCAACTTTTCTTACACTACCACTATTTCCTAAGAACCTTATACAGACTGCCTCGATCGGAAGTCATGGCTGCCCAAACTAGCGTTAGTATTTTCTTACCATCTATACCACTATCGTCAACTCTACAGATGCTGACCATATCTGCTACAGCGGGCTTTACGCCACTACAACCGGGCTCTGGGAATGTGGCCCAAGGATGTTTTGCGTCCCGATTGCCAGTTCCAAGATGTCATCAAGCGCCGGGTCAACGAGCGGTTTTCAGCTCCCGGTGCCGTCATTGATGAAGCTGCTGAGATGAAGCAAGTAACTGCGCTGTACTCGCTTTTGGAGGATCGCTACAAGATGCGGTATCCCTTGATCGGCCGTACCATGGAGCCAAAGAGTCAGCCGACGTACTTTGCGGACCTTCTCCGTGAGATCGACGAAGTCCCTACTCGTAGCTGGTTCACGAAGTTGATCAACAGATGGTCGGGCGCATTCAGGTTGCGCTAGAGGTTGTTATAATAGAATGGGACGAAAGCGGTAGGCTATATATGGCATATGCTTGCCATCGCCACAACCATGAGGTTGCTGGAAGAGAACATACTACAACAGAAAAGAGCATAGCGGCTTGTGTATCATTAATTGTATAATATACCATACTTTATCCAACCCTTTTATCTGATTGATATAGACTACATTGCATTTCTTATCAAGTGCACTTATTGGCGCACAACCTGCCTTTTATATTGCAGATATCTAACACTCTATTCTACTGTATCGTTTTTCCTTTCCCATCTTACAGGTACTTCATCTCAGGATCAATTGTATTCATGAGATCCATCGCCTTTTCGTACATGGTGAAAACAATACCACCACTCATAACAAGTCTAGCCAGACGGGGAACAGCACCGCTCCAGAATGTGAAGATGCCTTCCTGCTTGAATATCATTGCAGTACATCTAAATGAATTGCCGTATAACGCCTTGGCGTCGATACTTTGCATACGGGTCTTGATGGTGTCTAACGGCTGTGTAGCATACACTGTTATTAGGCCGGCTAGACCACCCATGGCAAAGGTGCCAACGGCACCAAGCTTCTCGCCAGGCGCGGTGTACGACTCGGCCAGCTGCTTCAGAGATGTGTATGCGGTGAAGCGGACGGCACTGTTGGCAGCTTGGCGAGCAGTAGTAGGGGCAAAGCCGGCAAAGAAACCACCGATTCCGCGCTCGCGGTATACTATGGGGACTGCGTGAAGGAATCCACGCATGCGGGGCTGCGCGCGCTTACGGTCATCGATACTACCGTATGTTAGTTTGAGTCCAAGGACCTACATTTGTATGACATCGATAAACCGCTTACAGGATAGTCTTGATACTTTCAGTGGGAGTGACAGCTAGCAAAGACTCAGTCACACCGGCACCAAAGCCAGCAATGACAGTGCGTGGGCCACTGAGCTTGCCATTTTCATCGACCAAGACACTCTTGAAATAGTCGAAAGCAACGAATCCTAACAATGTGTCAGCTTAAACGTAATATACCTGGTAGGACCTAGTTGTATCTAGTAATGACAACATACTAATACCAGCCTTTGCACTGTTTCCAACGATCAACGTCGTGCAACCGGCATACCACTGGGCGCCAAATGGTGGCCATGGAAGTTTCTTGCCTTCAGCTAACTGTCTGTTGAGTTGACTGCGAGTCTTGGCGACTATTAAAAGAAGCGTAGATATGAGGTCAGCATGAGACCAACTTTAAGAAATAATACTACTATGAGGGCGCAGCATGTGATAGACGGTCGACGTACACTCGGCGGGGTATGTGATGGCTATATGGCACAGCGGAAAGTCAGCAAACGCTCATATTATGGAAAGCAGCATTGAATCATACAGATCTCGATAGCACCGGCAGTAGAGCCTGCTAGAATCGAGCGTAGCGCACTCGGCTTTTTTCTCTTCTCGCCATCTGGCGCAGAAGCAGTAGCAGTTGCCATGATGTGTATTGACTCGTGATGCTTTTTTTGTTGTTATTAATGGAAGACAGGGCAGCCTATCGCTTCGTTCGGCTAAAACAAGGCCTCAAAGACAGGCTGGTGAAACAAGTGAATGCCTCAAACTTTATTTTGTTCTAGAATCTTCAATCCAGGTATACAAAGAAAAGCTGTCCAAGTTTTGCTAAATATTCTGCGACGGTCAGAATAGCAATTGCTCGATCTGGCGGCGGAAGTGGATCTTTCTTCAAAAGCCGAAAGCGGAGCATTTATAATAACATTTCTAGCCATAAAAGATCTGATAACGGCCGGTCGACCCTTTCAGGAATTTACATACGATGTATATATATGTAGGATAGCCTTGTCTCGTGTTTGCTATAGAAGACACTGATTAGTTGTTCTTCTACGCAAACTTGGCTAGGCCAGGGAACACAAATCTTTTGTGGCCGGTCGTTGCTCTTTGCCTTTGTCCCACTGCCAGTGACAACAAAGTTTAGGATAGTTCTTACACTCTTACGAATACAACGCTCATGCCGAGTCTAGATTCCTTGGATGCAAGAAAGTTCACTTAGTAACAAGGCAGGGAAACATCATGTTGGTCTGCAACACTTTGTTTATGCCACGAAAGTACTGCCCTGGGGTGACGACTGCTGTAGAATATTTTCCATGATTTCATCACCACAATACGAAATATTCGGAAATAGGTTGATTGCATGACCAGGCTGTGTAAATAGCAACAATAATAAGCATCTAGCAACCCTGAGAAGGCAAAACAGATCGGCGTGTTTAACGCCATCATCCTCGTCTTTTCTGACGTCGTCACTAGCCCGGCCGCGATTCATGTATGGGTCGGATAGTAGAAAGTCGCCGTACCATTAGCTTCGTTAGCTAGTCTAGCAGAGTACAATTCCTTATGCAATGTTTCGAACAGGGCATGGAAGTGAGGTGCGTCCTTCATGCACTACTACATTGCATTGTTTAATCGTCTGGTTGCCCGGTTCGCGTATTGCTAAACATTCCTGAGTGATACATACAGCCATAACATATACAACTATACATATATATGTTATGTGCATATGTTATGTATGTACAGAAGGCCCCCGGATTTGTTTCCTTCTTAGCAATTCTGACTGTGATTGTGTCGAACTATTGAACATTTAGACCACAGCGTCCACTAGTCACTTCGCTTACTTTTGAGCCCAACTACTGACTGTGGGAAAACTTATCATGACGAGACTTAAATTTTCAATCTGAACTGCGCCACGCCAGTCGCAAGAACGGGCGTTTAACGTCTGACGCTTTTATTAATCTTTTTTTCTTCTACCCTCATTGCTGGTTTTCGTAGAGATGAAGTACAGCAAAGGCGGCTATCTCGCAGTATCTTTTATAGCACGTAGTGCATAGTACATTGCGTACAGCGTATAGTATGTACTATACTGTAGTGCCCCAGCATCGCCTATAAATGATCACCGCCAGTGCAATTTAGGCCCTTTTGGCGGGCTGTGAAAGGAGGCTGTGACAGAGTCAGCGTTCGCCAAGGAGGAACAACATCCCATCACTTTTACTTAGTGCCGCCTGGCTTTTGGCTGCGTATCTTCTTTGGCTTGCCCATCCATCGTCTCAACGTCTTCATATAAGGTATAAACTGCCGCCTGGGGACAACCAGCCATGTCTTGGGCTCTCGTTTCTTTCTTTCTTTCTTTCTTTTTTTCGTTCTTTTTGTGCTGTACTCTGTAATTACAATCCCATTGCCAAACAAACAGCTTCTTCTTCTACCGCTCCCAGGCTAACAAATACATGGCCCATACCCTGATATCATGAACGACTCTAATGATGGCCGCCGTATGAAGATTCCGTCCAGCGCGGAGGTTTACAACGGTGCCGTTATTAGCCACTCTATACTACCTTTCCACGAAGAAGCCCAGAACCCACCGATTCTATTACAAACATCGCTGCAACGCCCACAAGAGCTATCCGAAGAGTCGCTATTTCCCCTAGTTCTGTATATTGCCCGTGTCGCAGGGTCCAAGAGTATGTTCACGGTACATTGCTAGCGAGCAACCATGACGTAGCAGTTGTGTTCTACCATCGACCTCCTCTATATCTCGTTGCTATAGATACCCCGCCAGCAACACTCACTGACTTCCGCTTCGAACTAGATATCATCCTCTCCAACTTTAAGCCTGGCCACAATAGTGTCACACGTACCGATGTAGAGAGTTCTCTTTATTTTGTGCAGCAGCTTGATCCGTCGGCACCTCTATTCACGCCCAACTGGACGCCGGAGCTCTTCCCCTGTGATAGCGAAACTAGCATTTCCGAACCCGACGCCGCTGACGATGGCAATGAGAGCTCCGTCTCTCTGTCGCCGGTTCTCAAAGGGGATGTGCCTGCTAGCTCCAGACCTCTCCCCGAGCCACCGCTGCAAGAACATCCGCTCTTCCGTGCGGCATCTCCCCCGCAATATAAGCCGCTTCCACCTCCTATTTCCGGTAGTATCCGTCGGAAGCCGGTGCCTGCAGATCTAGAACTCCGACGGAAACAATCGATCATGGCATCTCATAGTCAGCACGCTGCATCATCGGGGGCTACCACCTCGCCTAAACTTCAGCCACAAGAACCTACACAGCCTAAACCTTCCGTCAGTCCATATCTTCAAGAGATCATCAAGGCAGGCGAGCGCCGTCGCATCGCCAATGGTCAGCCACCATCAACGAGCAGTTCGGCATCGACATATAGCGAGAATATTCCAAAACCCATCGCCCGACGAACGCTACCCACCCATTCTTCTGTTCGCCCAACGTCAAGCATATATCCATCACCACGACTGACTCCGTCTCCGTCTCCTCCTTCCACCGCCACGAATAAGGTTGTCGGCACCGTAGGCCTTCCGTCGCCCGTCCACATGTCCTTGCGTGTAACTCGATGGCACCACTCCACCGGAAAAACCTGGCCAGTTGCCCATCTGGTATCCGCGCCCGTCTCAACCCCCGAGATGCGCCGGAAGAGTGTCGGCGCAGCCCCAATACCGATTCCACCGCTACGTATGATCATCGAGAATCCCGGATACGCACACTTTGCCGATTTACCGGAAGTCGCCTTTGTGCAGCGAGCGCCATCAACGGGATATCCTATGCTAGTGCGCGATATCGACATGGCCTACGAAAGAAGTCTCCGCAAGCGACTCCTCCAGCACTCCCGAGGGAAGAAAAGCGAGTCGGCCATGCCAGTCCCACCACATGTAAATGAACATCGTCGTTCAAATAGTGATGACGACTCTGTCAACCTCACCGGTGGCCCTGGGTTGAAGAAAGAGGGCTACACCTTCTTGACACCCTGGGGCACACGATGCTTCTTCAGAACCGGCAAGGGCGGTGCAAGCTTGATATGCTATCACCAAGTCCCAATATCGCCTCATAGACGAACTACCTCAGTCGCTACTCTATCCGGTGGCGAAGAAAAGAAGCGCTATTACGAGATTCCAGTCAGCGAGTTGCGTTTCAACCTTCCTGGGAAAAGCTTATTCGCGAGTTCATCAAGCGAGTCTAACGCCCATGATACTCTGCATGGTCTTGCGTCCAGTCCAATAGATGAAGAAGATCCAAACTGGCTAGGGAAGGAAAAGGCCGGCGGTGGCCGGCATGGTAACCATGCTAAAATGGGTAAACTCATTGTATTAGAGGGCGGTCGTGATATGATAGATATAATAGTTGCAGCCAACATCGGCATCTGGTGGCGGACATGGGAAACCGCCCATTAGATACAAGACAAACACTTTATAAATGGCTAGTGTTGATTAGTAAACATACATATATATTGCTCTCGGTATAGTACATACATACGAATCCGTCAATATAAACCAATTAGAACGTAACCCAACCGCGCTTTGCTTACAACTTATCCAATCGTAATTGGCGTATAACCCTATTATCTAGGGTTGTTATATTGAATGGATGACCACGTGATATCAACACAGCCAATCAGCGCACGGCTATTATGCCTGTAATTCCGCAGCTCAGTTGCATCAAACTATGGGCGAAGGACCACGAAAACCCGGCGAAACACGCCTATTGTCCACCAAATTCTCCCAGGCATTGTGCTCTCAATTCCACAACGGCCGCTTCCACTTCGCCCCCGATCCCGTGCCGGACAAGCGCCGATTCATTTACTCCGCAATTGGCCCCGTCAACAAACCCTATCCAAGTCGCCGGCTTAGCTCCTAGCCCATCATAGAAGCCCCTCACACATTCAAAAGGCTAGCTAGACTGGACTTAGTCTAGTACCCATTGGCCCAGCAAGAATTCCTGGATCAGGTTATTGTTTATAATATTGTTTATAATATTGTTTATATTCTCCCTCTTGTTGTCCATCTCCGTCAATGATGCCTAGACAAATCGCTGTCCGCGCTGCCGCTTCAGGCTTGGCCGCTACTCAACAGGTCATGGCCGTCCGTGGCGTCGTGCTAGCCGGATGCCGCACCTACGCTACGCCTTCAAACATGCCGCCGTCTCGCTTCCGTGTCCAGCCCAAGATTACCTGGGATCAAGACCCTGAGTCGTCTCTGGACAAGCTCGGAAGGTTCTTCCTCTTGACAGAAATGGCTCGCGGCATGTACGTTGCTCTAGAACAGTTCTTCCGTCCACCGTAAGTAAATAGTCTTTCTGCTAAAAAATAGATCTTGTTTTTGGAAAGATAGTAGTGACATTAATACCAATCGTCTAGATACACCATTTATTATCCTTTTGAAAAGGGTCCCATCTCTCCTCGCTTCCGTGGTGAGCACGCCCTGCGACGCTACCCGACGGGCGAAGAGCGCTGCATTGCCTGCAAGTTATGCGAAGCTGCTTGCCCCGCGCAAGCCATTACCATCGAGGCTGAGGAACGAGCCGACGGCTCCCGCCGTACAACGCGCTATGATATCGACATGACCAAATGTATCTTCTGTGGCTTCTGCCAAGAATCGTGCCCTGTCGATGCTATTGTAGAAAGCCCTAACGCGGAATATGCGACGGAAACTCGCGAAGAACTACTCTACAACAAGGAAAAGCTTCTTAGCAATGGTGACAAATGGGAACCCGAGCTGGCAGCAGCCATTCGTGCCGATGCGCCCTACCGTTAAAACGGAACGGGGTGGTTCTTCGTGGACCCCCCGGCTTTATATATTTTTATATTTTTTTACAGAAACAGAGTGGTTCGAATGGACATTGATCCTTTTGATATCACTAAATCATAACATTACAGCAGGCAAGCAAGATCAACAGACGCAGCGTATGTGGGAACTATTGCATCAGTACGAAGATGATATGTAGTTAGTTTCATGAATGCTAGTAATAGTATGTAAATACAACAGAGCAAGATTCATATGTGTACAATAAACCAGGTAGCTCCTCAGTCTTCTAATTTAACTCCATAGAACTATTGATATCAAACCTTTTGTCAAGTAGGACGAACTAACCCAGCTAGTAACAAGTCTATATTGCAGCTCTCTCCTCTCTGTTTCTGCTGCGTATAGAGCTTGTATCGTAACAATCTCGATTTTTTCTACGTTTGTATCCCTGCTTCGGGTTTTATTTTTATTTTAATCCTTCCGAATTCATCAATTCGGTCCTCATTGTAAACCATTGAAAGGCAAAATATGTATCTAGGACATGTCGTTCTTATCACTAGAAAATGGCTGACAAAGCACACTCACGTGACCATCCAGTTTTTCGCTGCGCCAATGAAAGGTGCTTCATTTTTGTGAGCAAATGCACAATGCAGCTTAAAGTGGTGTTCCAGAGAATACTTTTTTATCGTCAACTCAATTGAAAATAAGAAGTCGAATAAAAAAGAGACCTTGACATTACCTTTTCAGCACCTTTGCCAATTCCCTCTCTTAGCCCAGCTTTTTGTTTGTAAGTAGCCAATATTTTCCACATTAATTTTTTTTCCCCAATAGTCTCTAGGGTTTAGCGCTATTTAGAGCCTTGCCAATTGGCAGCGATACTTGTTCTATCGAGGCCGGGGACCCAGAGAAAAAAAAATATATGTAACGATATACGATATGAAAACAACAACCAGCTAACTAAACCCGTCTCCCCAGCCGCCAATTACTTCGGATTCTATTTTTCCTCGAACTCCGGTCCTCCCTCTTCCGATCTTTCGTTTACCTTTGTTCTTTTCGAGCTATATAATACCGCCCACCATGTTTCGTGCTGCCATCGTTAACGCCGCCCGCGTCTCTGTGCGCACTGCTGCCGCTGCTCCCCGCATGGCCCTAGTCCGTCCGGCCGTGATTGCCGCTCCCCGCGCCACTGCCTTGAGAGTCGCTGCTATTCGCGCCTACTCTGCCGCTCCCGGTCTGTCTCAGGAAGAAGTTCAGGGCCGCATCATGTCCCTGCTGCAGGGCTTCGACAAGGTGAGATTCCTTCGAGGCGGGATGGAGATAAAGAGGAGGTTTTGCATACTTAGTGGCATTACACTAGGCTATGCACCTCGATGTTTAGCTTCCGTGAAGCTATCCTGGCTTGACTTGTGATGATATAAGACTAACATTGTTTTCAATTATAGGTCTCCGACCCTGATCACGTACGTCTCGGTCCATATTGAGTTACCACAGAGTTCTATCATTATCTTCGTTTTTACTAGACCGGCCGACCCGCCGCTGTCTCTCCGCTCCCGACGACTTGAAATACTAATATATAGTTGGTGTTATAGATCAAAGTTAACGCTCACTTCGCCAACGACCTGGGTCTGGACAGTTTAGATACCGTTGAGGTTGTCATGGCCATCGAGGAGGTAGGCCACTGATTTCTAACATATCGAAAGTTTCCTTGTATCATATACTAATTTCAAGCAGGAGTTCAGCATTGAGATCCCCGACAAGGAGGCCGACACTATCCACTCCGGTACGTTCCCTATACCTCTACCTTATCCTCCTTTCAGACAATGGCTCGTTTTGCCTTCATGATATTTAGGGAATTATCACTAACATGGTATCTATCCCCAATACAGTTGACAAGGCCGTCGAGTATATTCTGGCTCACCCCGATGCCAAATAAACATTGTAAATATTAGACACATAACCACATACACACTTGCGCTCTGACGCTAGACACATATCTTATTTTTGGCTCGAGGCTCCTAAATGCCGATTTTCTCGAAGTTGTTCAAGCCGGATAGCCAACACGGTCTTGTCTGCTTAGTCCACGGTTTTTTGTTTATATTGTCCTTTTATTTGATTGGAACAATCTGGTCTCATTCCATTATCATGTGTCTTGTACCACTAGTAGTGATAGAAGGTGATGGGCTATAGTTTGTGGGTTAGTCTCTTCTTCTTCCACGCAAACTGAACTCTCATCACTTATCTCTCCTAAACTAGCAGCTGTATTATCCCACAAACTCTTGTTCTATTATTGTATCGAAGTCATACCTTTTAAATTGTCTTCTTTTCCATTCCCTCTACTACCCTTTTTACCGCTAGTCATCTTCACTCTCACACTTTGTACACTATCATCTATGCAGTTATTGAAATGATACGATGTTTTCTTTTCCATTATCATCTGCTATATTACAGCTTAGTAGTATGGTTCCTCCCATGTACACAATTTCATATTTTTTATGATTATAAGTGAATAGGCTAGCAATATAACGCTTAGTATAAGTTGAAATAAGTTTCAATACCAAGTTTTTGTCTTTCAATATAATGAAAGTCGAGTGGTATGTACCAATAACCCTTATCTATATACCCACATCACGTGCTGTCTCGACTAACCCTATGAGACTATCTCACGCTGTAACCCAAATTAAATTATTACTACTTTTTGTTCATCAACATTTTTTGAAACAGGATACACACACATCTTTTTCTTTTCCTTTGTTTTTATTAGTATTTACATTTTGGGTTTCTTTTCTATTTATTTGGCTTTAAAAGGAGATGTAGGTGTTACTACATAAATCTCTAGACTATAAATAAAATCATGATCATCATCGACATCTCTTTCTTGTAGTTGCGACTATAACAGTGCTGTAGATCATGAACTACACTACAACGAAGGATTATGAACATATGGGGATTTAGCTGTTTGAGGTTGCGGCATTGGAGAGACGCTAGAGGGCATGGTAAAGTGGTAAAGTAGTAAGAGGAAAAGCTAACTCCCCTCTACATAGTGAGGGGGAGTACGTACAATATCTCTTAGGCCGCTCTCTTTATCCTGCCCTACCACGATGAGGATGACGGCGTCTCCTTAGATGGCTCATGCACACACCTTCCGGCTTCTAGAATCTTTCGATTTTCCTTCTAGACGTCTGGGGAGAACGGCGGTGATATACATCTGTAGTTGCAGCCTGACGGGTGAGGGCGGGCCAGCCAGAAAATCAGGAAGAAAGGATACAAACCGACTACAAAGGGAAGAAGGAGAACTGTCAGATGCACGTTGACATGTTGCAACGGGAAGCGGTCACGTTGTTTCTTGGGGAGTACCCCAAGATGATTTGAGACAAACAAAGATGAGCAGGGAAGATATTTACCTGGAGGGAACATGAAGCTTTGTCTGTCTCGAGTAGCATGTACGAAGTGCATTGTTCGAAAGATCGGAAGTGCGTGTTACTAGCGTCGTTGCCGGAGATTCTTGCGTATAGAAGCGCTGTTTAGACACAACAACATTCATCACGGCAATGGGTAAAAAAAGCGGTAGTCAGTGCTTTGCCCGCGGAAAACTATATACTCTGGTTTGCTTGGAGAAAAAAGCACTAGTTACGAAGTCTACATTTTTATTTCTTCTTCTTTCTGTGCCTTGCTCTTTGCGCAATCATGCATTATAGTGCGAGAAAAGCGGCCAAGGTAACAGAAGTCTGTAAAAGTGGCTTATGAGAGTAATATCTAATCTTTATCAGAGTCAGAGTTGCCGGGCCGGAGTCAGTCCATAGAAAACAAACAGTGGTTTGGCATGACACGACTACATGACAAAAGGTGTTGTTTATCACCGAGGTCAAGCAAGACCTGGCTCGCGGTTATCTTTAATGCCAAGACAGCACTAGCGTTGGTGACCAAATCCTTAGCGTCGAGCGAGGATCAGGGCATCAGATATAAAAGGACAAAGAGAGAACAAGACAAAGAACTAGCAAGAGAAGAACCCTAACCAGTGATAAGAACGACCAACGGATGCCGCAGACACTGCAGATGTAGAGGAAAGGGTACTCATTTCCGGCCTAAAGAACACTAAGAAGGTTTGCGATAGATATCGGTGGCCCTGATTTCGTGCGTTCTTGGCACGCTTCGGGGCCGCATGATAAGGGAGAGGAATTTGGGAGATGAAAACAGTACCATAGGATAGAGGAAGAATATACGGCCGGATGCCTTGGTAGGTTCCGAAAACCGGGTGTGTGCTGCTAGGTTGGATCATAGTACATACTTATAATAGAAAGCGTGTAGGTACATATGTATGTACGCAGGTAGACCCTGCAAAGAATAGAGCACAACTTCCTACTGCTAGTTGCGATATATATCCCGAAATATACGTGGTAGGATGGGATTGTTACAGTAGAATTATATGTACAAAGAAAATATGCAGTCCCCTATATATAACGCAACTAAGCATCGAGAGGTGACATCAGTTCACACAAGACAAGAATCAGAAAAAAACACAAATTAGCCCATGGTCGCCCATCTGTCTGGATTTATTAGTAATATTTTCCTCGTTGCGGTAACTCTGAGAAGCCTGGGCCAAGTCTTCTTTTACTTGTTGATTCCCCACATTGCGTATACTCTCGTATTCCCAGGGCATTTATTAGTGTTATCAGTAGTCATGACAGCAATTACTGGTAGCTAATGACTATCGAAAGCTGCAGGGGGGGTCTTATCTCTGTACAGTGGACGTGCCAACCCTTGCCATGGCCTTGCTTTGTTCTGTAGGACGACGTCTTAGTTCGCCGGACGACAGCAAAACAAGATATAGCCAGTCGACGACTAGAGGACACATATCAGTATATCTGCAAGCATATGTATAGTGCGGCCGACCATTTAGTTCACCGTTGAATTCGTCTGAACGACAGATACTAGCATTGTGGGAATGGATTCGGCTTCACTTTCCCGTTACTCTGCAGGAGGAAGTGGAAAGTTGGCGGGTTGACTGACATCGGAGTTGGCGAGAGTTCACCCAATATCTTGCTGATGTATATGGTTGTAGTGAGAACGAAGATCGGCACGGGCTTGGAGCACCGTCTTTGAAATTATATCTTGCCCGGTGCGAACTGGTGGGCTCTGGCAATACGAGAGATTATCTTGTCAGTTAGTTTGTCGTGGTAACATCCCTATTTTCTGCCTCTCTACGTATGTATCTGTATTTTTGTGTAAACTAAGGGCAAGTGAGAACCGAGATCTGGATGAGGCACTTCTCATATGAACAAGTTGATACTTTTGTAACGGGGGTCACTTGCAGAAAAACACAGTAGAAGCAGTCCAAAACAGGGATCAAGCCTGTCCAGCAGCGAATCTTGCTTCTAGAATCGCAGCTTGCAGGATTGTAGGGAATCTTGAGCCATGAAGAGCATTAAACTGGGAGGCGTTAGCGGAGGTGTAGATAACCGTCATTGTCATGTGTATACAGATAAGCATGTAGCAACTAAATTAACAAGCAAGTACATGGTTTTGATTGGCCGGTGCTTTCCGGTGCTTGCCTCGCAGAACGGCCATTGCCACAAAGAGCGGAACCTACCACAGCAAAAAGAGGGTAGTTGCGCTGTTTCTTATCAGTTGAGCCGCGAAAAAAAGAAATCGCAGAAACAAAAATAAAAAAAGCAATGCGTCTACCTCATGTCTAAACTAGGCAGCTGCTTAATTGTGCACCAGTAAAAAGAGTAAAAAGAGGCAATGGTTCACGTGATGCTGATTAGTTAGGAATTTGTATATATGTATATGCAATAGCGTCCTCGTAACTGTATTCCTGTAGTTGGAGAACATCAAAACAAGCGTGTTTAGTTTGGTGACGGGGCGGCGATATTATCCTTTGGTTTTGTATACCAAGAAATGTCAGAGAAAACAAGGCCCGAGTAAATTAGCCTGTAGGTTGAACAACATAGCAAGCCATCGGGAATCTTCGGGTTAAAGTTTACTTTCCTTTCTCTATCAAGCCGTCGTATTCATTAATTACTACTAGTGTCAATTGCAACTAGTGCCAACTAGTCCATCTCACCGTGTTCCAGCATACAGAATATGCCTCACGGGCGTCCGACTCCATTGTCTCCCTCGATCTCCAATCCCACGATACGGAATACCAATGGAACGGCAGCAATATAGATAAGATGTGCCAAGGCGACTGGCTGTCAGCTCGATATCGAGAGGCGCCGTGGAGGCACCATCGTGCAGGCTCTATCCACATTGCGTTCAACGTCTTGGCACGTATTCGCTGCTGCTTCCAATGCTTGGCCGATCTTCTGTGCTCCGACCAGCGTGGTACCCTCGTAGGTGTATACATACTATATGCTACATACTGGATATACATGCTATTGTGTACTATGTATATCTCAGTATGCAGGTAGGCTGTTTCATTGGCCTGACAAGTAAGCAAAAGCAGGTAAATAGGAACAAGCACACGCCCGGAAACACAGACAAAGTTCTCGTGCGTAGTTGCTGGTCACGATGAGGCGGCAAATCCGGTGGCTTTCTGTTATCTAGACGGCGCCACATCCATCGCCCGGGCCCTTTTTTATTTTTATTTTTATCGTTTTTCTTAGAAACCCGGTGCTGTAGAAAATCGAGATAGAGATAGAGACATGCGTTGCCGTTGTCTGGACTCGCTTGAGTCTTTGATGCCGTACGGTACGGATATATTGAACTGGCAGGGCGACTATGCCTAGATTATGCATGTCATCCATGCCACTAGCCTCTTCTTTTCTTTTTCCCAGGTTGTCTTTGGCGTCCTGTCCTCTTGTTACTGTTGGAGAAGGGCTGGCATTTTGCCTATTGCTATAATGGCCGTGGACTCTCGGCTCTCACCATCATAACTCATCGTCATATGCACTGACCAAATGTTTCGGTTCTTCACTTGTCCTTGTCATTTATTGCTCAACAAAGGCAAACAACTGGTTGGAGAGGCTGTCTGGCTGTTTTTCATGACTAACAGATTGCTTCTTCTCCGCAAGATTTTGGGACGCGAGACTCCAGAGCTCTTTTCCTCGCCCCATTTCCTGCTCGTGTCTCCATGTTTCCTATCCTAAGCGCGGCCCCGAAGAAAACCGAAAGCGGCACAAGTTGCAGCAAGCAGAAATTAAAGCCACATGCGATGCTGGGCGAAAACAGGAGATGACTGGGAAGAGAACAGACCCCTGCCCTTGCTGACTTTTGACGGCTACTCCATATCGAAGCAGATATTGTATGTGCAAATAGTCGTTATCTATACTATAGTCGGCGTAGGCTATATCTGAAGTCATTGCTTCTCCGCCGTGCTGATGTAGTGGCTCCGCTGATGGAACTCGACTATACATAGATTGATAGCAGACGCTATATTTTGTAACGCAGCTCTCTTTAGCTGGGCTACTGTCGCGGCAGTCGGTGTAAGCTGATCGACGCCTGCACTGCCGTTTTGTAATCCGGCAAGCTGCTGAACGCCCTGCTGGGGTAGTGGTGGTTCTTGTAGTTGTCCACCCTCATGCCACTGCCAGCACAATAGGGCTATAGCATGCTGTGTATAGAGAGGGCCAATCCAAACTGAGAAAGATCGACGTCGAGAGTTGAACATTATACACGCCCTGGATCAGCAGTACCAGGTGCACCGTGTATACCGTACAGCACTCTATCTTTAATACACACATAGAGGATATAGGAAATTGCCGATTAGCAAGAGCAGGCAAACACATACATGATACATGATACATGATACGCGGGGTTCCAGTATAGAGACTTGAGCTTCTGCTTAAGCATCGTTGAGACCGGTGCACGGGATAGAAAACGTCAGGCTGACCCTCTCTCCTACGATTAAGCACCAAAGCTCAGATAGGGAAGAGCCGCGATGTCTCTTCCCTTCGAGTCTATATGGGGAAGTTCTTGATCGAAGCCCTCTTTTTTTTTCATCTGCTCAGGGCTGCAAGCTTCTACGGTGATTCCAGAACAAATAAGCTACCGCCAGTAGCCACAAGTGCATGATACAGGAACAACGACCGTGTGATAGATAAGATAGATAAGTTGCCAATATATGTGAGCCCACCCGGGCTACCACTAGGGTTTGCCTACAGTTGGCTGATTGCTGGGCAGCAGGATTGTGAAAGCTTCAGTCAGGGCAGGGGAGGACTCGAGACGACGATACCGGGAGCTTGTTGAACTCTAGAGAAGAGCTCTGGGGCGAGATATCGGTGTTTTTCTTTTCCTCCGTCTAGTGTAGAGACGGTAGGATTTAGGCCTTGGGTCTAATGTGCTATCTACGATAAGTCGGCCACGCTACCACCATAGAAAGAAACCCTAGTCAGAGTGGCAGTTTCTTATCAGAGGCGATACTACAAACATACGGCGGTTTTCAAGTACAACGGTGACCCGGAAAACTGTTGCAATCTGGAGACTGTGAACTCTAATCGCAATGTCTGTGAAGTCAGCTTATTATCAAGTGATCTTGGACGTCTACTTTGACGATATTTTCTTCTTTTCTGCAAGGCAATGACAAGAACAACTATTGTAAAGCATCTATGCTACTACGTATGCTCCCTCTATACATAGGGATATCTGCCTCGTCCTAGCAAATGCCGGCTCCGGACCCTCAATCTACTAGAAGCCATCTTAGTCCGTCGCGACTCAACTCTAGGCTGGGCTAGCGGGATGCCCTATCTCTCAAAACATCAATGCTTTCAGACCCTCTCATCGCACTGGGGCAAAAAAAGAAGAAAGCAAGGGAAGAAAAGAAATATAGTTATCAGTGCCAAGACTTGTGTTAGCGTAGACAGCACAGATGCTGATTTCTTATCGCACGCCCCCCCCTTTCTACCTGTTAAATGCCCTCCAATTCTTTCTCCACACGCCTCATAATCCCATTAGCCCTCATGTTACCATCAACAGCAGGGGGGGGGGGGTCCAGCGGAACTTGGGATGCTTGCTAATAACGTTGATCGGCTATACATTTTTCTTTTTCTTTCTGAGCAAAAGACATGGGAGGAGCAGCTCTAGCTTCTATACACAAACAGACCGAGAAGAAAGCGTTGAACGTAGCATATCCACCGCTTCCAGTGAGACGAAGAGTGAGGAAGACAGACAAATCTCCCCAACACGACAGGTCTTGGCATTCCGCTATAAAGACCTGCTGCTTCCCGGTCTCACTTGATCGTCTCGTATTCAGACATTCTTCTCTTCCATCTTCAGCCTCACCATTCTCTTCTCTTCACTCCAATACAGTGGCTTGCTTTCTTCTTTTTTTTTCCTTCTTCCAGCAAACACTTTAGAAGAAGAAGCTCCTAGATCGTGACGATCATCATCCTTCTCCCTGCAGCCCTATCTCGTTCTGCATCTACTACAATGGCCGACATCAAGCCCGCTTCCCCGGGCTACTCGCCCTCCCTCGGGCCCGGCGAGAAGACCCAGCAGCAGATCCGCGGTCTCGAGACTAGCGAGGACACCAAGCTGGAGCGTGGTCTCAAGGCCCGCCACATCACCATGATTGCCATCGGTGGTGCTATCGGCACTGGTCTGATTATCGGAACCGGAAAGTCGCTGGCCCAGGCCGGTCCCGGCTCCATCTTCATCTCGTACTCTGCTGTTGGTTTCCTGGTCTACGTCGTCATGTGCGGTCTGGGTGAAATGGCCGCCTGGCTGCCCATGTCCGCTGGTTTCACTGGTTACGCTACTCGCTTCGCTGACCCTTCGCTTGGTTTTACTCTTGGTTGGTGCTACTGGTTCAAGTAAGTTTTTTTTCTTCTTTCTTTTTCTTCATAACTCTCCGAAGGATTGGCCGCGGAAAAAGCACGACTAGGGTTATCTTGGGGTTGCACAGAGCATTATTCGGAAGAAAGATCGCAGGTTGCCGTCAACTACCGACGACCTTCGATCTACAATTCTGTTGAATCTTGCTTCTCTCTTCTCTTATCTTCCCGTCGTTACACAGCCTTCTGCAAAGGCCTTCTCTTTTCTCGCTTTTCTGTCTATTCCGCTTTGTTGTTTTCTCCGACGCCACATAAATGCCCGACTACACTGGCACCACTTCTATTCTTTGACCAAATTAGCTAACCATGCCGTTTCTAGGTACATCATTGTCACGCCTAACCAGCTTACTGCCGCTTCTCTTGTCATCCAGTACTGGATAGACCGTGACCGGGTCAACCCGGGTGTCTTCATTGTCATCTTCCTTGTTGTCATCGTCTTCATCAACTACTTCGGCATCAAATTCTTCGGCGAGTTCGAGTTCTGGCTGTCGTCCTTCAAGGTCATTGTCATCCTCGCTCTCATTCTGCTCTCTTTCATCCTCATGCTCGGCGGTGGCCCCGATCACGACCGCAAGGGTTTCCGCTACTGGAGAGATCCCGGTGCTTTTGCCGAGTTCTCTGGAATGTCTGGTAGCACCGGCCGCTTCGTTGCTTTCTGGTCGACCATGGTCAACGCCGTCTTCGCCTACCTGGGTACTGAGCTTGTCGGTGTCACTGTCGGCGAGGCTCAGAACCCCCGCCGCACCATTCCTCGCGCTATCCGCCTCACCTTCTGGCGTATCGTTATCTTCTACTGCGTCTCCGTCCTCCTGATCGGCTGCCTGGTTCCCTACAACTCGCCCGACCTGGCCTTTGCCAACAAGAACTCTTCTTCGGCTGCTGCCTCTCCCTTCGTCGTCGCTATCAAGCTGGCCGGTATCAACATTCTGCCCGACATCATCAACGGCTGCATTCTGGTCTTCGTCTTCTCTGCCTCCAACTCTGATCTGTACATTGCTTCGCGTACCCTGTACGGTCTGGCCTCTGACGGCAACGCCCCTGCCATCTTCAAGCGCACCGACAAGTCTGGTGTTCCCATCTACGCTCTGGGTCTGTCTGCTATGATCGGCTGCCTGGCCTTCATGAACTGCGCCGACGACTCCAAGAAGATCTTCACCTACTTCGTCAACCTGGTCACCATCTTCGGTCTGCTCACCTGGATCTCCATCCTGATCACCCACATTGCTTTCGTCAAGGCCCGCCGCGTCCAGGGTCTGACTGATGATCAGATGCCCTACGTCGCTCCGTACGGCATCAAGGGCTCGTACGCTGCCCTCTTCTTCTGCTGCCTGATCGCCCTCACCAAGAACTTCACTGCCTTCATTGGCGGCTTTGACAAGGTTGCCTTCATCACTGGTTACATTGGTATCCCCGTCTACATCCTGGCTTACTTCGGCCACAAGTACTGGACTGGTAGCAAGAGCATCCCCTCCAACGAGGTCGACTTCTACACTGGTAAGGACATCATCGATCGCGAGGAGGAGGAGTTCCTTCTGAAGCAGGAGGCCGACGAGCTTGCCAACCCTCCCACCGGCATGTCCTTGATCTACACCAAGTACATCTCGTGGGTCTTCTAAATGGAATATCTCATTCCAGTTTGCTCAAAAACAGGGCTCATTTCTATGAATAACCCTCAAAATCTTTCTATTGGACATTCGTCAAGCTTTCCATTTTTCACAGGTTTTTTTTTTGTCATTCGCCTTCATACGTACATAATCATCTCATCATCTTTCCACTTTCATATCCTTCACGCCCTTCATATTTCACATTTTTATACCTAGTCATCATCATCAGTCAGTCTAATTTCCATCATTCATTTCGTAAACTAAAATATATCTTTTTTTTTCTTTCAACTTGTATCTTAATGTGTATGTGACATATATTGCACTTGAGTTTTATCCCAAGCCACAGTGATATATCTAATTTACAACCTTCATCTCGTAACTCCCCTCAAGACACTTAATACCTATCTGTTATGCCAATAGTATGATATAAGCTATTTGACGATACTGGATATGTGTGTGTTGAAGCATTATCGTTCACTCAGGGAAGTATCATGGAAATGTTGTGTTTTGAATGCACTACACTGTATACATTTTGACTTCATACATCTAACCATCGTTACACACTTTGATTCCTTTCGTTTATACCACTTGAGATAGATAGACTGAAAATGCGTGCATTTGAATTGAAGGAGAAAAAAAATCAAGACAGCTATAATATATATGTAATGTGAATAAATAACAGATCAAATTTTGTCTAACATGAGGTCTTTTTTTGTTACCGTAACCGTAAAGAGTAAGGACAGCCTCCCTTCCCATGAAAAAGAAAAAGAATGAAATAATAAAAGAAAAACAATTGGGGGTTAAAAAGATACAAGATGATGAAGGGGTGGAAAAAGTAGGAGAAAAGTAAGCGAATATTGTAAACATGACGTGATGGATATCGACAGCTTGAAACATGACAAAGTCATAAGCTGTAGATATCCAAAGCAAAAGACGGTAGTATTTTCTGTTTTTATGTGATGTCGGGTTGGTGTAGATATTAGATTGACGTGAAAGGATGCAAAAACGAAAGAAAACAAATGAGGCATAGAGCAACAGAAGTATAGTAATGGCAAAAAGGAAAAATCTATACAACAAAAGTTATAAAAAAGTGCCGTTTCTTGCTGATACTAATGATTCCATGAAATACTTGTCAACTTGAAATAAAAGAGAGTTGTAGTGATGGACCAGCTACACGATCTGCTCACGAAGAAGCACTAGAAGTAGCAGGTTTCACGGGAGCAGGTGCTGGCGACGCCTTGAGGACTGCAGAGTAGCTCCAAACAGACGGAGTGGATACAGCCTTCTCCGGCGCCTTGTTCTGCACATCGTTGGCGACTGCAGAGGGGTTTGAAGATATTCCGGAGGATAGACCGTGGCTATCGCCCTGATCGCCACTAGCGTCATGTTCTTCCATATCGAACAGCATGTCATCTTCGTCCTCCTCATTGATCGTCGTCGTGAGGCGTGAGGGTGGGGCTGTAGCTACAGATATGCTTTGACGCTCCTTGATAGCATTCAGGGCGCTGAGGCTGTTCATGTTGCTCAGGCTGGAACTGAGGGGAGAGCCCGACAGACGCGAGTTATCTTCAAGGCGAGTGCGACCTAATTGCTGAGAAAGCATAGAGAATCCATCATTTCCGTTGAAGCTGCCGTTGAAGCTGCCGTTAAAGCTGCCACTTAAGGGCTTACCACCTAGGCTAGAGGGGAAGCCGCCGCTGAGGCCAGACGGACGAACAACCTCTGAAGCCAAGCTTGAGTTGCGCAGAGGTGATCCCACAACCCCAAAGGCTGACACTCGGTTGATACGAGCATCTTCTTCTTCCTTTTCTTTTTGGCGAGGGTATATGGGACCCCAGCGACTAGGGCTACCGCTAAGAATCGGACTACCATACTTATAACTTCCAGATAGGCCGGAAGGCTCCTCGGCATCAGTCGCACGGAGAGAGCCGCGACGGGCCTTCTCAGCGGGAGTGAGAAGATCTTGTAGATTCTGCGGTACATAATCTTCCTCCAAGAACGCAAATTCAGGGTCCCAATCATGGTCAACCGTCATGTTGCCCTTGGGGACACTAGAACTTAGCATCTTGGGCTTGGCAAAACGACTAGAGTGCATAGCACGTCTACCAAATTGTTCCTCGCCCACGGCCAAGAGATTGGTAGATGGGCTCCCAGGAGCCATTACATTTGATGTAGAAAGATAGGCCTCACCACCAAATGCACTTTTGTGGAGGAGGTTTAGGGCATCGGAGCCGCGAGGATCTTGGAGACTAGGAAGAGGTGACTCCATGAACTTGGAGGGCACTGATGCAGGCCATGGGCCATTTGGAAATAGTGCCACATTGCTGAACCCGTTCGAGTCAAACGAAGGGGGGAGCGGCGCATCAAGAGCAGTGAATTTACCGACAGGAGAGAGACCGAGGCCCATCCGAGTAGCGGTATCATCGCGGGGTGAGTCGAAGGTTTCGCTGGGATAGGGTACTTCGATCGAGGGGATGTCGCCCATTCCGTTGGGAAGAGAGCCAATCAGCGGCTGCTGAGATACCGAACGCTCATCATAGCTGTACTCTGAGCCATTAGGCTCGCCTCTCAGACTAAAGGTAAGGGCACTAGCATTACTGTTTTGCGCGAATGCAGCTGGGTTATGATGTTGTCGTCCGATAGCCAGGGCAGGGCCTCCGAGAGTTAGGCCATGTTTCCCATAGTTGACGCGTCTACCATCAGGAAGGACATGGATGTTGGCGCATTTGGGGCCAAACTTGCAGTTTCCCTATAGCCACGTGCCAGTAATATGGTTAGCAAACTTGATACTGCAAGATCGACGTTGAAGACGAATATGGCAGTAAGGCGTGTGTGTTAGTTTCACAAAGTGGAAACTGAAGCATTCTCTTTAAGTGACTTGTTTGGCAGCCAACCCTGGTTTGCCAGGCATCTTAGATCCTTGTGTGTTTGGTGGGGGGTTAATCACAGACAAAACTCATGGATTAGCTCGGTGAAGCGGGGTGATTCTCAACGCGATTTTAGCGGGAGAAAGAGGGGGCTTTGAGAAAGAAGTGATGCTATCAGAATGGGCATTCTCCCTTTTTAACCCGATATTTGCTCCCAAGAAGTAGATGGTAAAGATGTCACGACAAGCTCTTCTTGTGCGATACACTCGAATAATAAGCGAGTAGGAATATGTGTATTTCCTTACCTTTGCAAAGTATTTGCACACGTTCTCGGCAGCAGCGCCTATATCGTGACTAAAGGGACAAGCGTTTCCGGCTTGGCAGGCGCCCTGACGAAAGAACTTGCAGGGCACATGAGCGGTATCTGTGTAATAAAGATATGTTAAAAGAAAGAGAAAGACAATTTCTATGTGCTGGGAACCGTTGAGACGATGGAATCAGAAGGATAAAGTCACGGAATCGAGCCAACGACACTACCAAATTAGTCGTACCAACAGCCGATTACCAAGCAACAGCCAGCCACCACAAGATGAGTTCGGTTCGAGGCAGGTCCAGAGCACGCGAGCTGCATACGTTTGTCTGCTTGTCTTCCTGTTCCAGCCTAAGCTGCTATACAGTGTACCAGCCTCTCCGATATCTCTCGTCGAGCACAGCAACTTGCTGGTAATACGTGACTGTCTAGCTATTATGAAAAGAGGACGTGAAGGGCAGTGATTGATACAAGAGATTGACTGATGTCGACAACTATCGACAAATCCTAGTGTCCTAGTTGCTCTTCAGTGGGTTTTCCAACAGAGACTGAGGCTACACTGGAGATACGGTGGCGGGTGTATATATAAGACTTGTCGTGGGGATGGAGACATACTAGGAGGGCTACGAGGGCCATCGAACCGGCTATTTCCTGCCTGGCTGCTAGCATTGTTGTTGGCTTCTCCACGTCCACTGCTTCCGACCATGTTGATGTTGCGGGCACCTCCGGAAGATGCCGAGCCCGAGGTGGCGTTGGCAGCCGCTGATTTATCGCTCTTGGTCTTGGACGTTGCTGCAGAAGATCCAGAGCGAGGAGGGTGGTCTGTTGTCTTGCCTACAGGCATTGGAGTGGATTGGTATCGTAAGCTACCAATATCTTGGGGCGCAGAGTGGAGGAGTCGGATGTGATATATTTTGTGCCTTGGCTTTGGCGGAACGACTATATGCGTAGTATAAGGCTAAGGCTGTTTGCTCGGGGAGTGTATATTGCAGAAGACGTAGGAACTTTGCTGGTTGATCGGTAGGACGCTATCGATAGTGGGTATCGATATTGGCAGTTAAACGGACAAAATCTTCGGAGGGGAATCGATTCTTCGAGTACACGATGTCGAGGCGGACGGCTCGAGTAGCAATCCAGGCTCCAGATGAAAATCAAAAGCAATGCAGAGGCAGTGAAAACGAGAGACAAGAATAGCGACGGCAAAGTGCAATTCCAGATGTATATTACGGAGCGTCGACAAAAGGCTTCGTTTCGAGGTTGGCAAAGGGAGAGAGAAAGAGAGACAGCTGATGGGATGGGCTCGCTGGAGGCAATATTTTAGTATCAGCAAGAAGTCAGCCAGAGTAAAATCAATTCAGCTACCCGGATTCTTCAGGGAGAGCGAGTCGACAGAAAAAAAAACGGCACACAGACCAGTGTAAAGATGGCCTAATCCAAATAGCGTCACCCCTCAAAAACAACAGTGAAAATGAACCCTAGATGCGAACCCTGGGCACATACAAAATAGTAGTAAATAGTATGTGTTGAGGCAGTAGAGTGACAAATAGAGAATATTCCACAAGACAGATATTATAGAATCAGGAAGTGTCCAATTTCGTTTCCATGTAGAAGGGTCGGGTCGATAGATATAGTCATTGGATTGAGATGATTTTGTGTCTTGATACATGATATTAGACAAGGCTGCTATTATTTCGACACATTGAGACAGAATCGATACGAGGAGGGGTGGGCCAAATCTAAATTGGCTATTTGTTGAGCCGCGATAATGCCAACAAATAAATGAAGAATATATTCAACTACATATATGCAGCCACGCATTTCAACTAGAACTGAAATCAATAAGCCAATATATCACAAAACTACTTATTCCTTCCTTTGCCCACAAGACTACAATTTAGCCTCTATTTCACTCCAGATAGGAAACGGCAAGAACCCTCGGTCCCGTGCCACCAAACTTTGATCACACGCCTCGCGTAACAAAGCGTGGCTTTATAGTTGCATTATCAAACTAGATAGACTGTGATCATAGTGCCAATGACTGGCAATTTATGCCTTGCGACTAGCAGTCCCGAATCCCATAAGCAATAGTAGTCACCATCACAGCTCGATATAAACCTAGCAGAAACACGTATGCAGTCTTGAGGTGTATCATGTCGCTGGAATTGGCGGTGTCTGTGTCATTTCACATGTGCAGATTGAGTTGCCTTTATATGGGCTCGAATCACGCATCTTCAGCATGTTGTCTATCTGTTATTTGAAAAATCAGGGCTACCATCGGATGCGCCGTTGCTTCTTGGTTACTTTGATTTGTTATCCGCTCACTGCCGTCGTTTAGCTAGCAGATGACATCATCAACAGCTTGCCTTGGGATTTGCTCACATGGTCAGCCTGTCGTGCCCATGCCATGTCTTGCAGAAAAAGACAGGACAGGTAGCAGCAGTAGCCATAGCAAGATTTCAACAACTACTACTATGTTGTCGTGTAGTACATGGACTGTATGATCAATCACCTACTTTAGCATTAGCCTGCATGCCGCTTGGTATGTTACATATATCCTGCCAAAGAGTCATATATTCAGTGTCTTGATCACTTTTGCAACGTTTTCCTTAGTATAGATATCGGCAGTCTGAGCCCTCATAACATGTAAAATATAACATATTGCTGTGCAACGGCCAAGATGAATTATAATTCCAATATATCAATTATCATACACAATAACTACTTGTGTTAAATGGCAATAACATAGTGGTAAATTATGTTTCTCTTGACTATGGGCTTGGCTACTGGTTCGAGACCCTAAATACCATTAGGGCTAGCCATGATCTAACCCCCACTTTGGGGCCATACAGATAAACATTCAAGATGGGTTTGCAAAGTACAGGGCTTTTCGGCTCTGAAGTCTGAGGAGAAGCCCAAAAATCCCTCAAGATTCCGAAAAAGAGGGGATCTACAACGGAACGGACTCGTGATCCTACTACACCTATCTGTCACGGACCCATGAGACGGCCTTTACATACAATATCAAGATATATGGTATACATTGTACGAAGCAAACCGACTGACTTGTTCATATACAGAAGGCACTATATCTGTTCTGGTAAACTTGTGTCTGCCATATATTGATAGTATAGAATTAGTCTTGGACTGCTATATGTCAATACTCTCAAAAACGAAAAAAAAAAAAAGAACAAAGTAGCTCATAAGATCTTGGCCATTTCGTGTTACCAGGCCGAGCTTTGAACAAATAAAATGTCGGCTGATTTTTGGGCCGGCTACATTTCTGGTGCCGTGGGTATCATAATCGGCAATCCGCTCGATATACTCAAAGTCAAACTTCAAGCGACTCCTGCAGCACCGGTAACACCAGCAACACCATCATCGGCATCACCCATTAAACCATCATTCTCTAGACGACTCCTCCGCTCATTTGCCGCTGGAACCGCCGCGCCAATCCTTGGATATGGCGCCTTGAACGCACTACTGTTTGTTACCTATAATCGCAGTGCTTCACTCTTGGCCACCTTGCCTTTCTTAGGCACTTCAGTTTTGCCGACCGACGGAGTTCCTTCAGACACTACAGCTCGAACGCCAACACTCACAGCCGTCTGGCTTGCTGGTGCTATAGGCGGCCTCGCAACTTGGGTTGTTAGTACGCCGACTGAGCTGATCAAATGCCGGGCCCAGCTACTCGTCTTCGGCACACATAATATAGACCAAGGACAGCGTCTACAGAAAACTGGCAGTATCCAGATAACACGGGAAATTCTACGTACTGCTGGAGTCAGAGGCTTGTTTAGCGGGGGTGTAGTAACTGCACTTCGTGATAGTATCGGGTATGGTTTCTATTTCTGGTCTTACGAAGGGCTCCAAAGGACGCTGGGGATATCGTCAGCTTCGAACGCTGCGGCTCAGACACTTCTCTGTGGAGGCATAGCCGGCATAGTCACTTGGGCCAGTATCTTTCCACTGGATGTCATCAAGACCCGTGTACAGACAGATCCTAGGCTATTCAATAGATACAACAAGCACAACGGCGTTCTCCCACAGACTATAACGGCGCCACTGTTGCCTAGCGGACACCAGAATAGCTCACAGAAGCCCGTAGGTGCCCTACAAGCTGCTCGAGATGCGTACCGGACCGAAGGCTGGAGAGTATTTTTCCGCGGGTTTGGAGTTTGTAGTATACGAGCGTTTGCTGTCAATTCCATACAGTGGGCTGTTTATGAATGGACAATGGCAGAGATGACGGGTAAGACACGAGGCCAGGAACAACAACCGGTCAATCTATAGAGTATTGTAGGAAGAAAAATTGTAAAGTCATGATATCGGCCAGAGACCGTCATATATAGCGATATATTGAACCTAGAGGGATTCCCGTAAAAGCCTAGGCAACACATATAGGAGAACGTGTACGCAAAACAAATCAAAAAGAGATATCAAAGAAAACCGCCCATTTACTACAAGTCATTGATATAAAAAGATGAAAGACCTGGCAAAGAATAGCAAAAAACGATTGCAAAAACGAGGCATAAAACATATGTTGACAAGAACGAGATTCGAACTCGCGCGGATTGCTCCACTGCGAAGATTATCTATCTGGATGGTAGAATAACCTGAACACAGCGCCTTAGACCGCTCGGCCATCTTGCCCGTGATATTGACTATTGTTGTTGTTGTTGTTGTTATATTTATTCTCTTCCTAAACTATTACGAGTGGATTTTCGAGTCCGGTCGTGCCGATTTTTCTGTCACCGGGTTTTCTGTCTCCTCCGCCCGTATCCTAGTCCGGGTCCGGACTACCCTCCCGGGCTCCATAGGACGCCTTCAGGGATACCCCCTGTAACTTCAAAACATCCTCAAACCATTCCCCAAAAAAGACCCACATCATCCAAGCCCTAAGTGGGGCTACCATCCACGTAATCAGGTGACCGCACCATCCGACGCGCCTCCAAGAGGCTGGTGATCGAGTGTCGCGAGAAGAGAAAAATTGGCGTAGTCGAGTCGGGTGCGATGGTAGAGGCACAGCGACAAGACTCCCGCGCCGCGGGTTGGGCTTCCGGAACCTTCAAAAATAGGTTGCCCTTCGAGTATGAGTGTGTCTCCCTGAGATTTGTAGTGTGTAGTGACTCGGGAGACCAGCGATCGCGAGAGAGTGTGGCGAAAAGGGGGCGATTGTTGGTGAGAACATCCCTCGAGAGAGGAAAAAAGTCGGGCTCAAGGCCTCATAACTCGATGCATCAATAAAGACAAGCGTCTAAAAGATAAAAAGAATGGACAGCAGCATCGGGAATATGTGCTGGTCGCTCTTGAAAACCCACGACGAAGGGGAAAAATTCGTCTTTGGACAAAGGGGGAGGTACTCGAACTCAAAGGTACCCCCCCGAGGGTTGTAGGAGGGAAGGTTGTGATATTGACTATTGAGGTGGTGATGGCGATCAACAGTCTTGAAACGGGCCGACCAATAAGAGCCGGGCTACGGTATCCAATCCGGCGTCGTATGATCTTAGTGATTTAGGTAGACGTTAAATATAATCAAATCAAATCAAAGCCGGGCTACGCAACTACTTGTCGTCAAGTTGACGTCAAGTACGCGGGTGTTTGGCCTTGAACAATATGATCAAATCAAACGGAGGCTGAATAACCTATCGATCAACGTTGTGTTGTGGGAAGCGTAATCTATTTCTCGACCTTGGCAGCCAAAGAAGACCCTATCAGCGTCTCTTCTGAAGCCCTTGAAGACAGTTGTGATCTCAAAGACTTGGCTTCAGCATGTTGGGAGAATTGAAGAGATTCCGAGGACATATTGTTTTCGCCATCGTGAGCATATCCAGGCTGGCGGTTCTGCCGAATAAAACTCCGGGCAATGTTGGACAGACGAATATAAGGGGTAATGTCGTACATGACGGCGGCTAGGTAATAGGGATTGGGCTGGCTCTGGAACTAGAGAGGTAGTATGAAAAAATGAAGACGATATATCTTGGTAGATTAGATATATGTATCTATCTAGATGGGGCATGTGGAAAAGGAAAAAAAGGATAAGACAAAAAGAACTGGAATATCCAAGAGAGAAACTGGGGAGCTAGATATCAAATATGTATCAGTACGATACGAAGACATACCAGCAATTTAAGCAGGTAATAGACTTGATGACCAGGGAGGCGGGATAGGCAAGTCTGTGCACAATCAAAACACCAAGCAACATGTCACACTTCAACGATCCCCCCCCTTTCCTTTTCCTGGTTTTCAAACTATATTGTTGTACATGACACCTCGATTCCCCTCTTTCTCATGGGTCAAGCGTCGTGCAACGTAGCGTATACATGTACTTGGGACTAAACAGTACAATTGTGGCTGTTCTATTCCAAAAGTGTGTCAAGATTGCCGTGACATTCGTTAACGTACAATTAGCAAAATCTCATCGGCAAACAAGCCCCCCCTAATGACAACGCGTCTAGCTAACTAAAGGCCCGTTCTCTCCCATCTATCTCTTCCTGTCTTTGTTATCTCGTAGTTTCTACTGTTGGTGCGTAGTATCATCAATCACGTGAATCTCCAACTAAAATCAAGGCGTTATGCAGACACCTCGTGCACGACGCTGGTACCCACGATCGAAAAGCACTTGTATGTACTACATCTTAGCATTTAGGCATACAGAGTTACCTATGTGTGACCACATAGATTAGAATATAATGGCTAAGACTACTCATCATTTCCATTTACTTTATCACTTTACTAAATAATAGTCACGACTATCTGAGTTTTGTCTTACATAAAAAGTATGAGTCTCTTATTCATGCTTCGGTTCACGGATACTTTTTGTCCAACTACAACAACGTTGTGCTCACTGCCACCTCACCAAGATATAAGAATACTGCGCCTACCAGCCAACGGACCGTCCAACTTCCGTTATAGCCCCCTTTCATCTATACCACTTCTACTGAGCCACAACTTGTTTTTTTTTTTGCTAGATCTCAGTATTATTTGCGTATTTTTAATCTAATTGCTCAGAGCAGTTGTCTTTTGAACTGCTTACTTTGGATCAACCTTGTTTTTTTCCCTGTATACAGAAATATCTGTAGTTATATCCATTCTAAGCCCAGTGGCCTCAGGAGCTTCGACTTGCTCATTCTTACCTCTCATATTCTCTTTGTCTGTTTTTGGTTATTTTTCTTCTTTCAATCTTTTGTATTAAAAGGTCGGTCGGATTTGGGTTTATAGGATTTGAGTTGGTGTAGGTTATGTTTTTTTTATTCATTTTTGTTTCACTGTGTTTTTAGATTTTTCTCTGCTTCACATTTCTTTTTTCTCTCAACTCTCATTTTTCAAGGTCATTAGTGTATGAATGAATAAAAGTTATTAGATATTACAACAGAAGTAAGAGCTTATTTCATCAATGGGAATCCCTTCTTTCTTGGTACTTTTCCTCAATCAAGTTTGATTTTCCTTTATTCTGAGTCTTGTTATTATGGTGGTGATATGATTATATTGTACACTACAAATATTGCTCACGACTTTTCACTGCCAATTGATTGACCAAAAAGTCATTATAGTTATGTATAAGGCATGTAAGGCCGTTGGATATGTCTCTATTTTTGTTCCCGTACACAATATGGCAAAACCAACCAAGCACAAATAAGACGCAAAGTGTAACTGACGATAGTACCTCAATCGTCAAACTCCAAAACTAAATAATAAGGCACGTGATATTGACCAAAATAAAGCCAAAAAGTAAACCGAGAATAGGAAACGAGAAAGAAAATAGGGTAAATGAGTGTAGTAGAGCTCATAGCTGCTTAGGAAAAACGAGAAAGAAAAAAAAAAAGGCAAGATAGAAGACAAAACAAAGAACTGTGCGAGTAGTCACATCCCAAATTACCCAAATAAATAAAAAATAAAGAACAACGAGCAGATAAACGCCGAGGATGATGTGTCAAATGACTATGCCCAACAGATAAGAAATGAGAAGTAATGAGCCAGAGGATAAATAATCGTACCAAGGTAGGTTGTAATCGAAGAAGAGAATATAAGGACAACACATAAAAAATAATAAATGGAAATATGATTAAGCGTAGGGGGGCATTTGATCCTTGAGATCGAGATTGGGTGGCAGCTGGCTATAGCCGATGAGAATACAAAAGAGTTGATAAAGAGCGTGTAGGTGTTATGGTCCGAGACGGGTCCTATGATTAAATAGTATAGTAGAGATATGAAAGTATATATGCCATTTTACGACATTTATGAGAAACGAATAGTGTCAGGTTTGACAAAGGAAACAACACGTCTGAAGTGCTGTAGCGGTTAAAGTAGATATTCGCATTACCAAGCTTAATAAATGATGGAAAGGAGGTAGGTAGGTTATGTCGTAAGATGATCGAGCCGTCTAGTTTCCCTGGTCACCAGGAATCGTGATCGACAGGTTTGCCTTGTCACCAGAAACTTTACGCTTATCCTGGATAGTTGTTTCAGTGGCCATAAACTCCAGCTCTGGAAGAGGAGTAATGGTGGTAACGATCTCATCTTTAGACTTCATCTCAACGACGATCTCCTCCTTTTCTACCACGACCTTCTCTTCAGTCGAGTCCTTAGCGACATCATCTTCAGCTCCGTAGATCGAAGGAGTTGGTGAAGACTCAGTTAGACTGAAAGAGATCTCGCTGTAGTCGTGGGGGATGGGAGTGGGAATATCGCAATCGCCATTTGGTGGAGGTGAGAGGATAGAGTCTTGTTTGTCAGTGACCGGTGTCTCAGCATCGGTTTCCTCTCCAGAGCCAGAGTCAGAGTTGCCGTATTCAGAAGCAGATTCAGAATCCGAATCAGCCTTTTCCGCACTCAAATCTCCAATGGCCGTCTTAGGCATTATAGAATCGATACGGATTTCGGTCTCGGTGCGGTGTAGACATGAAGACTCTTCTTGACCATGGGGCTGAGGCTCCTGGGTGCTCACTGCGTCGGTGAAATCAGAAGCTACAATTGAAGGAACTGATTGATCAGCACTAACAGGACGGCTTCTATCTGACTCAATAAAGCTATGATGCGTCACGGGGACAACACCACCACCCATGCGAGCCCAAAACATTTGTTCCCGGAGTCTGACACTCTCTTCCCAGGCTGCCTTTTCGTCTTCTGGATCTTCCGAGCGCCAGTGTCCGTCCTTGAGGATACGCAAAAAGCCAAGAAACTCGCAAGTTGTGCGTACACGGCCAAGGCAGTACGGGCACAGTGGGTATCGTTGAGCAGAGTCGGTCTCGCTAACACGAAATCTGTGCGTGCGCAGGAAATTATCTGTCTTTCTCGACTCGCCACATAGAGAGCAAGGGTAGTAGTGTGGGTGAGTTATGGCAGTCATGGGCTGAGTAGAGTGAACAGGCTCAACTACGAGCGTACCATCAGTGATGGCAGTTGTAACGCTGCGACGGGCCAACCAAGAGAGGGAAGGAGCCAAATCAAGACGGAGAGTAGGATCGACATCTTCGACCATGACACGCTTGAAAAACTTCAGATCCTTCAATGACGGTATACCATTAGTTGTGGTGCTAGCAGTGCTGTGGACTGAGGCAGCAGAGGACATGATAGAAGCAGCACTAGAAGTTACGCCACCGATGCCACCAATCATGAGCGAAGCACCAGGGAATGTGCTGCCTGAGAAAGAGCCGCCTGAATTCCTGTTGTTGAAGTTTTGCGAGACATGAACTAGAGTCTTGAAATCTTCGTAGACACCAAGATCGGTCCGTAGCACAGGCGTGATAAGGTGCGTGAAAGTAGTGGGAGAAGCAGGTACTGGGGCATGTTGCTGGTGGTGAGGATGAGTTGGTGAAAGTAGCTGCGAGTCGATGATAGAAGTTTCGTCTCCGCGTACGGAATAGATCCGGCTAGAGCGGCGAGAAGAAGTAGTTGTGGTAGCATTACTTCTGTTCTCATCGCGCTCAAGCTTCATTTGTTCGATGACGTGCTTTAACTGGGCGAGTTGGTCTTGCTGTGAGCGCAGAAGGCTCTCGGTCTCGGATACACGAGCATGCAACTGCTCGTTCTTCTTGACAACAACATCATGCTTCTTCTGTGCCTCTTCCTTGGCAGCAATCACCATCTTGTTGGCTTCCTCGAAGAGCTCTACAGACAACTGCTCGAGTTCATGCTCCATGGCGACCTTTTCCTTTTCGGAATCAAGACGTAGACGCTTCTCTTCGCCAATCTTGGCAATGAGATCGCATTTTTCAGCTTCATATGCCTTCTTCCTGATCCAGACATCGCCAGACAGCATCTCGCGTTGTTTGCTAATGACGCCCTCTAATCTTTGAATAGAGGCTTTAGACTGAATCAGCTCCTCTCGTGTAGAGCTCAGGGTGTCGCCGAGGACTGTCTGGTTGTTGATGGCATTTATGAGTTTGTTGCTTAGGGTCGTCACTTCACTCTCAAGATCGGAAGCACGGGTGAATGTTGAGGCGGCAGAGGAAGCAGGAGCATCGTCATCGGGGGAGTGTTGTTTCGTTCGTGGATCTGGCAAGGTGCTGATATCGGCCTCTATTGGTGTTAACGGCGTGGCAATAGAGCCTGACGATGATGGCGGAGCTGGTGGAATAAGGTCTTCGGTATCGGGATTATACACATTCGACGAGTTGGACATATCGAGGCGTGTAGGGCCAGCAGCCGGGCGTGGTTGTGAGTTGAGACCGGCGACGGACATGGAGATCGACTGTGAAAATGAGCGTAGATGGCCAAGCGAGCGGGAAGCTCGGGAAGGAATGTCGTTTTCGCTAGCAGCGGCTGGTTGACTGCTCCAGGCGGCCATATTGATGAAGCTGCGAAACCCGTCAGTCAGGGCCATGATGGCAGTTAACAGAGCGCTGTGCACATACAGGCGACAGCTGCTCTATTTGTGGTGGTGATTGGGATAAAGAGAGTGGAAGTAGAGAGAATGGACGGGTAATGAATGGAAATATCCAGTCTGAACGAGAAAAATAAGATTGAACAAAGGGAAGGGATAGGCTGGTGAGAAATGGGGGGAAAACGAGGGACGGGAACCATAGACCAGGCAGGCAGACAGGGCTAGCCAGTCAAGTGCAACTATGGTATGCTGAAGGGCTAGAGGATGACAATAAGGTGAGGTTTAGAGATTGAGGACTTCAGGACTTACGCAGCCATGTAGAAAATGTAATGATATAAAAATATAATAATATACAGTAGGAATTAAACTCGTATCGTGGTGTAGGCGACCTTGCTACTCACTTCGTATGGAGTAGCAGTCAGAGAAAGTAGTTGGTAATAGCGATTAGTAGTCGCAGTGGCAGTATTAATAGTAGGACAGCAGCCAGGCGTTCTCTTTTTCCTTGCTGACTGGCCGGCTTGAATAGCTTGGTTGGCTGGCCACGGGCTGGCTCAAGCACTGCTGAGCAGTTACACTTGAAGCAGCGCAGCTCGCAGACAAAGAAAACAGAAAAGACCGAGCGTCGGGTTGTACTTGGTCAAGCGGGCGAAAGAGGGAGGGAATTAGAGAAAGACGAGTAGGAAGTGATCGATGCCAACACTATTATTGTTGTTTGTCTGCACTGTCGAGTGTGAGGCGGTGCAATCAAATCAAATCACACACCATAGATAGACAAGCCGTGCTACTAGTACGAACTATATTTGTAACAGATCTGGTGTCCAGGCCGTCGGTTGATTGCACTCAGAAGTGCAAGCCAGAAAGACACCGAGCAAGCAAATATCAAAACAACTGCAGATGCAGATGCAGAGAAATGCAGATGCAAGTGTGGACGGACGCAGAGAGTGGTTCGTTCCTCGTTCCTCGTTCCTCCAACCACACCAAGCGGTGATTGAGGGCAAGAAATGGGTTAGTGGCTGCAGGCAAAGACACACCAGGCTGCAAGGGAGGGCAGCAGCAGAGTAGCAGTTGGTTGTGGTAGCAGTACAGTAGCAGTAGCAGTAGCAGTAGCAGTAGCAAAATCAGCCAGGTGATGTCTCAGGCGAATCAGTCTGCTATGCTCCAGTATGTGTGTGTACTAGCAGCAGCAGGCCAAGCACAGTAGATGTAGTATAGGGTGGGCTAGGGTGCAGTCAGGTTTGTTGTAGACGAAGTACTTGGTTGTATGCTCGGTTGGCTTAAGCGCAAGCAGTCCCGAAGTTTGATGTACGCTGTAAGAATCAAGGCTGCGGCGCTGCTGGAAGCGTCTTGGTCCTGAATACAGAAGATAGGAGCGATTCGGAGCTGTGGGTCGTCGATTCGTGATGAGATCGTCCAGCCACAAAGCGGTGGAAACGGGAGGCCGAATGAATGGGTGGCGGGAAGGACGGGCGCGGGTTTGTTTATTGATTTGGCGTAGTGAGCAAAGATCGAACAATCGTCCAAGCAACAGGACAACAGAAAAAATAAAGCGGTTGTGTTGTGGTGGCTGAGGCGTGAGAATTTGAAAGCGAGCGAACGAACGAAAGTGCACGAGTGTGAGATTGAATTGTGCACAGCGGAAAAAGGGCGTAAAACGTCAAGATTCGTGGGAGAAAAGAGCAAGGAAGGGAGGAAATCAACATAAAATAAATGTACTCGTTAATGATAAGGCTCTCAACAACTCAAGAGCCGAAGCAAGAAATGTCAGATACGGCGATAGTGAGGAAGGTAATCGTGCCAAGGTCGTCGGAAGTCGTCAAGCGCAGAACGAAGAAACTAAAATATACCCAGAAAATAGCAGAAAAGGAAAAGAAAGTTTTTTTTAAAAAAAAAAATAACAGCTCTACGGCGGAAAATCGATAGTTAACTACTAAATTATAATCAAGAGCAAAGTAGCTCGCCCGTCACTTTGTCGTAAAAGAGCGAAAGGAATAAAAGAAGAAAAATCAACGAAAATAGCGCCGTTCGCCGTAGGAGGCAACTACTGACGCTAGTGCTGTTTCTCTCGCTCAGCTTCAACGGCTCTTTCCTTGGCTATCTAGGCAGTGACGAAATCGATCGCTCTATAAGTGGCATGTTTTATCTCTTTTTTTTCTTGCACCCCAGAAGCGGAAAGAAGCTAGGTTTGCCAGCAGGATCTGAGAAGGAGCGCCTTTTTTGTCGATACCCACTAGTTACTTCAGCACAGACTGTTAAATCCAGTAACTCGTCGCCTAACGAAGCCCAGAGGAAAGTACCCGAGAAGTCGCTGTTCTTGGAAGCTCTTTTCCAGGCAGAATATTAGTGCCTTGGTCTTTTTTCTCTCTTTTTTCTGTCCAGGCGATAGAAACATCATCAACGTCATCATGTTCAATTCTCAATGATATCAGTCCATTTGGTGCGTATTTTATCGCGCTCGTCAATCTAGCAGATATTCTGCTTGTACAGCGTAGATTTTCTACGAGAACTCTCTGTTGGACGGCTTGTGGATTCCTGCATGTGATTGATTTGTATCTGCAGTATATTTGAGACTCTGTCCGGCGGGCTTATTTCAACACGGCCCTGGAAAAGGCAAATGCTATATCACCCGCCACCATGGGCAGAAAGTCACTCACACTACATATTAAATGTCTGATGGCTATCGGTCGGTTGATCGGCCAGTCACGTATGCTTTTAGCCCCAGATTTCAGCGTCACTACCACCTCACATAATCACTGATCCATAGCGGCCGAGATTCATTCACCAACCAGTGGCCAGTGTCTTGCAAACCCTATAATCCGTTGTCTCTATTTGTTGGCGCCTCAAGGCTAGTTCCTACTGTTCAAACTTCAACGCCCTTTCAGCTCACTATTATCATTCATGAACTAACATATGCATACACGCCTATATTACCGTCAACTAGAAGCGCCTTCTGTACAAACAATATATATCTCTCTCTTCCATGATATCATATCTTACAGAAACACACGAGAATGAGAGAAAATAAAAGACCCTCAAGACAGGTCAGCCAAAAATGCCATGGCCTCAACCAATACTTGCCAGTGTTTTCATGCTTGGCGCCCCCCAATCCCACACTATTATTCTCGTACTCTATAAAATAGCGCACATCAGTACACGATAAAATACTGAATAAATGAAAATACATCAGCCGAGCCTCTTGCTAGTGACCGACTTCACTAGTTCTTGCCCTTGTAAGGATCAATTCCTTTTGCTATAATATAGCCTCTATGATCACAGAAGTAACAACTAATCCTCTTTGTTCTACAGTCTTTTCGTACGATTTCAAATACATTTGTACAAAGCCAAGATTTGTCAATTGGAGTACAAATACTATCATCAAGTAGATACAGGCTAAAAACGGCACACTTACATTAACTATATGTATATGTACACAATCAGCGAAATAATTCGCCATCATCTAACCTTTTATCCCTCGAGCTCACCAAGTTTACGACTCTAACACGCAGTTAACAATCTCGGAACCTAAGCCACGCTGGTGTCTAGTAAAACCCATGCTAAAACGAAGAAGAAGAGCTCACCACCGGCCTATCCTACTTTAGGCATTCTCCACACCAGCGTCACTGTGTAGTCACCATAAATGTAAATGATTTCAGGGTCTCGTTATGTACGTAGCTTGTAATCCCTTCTCAGGATACTAGTCTCCAAATTACCAAAGCCCTTTCTCCAATATACAAAAAACCATGTGAATAGAAAATTTCTACGAGAACAAAGAAAGAAAAAAAAACCGAGCTTGCTACGATAAGGCTGCTCCAAAGGGAAAGCCTGTAGTTCATCCCACGTGGCGTTACTTTCAAACTTTGGGAAGTCCAGTCAGTCATTTTCCGTCTTTGATTTCAAACCTTGATGTTGTTATGTCCAGTCCCAAGTTTCCCAGGGATTGAAAAGCAAGTACCATCAACTTGTGTCTCACACTTTGTCCTAAAGCAGATCAGGCAACAGCATATCTGTATGAACTACATATGTATTCATATGTTTATACACACATTTTGGATACATATAGCTATATTTAAAATCATTACCAAACTTGATTTGTAGGGTATCAATGGCTTATGTACAGTATATAAATTGCGTAAACTCTAAGGGGTATGGAAAAGATGCCGGAATTTTTTATTTTTTTGACTCCAGTCGCCCATTTACTCATTGCTGCTCTCATACGGAAATTTTTCTTGTGAGACTTTAGCTATCTTATGCAAAGTTGCATGTACATTGCGCATCTCATAGCCATCAAGAAACAAATCGATGCATGTGCAGATATAACAAACGTAGATATACACATATGGATAGAAGCAAAATACACTATAAAAAGGGATTCCAGTACAAACATATGTAGCGCATACATCTGTAGCTCTCTTGGTATAGACTAGGGATCATGAAGAAAAAAAAGAAGGAAAAAGGGAAAAACCTGAAACGGGAACATACAATCCATCCATGGCCAGTCAAAAACATGCTATGGTGTATATTGAGATCTATCTATTCCTTGGCATATCTAAATCATCGTTATAGAATATGCCATCTTCTTTAAAGGAGAAAGCTCCTTTCCCTCAACTAGTACACTATGTTGTTACAACCACAAACATGATGTATATAGGGGAAGGGGAACACTTGCACTTTTTCGTTGTTCGGTTTTTATAGCTGAACCTATTTTTCCAAGTCGAGTAAAGAAAATTCCTATTACTACCAGACTTTGACCGCTTATCCAGTCGATCACATCTTTAGATGCAGCTGATATTAGTATTGCTGCAGGGCTGCTCATTAGCAGTTAGCAACTATTTAAAGAGGATGAAGGGAAACTCAATTTTACTTGAAGCGATAGTAGCGTTAACCCTTGGAATATGAAACCCTATCATTCTTTATACAAATAAAGTAGAGAATAGTGCTTCCTTGATTTTGATGTTGTTGTATATTCTTTTTTACTGACTTAATTACACAATCCTCGTCCATGAACCATCTTCTATGGACGTAAACTTGTCACTGTGCTTCGCATTTACGGTATCGTCACATTCAAAGGCGCTTCCAGAACAACAGGATCGAACTAGCCAGTTAGCCATGCATATTCCCACACTCAGATTTCTTTATTGTATGTACATCTATCTGTGGGAGCAATCTGTAGCCTTTGTATGCACGAAATAGATGAAATGTGATCCCACACATACAATAAAGGATATATTACTTCAATACATTTTCGGTGTTGTATCATTTTCTTCTTTTACTCTCATATATCTTTGTACTTGCTTTTTTTTCAGGATACGGCGAGGCCAGGAACCGGAGGAAGAATCGATACTAGACAAAACATTATACATAATATGAAAAAAAGAAAGAACTGCTATGTAACTTGGGAAAATATTGCCCTGGAAGAGAATCAGAAAGTATGGCTTAGTTCTATTTTACACGTTCCTGTCACGAAAACGACTCGGTTCTTTCGAGTATGTTGCCCGACTGATATTTGCTGACCCTGCTTTAGCGAAGAACATGAGCGTGAAGATTCCTATCATCACTGGTAAAAAAAAAAAACCCCTTCTATTTTTTATTATTAATATGTAGTCGTATCGTATGTCCTTTAGGAGTCTGAAATCTAGATCCCAACGAAGACTGATAGTTGGAAGATGTAACATATTAGTAAATGCAATATACATCTGTACAGATACACAAGTCCACCCACCTGCCTGGGATTGACTTTTCTCTATATTAAACAGTTCATCGGATAAGCTTGCTACCGAAGAACCTCCCTATTATGCCTAGTATTTTCTTCAATTGTATTTTATTTCTGTTTCAAGCACATTCGTATTTTCTCTTTGAAATGTATACTAGAGATCCAATTAGCTCAATAGTATTTGGTTATGTTCTTGTTTTCTCTGGCTTTATTCCCTGGGTTTTGCCTATTTGCGTTATACATTGACCGCTTTAACGTTATCATATCACAAGGATTGGGATCTTAACATATGCTTAATCATACAAGTCTATCATTTCTACTAATCAGTCGATGGAACGGAACAAGGCGAGTCTGCAGCATGTAATGGCTGAATGTTTGTGACGCCTCAAATATAGACTTTTCGAGGAAATGCTCGTTTTCAGTCTCCCAGACCAAAAGAGAAACGCTCTGTTCCTCTCCGTTTCGGTGTTTTTTTGTTATAGTCCGTGAGGGCCTTGTACAGATACCGTTGGTACTAATTCGGCCACTAACAATGATACGTCGCACTTGAAAATCATCCTGGTCCTAGGTGCTATGGGCCTGAGTTTCCTATAGCGAAAGCTTATTGATCTGTAACATATAGTTCTTGGTATAGGCGGCATACCAATGGTAATATCAAGTGTCGAACACTATATTTTGTCTTGTACTGAATTCAAAGTTTCCTTTTGTTACATGGATGATTTTTCTCGCATTTATCATGCTACTTAACTATACCAGCTAGTATCAATACGCTTGTCATACGTTTGAAGAAGTCATATTAGTTTACTATAAAATAACTGTTAACTAATAGTATCGATCTTCATTATATTGTTTATGAAGGCCATAGCCTTCCAGTGCTATCATGGATGTAGAGTCACTGTACGTGATTCTTTTCTTTTCAGTTTCTGTCGTCTGGTTATTGCTCTCATAATTTGATGTTTTATCAATAAAGGCGTTGCTTAAGTGTCTGTAACACCTTATGAATAGGCCATATAAACACTTATATACCGTATCGAAGTATCACCCAAGCATAATATATAGATCCTGAACTGCTATCTGCACAGTGCCAAAGAAATAATAAATGACCATTGTTTTTCGTCCATAATAGACCGCCATTGTGTATACATTTAATAAAGACTGAAAGAAAGAAGCGAATCGAAGGTGAGAATCAAATAACCCCGGACGCCGTACTAATCATAGAACGCTTTGAAGAAAACGTACGTACACTAATATATAAGACATAACCACCAAGCCAACCCAGGAAGAAAAGGACTTAAAAGCAAGCAGCGAGAAGATACAAATTATGATAGCACGACAACATATACACAGCCAGGCTAATGCCTCAGTTAGCCATGTATTACTTACGATCTGTGATGGGACCGTCTTAGGCTCGACATAATGACATTTCCTGCAAGTCGGGCGATGCCACTATGAAGCAATATGTTGGAGCACTGCGATAAGGCTGGTTCGCGCAGTTCACATAGTGAGGACTGACTTAGCCTGAGACCAAGGGCATATGAGAAGAGAATCATGGGACATATCGAGCACTTTACCAGGCGTTGCGGTCCCAGTTGGGGTCTATTGTATTCATACAATGGACATATTAGCATAGAGGAAACATACGACATGACGGGAAGAAAGAAAGGACTCACCCTGTACAAATGCAGCCAGGACTTTGCTTCCAGTCTGTAGCAGCGGATGACCAACCACGATCTTCAGGAACTTCTCCAACCCCGCTCGTCTACCCTCGATGACGTCGTCTGAGAAGCGGTTCGTAAAGACCTTGCCCGGAAGCGGTGGGATGGTAACACGCGCACTCTCGCGCTCCAGGATATCGCGGAAGTATTCGAAATCGGAGTACCGTCTACGGACTGTAGATGCGCGCAGCTTGAACGCTGGGATGTTTGTGCGACAGAGAATCTCGTAGTCGGTGTACATGTTGCGGCCGACGCCGTGGGTACGCGGCGCGCGCACTTCGACCTCGAGGAAGTTTTCCGGTGGACCGTAGATCTCATCGAAGCTCTGTTGCCGTGTATCGGGCATAGACTGCATGGTGGGCAATACGATATACCGCTGTTTTTGGTCTTGAATTTAAGCTCAAGTAGTATGCGACGAGGCGTTGCGGAAGGTGTGTCGAGGTGTGTTGGGGTCGTAGATTAGTAGAGTCGCATGGATATCGGGTATAGTTTGTAACAATATATTTCCAGACTACGCAGTAGAAAATATGACCGAGAGAAAATAGGAATGGAATTAAAAAGAAAAACGTTAGCCGCTACACTCTAGCTATCACTAGGTTTAACTAATGATGGCGTGTTAGAAAGCCTTGTGTCTTATCTAGAGATATTTGAGGATTAGCTTTCGCTTTCCAATGCGGGGAGGAGAAGGCTGAAAGAAGTGGGTGGTGGGTAAGACGATTACGATTCTAGTGCCCAATACTAACAAGGGAGGGGGGACGAGTTTGGAAGCCAAAAAGAAAGAAGAAGGAGACAGAAGCAAGCTGACTTTGGGCCAATATTTCCAATTAACGGTTGATGCGGCAATATTTACAGCATACAGCATATGAGAAATAATAGAATCGGCCTTCAAAAATAACATAAATTCTGTCTTATCGAACATGATAAAGGGTAACGATCCTGTATACATATTTTGTCACGTGAGCCATGGATTATTCCCAGTTTCTAGTCATATAATTTCTATATGAGGAAGTAATTCAGCTACACAATACACGACGTATAGTGGGTAAAGTATGTAAATGTTAACCCTGCTAAAAACATATTCATAACTCTATAGCTCATAAAATCAATCAAAAAGAGAAAAAAATCCCTGCTAAAAAAGGGTCAAGTAACTTCATATTTTGCACTTTGTGTTGCCATGATGAGTAGTTTATTCATATTTGAAGTTGTGCCAATGTTTTCGTCGATTAATGCAACAAATCGTATACGTATATAGATATAAAAAATATAATTAGAATATACAGAGACTGATACACTGTCTGCCTTCTTTTATTCGCCAACACATTCCGACCCTAAATTTCAAATCTCCAGCTCCTCAGAAACTTACCGGCCATTACCACCATACCTTTGATGTGCTATGTTTGGTGGCATATGAGGACCGGATGTAGCATCTGGTACGCCGTCAACACCAATAACTGCCGCTTTCTTGCGCCGTGCTAACTCTTCTTCGGATAGACCCTGGACACCCTCGAACACATCCGAACGTTGACTAGCCAAACGCTTGAGATTGTTCGCGACATCAGCTGTTGAGATATTGGTGGTAGCATAACGTGCTTCGGCTTTGGTCTTTTGCTCTTTCCATTGTGGATCAAGTAGTTCAACTAAAACTCAAGGTTAGAATATGTAGAATGGTCGTTTTTATGTGTATACTTGGGATAGATTGGTAACTTACTCTTCATGTGCTCTTGCAATTCATCCATAGGTATCTTTTGACCGCAGTTAGGACAAATAGCAGTAGCTTTCTTCTGTCCTCTTTGAGCTCGAGGGACATAGTTTTCTCTGATCTTTACGCTTGGTCCTGGAGCTGCTGTCGCCTGGTCCTTTGTCTGGCGTACTCGTTCCTGAGCCTCTTGGCGTTCGCGTATACGCTGTTCTTCTAGACTAGCCTGTGCGGATATAGGAGGAGGCATAGCATAGGGAGCAGGTGCTTGGGGATACACAGGTACTGGAGCGCCGGGATGGACTGGAAGTGAAAAGTTGCCGGTCGTGAGTTGAGCTGGTGGATAGAATACGGGCTTCTCTTCATCGGTAGGCATGGCTTCTTCAATGCGTCGGTCAGAACTTATAGAGACTTGGTTTCTTGTCTCTAGCGAAGCGTATTGTAGGTCGGCTAGGTTCGCTGGCGGCGGAAGCTCGGCTGTGTTGTCTGAATCGTCGAAGGTGATAGTTTCGACAACTACGAAATCGCTCCAGTCGATCCGTTCGAACTCGGCCTTCTCCTCCTGTTCTTGTTCGGCCTTCTTTTTCTTCTCGGCATCCTCGTACCGTGAATAAACTGAACGCTGCTTTGCGCGCGCCAGCACATGGTACTTGTTTTCGACATTGTTCTTAAGTGCCTCAGCACGTTCTTCCTGCGCCTTGGTACCCTTTCCGTCCAAGCCGCTCATTTCAAGAATGAGCTTATATTGATCCACCATGTTCTGGAAGAAAGTGTGGAAGGTATGGTTAGGAATTAAGAACTGAAACTGCGGATTGCCGCTTTCGCGCTGTGCCAGCTGCGTCATCCACGTGCGACCATTGCGAGCGACATATAGCGCCGTTAACCTGATAACTTCTAGATCCTTTTGGTTCAAGCGCGGCATACGCGCAGAGAATTCGTATGCCGGTGGTTTAGGTGGTCCTTGGGGGACATTCTTTGCCGGTGCCGCAGAGTCGCCGACTCTACCAGCCGACACATCAGTGCCGCGACCGGCCTTGATCTCGGAAAGCCGCCATTGGTAGAACGGGTGGTAGGCATCGGTGGGAGTAAGGAAACTGAATTTCGGATTGTCGCCTTCCTTGGCACGAATACGATCCTCGAACACGCCACCACTCCGGGCTACATAGCCGGCTGTCTTCTCCAGAATGACACGAATTTCGGGGGGCGGACGAACAACGCCTGTGGGAGGTTTGAGCTCCTCGAGAGCTGGGTTGGAGGGTGTTGCCATGATGTGTTTCTCGAAACGCGTTTATGGCGAGCACGTATTGTTCGGGTGTTGATTGAGACAATTGCGAAATTAAGAAGTCGTGAAAATATGGAGTCAGGGACGTAGCCACCGGTATTAGAGCACTTTGCGAAGATTGGAAGAATGGGGACTTCTAACGACGCAACTTGGTAGTATGTCGTTCAGCCTCGCGCTCATATTAAGTTTTTCCGTAGGGAAGGCTGAATCTTATCCGACTAAAATCACCACGGTTACACGTGACCAAGTATATGAGAAGACCCCACTTAACGCATAATATAAGGGTTAATGACCCTACACAGTGAAGTTGTAGCTGGGCTGAGCTTTCGTGTCGTCATTGATTCGACAGCTTGAAGCTAGCTAATTGATACTTTCTTCATACTCTGACGAATTGAAGCTTGATCTCTTTAACTGTTACTCACTCTAGGCTTGCGTCGAAGCCTAGCATTCATCTTTCCCTGTGGAAGGAAAATCCGACAGAATTGAACTTGCCAACTAGCAATTATGGTGCGTGCAACGATACATCTATCCCCCCCTCCATCTTCTCTGTTGCAAGCCTACCTATCTCGACTATCCATGCCACCTGTCCATCGCTTACTGTGGTGATCCCCGACTTGGTATTACCCGACTGTGATCGTATCTACGGTATCGAAACCGCCTCCGGGTTCTCCGGGGCCAAACGTTCCGCTAGACGGAAGCTTCACGATGCCTTCACAATGCCGATTATGAGCCTGTCATGAGCTCCACCTCCATCTATACGGATGATATCTTGCGCTAACACCAGTCCTTGCCTTCAACCAGTCTCAATCTCTTCGTCCATACTTGCAATGCGTGCGCAGCTCGCTGACAGCCGCGCTGACGCTATCCAACTTTGCGTCGCAAGTTTCTGAGCGGCACAACGTGCCCGAAATCGAAGCACGCACATCACCCGAAGTCTTGCTGACGCCACTAACGATTGCGCGAAACGAGAACGAGCGCGTGCTGATCGAGCCTAGCATCAACTCGGTGCGCATCAGCATAAAGATCAAGCAGGCCGATGAGATCGAGCAGATTCTGGTACACAAGTTCACACGTTTCCTGACACAGCGTGCTGAGTCGTTCTTCATCTTGCGTCGCAAGCCAATCAAGGGCTACGACATCTCGTTCTTGATCACCAATTTCCACACGGAAGAAATGCTGAAGCACAAGCTGGTGGATTTCATCATCCAGTTCATGGAGGAGGTCGACAAAGAGATCTCGGAAATGAAGCTCTTCGTAAGTCGGAAACGATACTGACAAGTTTATTTCTTGACTATGGGATGATGTATTAACATGATTTTTGTAGCTCAATGCCCGCGCACGTTTCGTTGCCGAGTCTTTCTTAACACCTGTAAGTCACTGATTCTGCGATATATATCTTGATTTGTGTGGTTCTAACACCGGCCATAGTTCGATTAAATGACCCCTCGATGGGCATGCTTTACAAATATTTTTATAGCTACTCTTCTATATCGTGGCACGAAGTGTTTTCTTAACGTCCAGTGGCTTTTGGGTGGCAGCTTTCAGACAGCATAGTCACATACATATTCTCAGCACTTTCTCGATACTGCTGCCACTGCTATTGTTTCTACTATCTTACCATCTATAAATGCATTCAGTTGTTCAGACTCTTTCAATGTCAATCTATCTAGTAGCTGCATCATTTGTGCCTGTTGATATTTCGTAGTAAAAGACGAATACAGTGATGGACATGGGGGTTTTATTGTGTATTGGTCATGTCTATCTAAAAAGTATAAAGCTGAATCAGAGCACATGAATTGCATGTCATGCCGCCTCAACCACTTTTCTTCATGCTTAGCCCTGTGCCCGCCAATGAAAATTAAAGTTCTTTGTTTTGCCACATGTGAGGTAAAATGGCAGCCTTGAACTTTGCAGTGCATTTTTGCTGCTATCGCCCCCAAAACACCGAGGTAGCTGAGCCCATTTGCCATTATATAGCCCTCTTAGCAGCCTAAACTAGCAGCCTAGAAGATTCGAAGCATTACCGAGTTTAACTAAAGCTGAATGCCCGGGGGCGCGATTCCCGGTGAAACACATCCGAGTCGTTCTGCTCTTCACCATGAATTTCCACCACATCGCCGTTTCGTAGTTCCATGTAGCGTACGCTGATGGCTGGCAACCCTTCGCCATGTTCGTTTTGGGCCTGCTGAGGCAGCCGTTCGCATGGACCAAACACGTCCTCGACATAGTCTGCGCCGTCATCGTCATGCAGGAACAGCTTCTCCTCAATCTCTAAGCCCAGGCTAGTGGCTGGCAGTGGCAGTTTGTCTTTGGGCCAGTCTCGGACGTATCCGCAACCACCTGCTGCACAACGATAGTAGACGCTGTCTCCGTCCACATGGGGGTCGACCAAAGCACGCGCCGTCAAGCCACAGTAGTAGCGTGGGTTTTCAGGTAGAATGCCTATCTCGTCGTCATACGCGGCGATGCGGTCGGGATGGCCCTCTCGACAGTACCAGTAGTTTCTCAGCTGCGATGGATTATCGGTCCCTGGGTAGACGTCCCGAGGCTGATCGTCGCTGTTGACAGGAACTATCCGACGCCGCGCATCCTCTGTACTGGAACTGGCGCTTGCATAATGGTTCATAAGCTCACATATGGCGCCGCACTGGCGGCACACAGGCCCGGAGATCAGTGGGAAACACACGCTGCGCACAGTGCAGGCCCGGCGTAGGAGCGGCTCGGGAGTAGGGATCCCAAAAGCCGTGCGTAAGCGGTTGTTGAAGGCTGGATGCAACGTGAAATGGCGGCGTAGAGCGTATCGGACGGTATGTTGCAGCTGAGGAGGGAGGATCACGATCTGACGTGGGATTACAGCTATAGGCACATTGTCCGCAAATCCTTGACGGGCTGAGGTCCAGAATATGGGCGTTGAAACTTTCGAGACAGACATGCTGCTCTTTTCTGCTTTGGGACACATCCCGTGTGACCGGGTTCTCGGTTTTGTGACTGAGCTATCACAATAGAGGGTTGGAAGTACAGAAAGAGGAAAGCATCGACATGATGCTCTAGGAGCTACATCGTTAATTTGTATTTCCCGGGCCAAGGTCCGTCTGACACCAAAGCTCGCATTTGGTCTGTGATCAGCATTTTAGCGTTTGTTATACATGGCTTTCGATGTAGATTGCCTTGCATCGGATCTAAGATGGTCTTATGCCGATATGGCATCGAGATCTCGAGCCTAGGTTAGGGTGGCTTGGTCTATATTATGGCAGCCTGCATGAAGGAGCCAGAAGCGACAATATCGTCTGGTGTGGCAATCAATTGCTCTGAATCAGATAACTAGAGCATTTGAACTTGAGAAGAATGAAAACAGGCCAGCAAAAATAACCAGAGGAGAAAGAGCAGCGGGGAGATGTGATCGAAATATGCTTATGCGAAGCTGGAAGGAGATTGATGTGAACAACCTATCACTTGTCAAGTGCATTCAGCTGATCTTTTTAGCTTTCAAAGTACAGCAGCACTAGCTGGGCATCAATCATCTACTGTGTTCCAGCTTCTTTAGCCTATAACTAAGCAGCTAATGCTTTGATTTTTGCTTTTTTGCTGTCCAACTCTTCATCATATGGCTTCTGTATCATCTTGCCAAATACTACTGGTATAGCTGACGGCCTCATGTCATCCCCTTTCCTCACGCCACATCTTTCCCTCTCGTTTTTCTCCTTTTCCTACGCTATCGTTTTGGGGCATCCCGACAAAACTGAGAGAATCTGATTAGTCTGATATTGACAAATTACTGTGCATAAAGGTAACGCAGATAGATCTGAAGAATGCCATTGTAGATTCAAAATGACAGTGGCAATTTACCCATGAAAAAAAATGAGATTCTCTTGCTGATTCAACATTAGACGACCATTGGAAATACAGTTGTTTTTTTTGTTTGATTCGTTTTTCATTTTCGTTTATTTCCTTCTCTGAAACCCCCAGTTTGTCCCTACTCTCGTGTAAATCAAGTAAGCGAAGAAAATAAAGCTGATTATACTTGACTTATATTATTGATTTAATGCCGTCCTTCAACTACTTACAATGTATAGTTGCATATTTATGCTCAACTAGTTAACCAGCCAATATAACTAGCTATCCATGCTGTATAATTATCCAACGTGAGAGATACATAACTTTAGTGGAAATATGAATAACCTTGCTTAATACTCGCTATTTGCACAATCTCAGTTTGCGAGACTATGGAAATCATTCTGTTACTTTGATAGTTGGCTGACTAGTTATCCTGCACACACTTGAGTTTGATCTGATGCCGTTCTAATTGGAATCTACAATGTATCTCCATCATAGCTGAATTCACCTTCGATATGTCACCCCTTACCAATACCATTACCACTTCTAACTGGGTTCCCTCACTCTATGACGACTATTGTATACTGCCCAAAACTATATCAGTCAGCTCAACATGCCCACACAACTGATGCTGCGACAAAAACCATTGCCTCTACCGTATTTGTTTTTGTTCAGATGGCAAGATTGTTTTGTAGTTGAAGACTAAGTGTTATTTGTGATAACAAGGAAGGGATGACCAATGAGAAGTCCGGGTAGGCACAATGCTATATACATACTTCGCGTATTGACGATGCCGAAGAGGGTTATGATATGCCGTTGGTAAACTTTGATACGCCGACCCTTGACATTGTTGGAATTATAGATGTATGTGATATATGCGTCCTAGTGAGAGAAAAGACCGAGCGAGATACATTATGATGATACCTTAAAGGTATCGTCCAGCCATCTTGTTAGTGTCCCACGATTCTCTTTGATTTGACCTCTGGTATATTTGATATATAGCAACATCACCTCTCTTTTCTGTTCAATATTCCACAGTCATATAGTGAAGACAACTTCCATATCAGCATCTCTTTACACACTTCCGATATCTCCTCCCCATTCAAATCTATCACCATGAGACCAACACGTGAGACTGGCCACAGCAGATTCGCATATCTCACACCGTCCACACTGACGGAACAAGACCGTCGAGAAATCTTTGAGATTGTTTCAAAAGGGTGTCTCAATGCTTCCCAGAACCGACACAACAACACTAACTACACTTCATCTTCCTGGGGCACGTCCAACGACACAGATTCCACGTTAGGACGTACCCGCTCTTCTACGACTGGTAACGCTTCGTCTCATGTCCGCCCTGGCCGTCCTTCGGCCATCAATGAAGACGTAGCTACACGTCTACGTCTCGCCTTGATCCTGTCGCCAACTGCAACGGCAGAGCAGCTTATCAACATGGCTAACTGTACATGCTCTATTCGCACCGTCCAGCGCAACATGGCCACACTGCGAGTAGAAGCCGAAATGCTCGCACAGAACGTTATCAACGAAGAGAATGCCCGGTTGGATCAAGCCAGGCCGACTAGACTTGTTCAGCAACCGCGACAACAGGTTAACACGAGACAAGTCTTCAACACGGATACCAGTAACAATCCGGGTACTCGTACTTCTCGTAGTCTCGACCACTTGGCAACTGATAGTAGCTCTGCCGTGCCTATGGCCGCAACTGCCGCTTACCACCATGCGGACCTTCTATCCTCTGCGTCGGGTATACCAGAAGAACACTATTATGCTCAAGCAGGACCAAGCCATGGCTATGGCCAGGAACACATTCCTTATAATCAGCCTTATGGCATTGACTTACCGCCTATCCAAGACCCTGCCGGTGATCGTAGATCAGCCCACGTGTATACGAACACGCTTCAAGATCACCAGCAAAATATCCATCAACAGCCTCACTACTACGTCAATGACCCCTCCGCTGTCTATAGTTCTAAGCCTGCGACTGAACCCTGGGCTTATACAGCCCCTGTTGCTCATTCAGCATCCTTTCCTGCGCAAACTTCACTTCACCATACAGACAAATTTAATCAGCAATATCGCTAATAGTGCTAGTCGTCGCTTTCCATTCTCGCTCATTAGCCTTGTTAGTATAACTAGCGTGACACATGATTGGTATACTAAGATATATAAAACTTAGTTTGCGTTAAGCCTGGGCTTTGGTACAGTGTCCGTTTGATACGGAGCTGTTTTGTGAAGCCCAAAGAGGTGGTATTTTATTAGGGTTACAAAAAAGTTCGATGTAATTATTTATCTTCAATACACCTTTTTTTCTTGTCTTATTTCTTGTCACTATTTCTGTAATGATATTCCTTCAATTTATGACATTCTTTCTTGTTTATAGATTCGCTTCATATTTCAACATAACAACAAACAACTTTCTGTCAAGAGAAGATGATTAGTTCCAGCTATAGAGTGTGGCAACAGCCAACGAAAATGTAGCAATCATGAGGTAATCACTACTTATAGATCTTGTTTGTTTACAACTAGTTGCCAATTAATCAGAAATAGAAAACATTGAAACAAATATGTACTTTGTTTCAATTGTCCCATTTCCCATTTTCTTTCCAACAACAACATTATCAGGAAACCCATCAAAATTGATGAAACCCTTGGTATCTTTCTACAATCTTCTCATTTGAACTTGAACGAGCTACCAACATGCCAAGTGGCATCACTGCAACACATATCAACATGACCATTCTTTTCAAGCCATCAAAACTACACCCACCACCAATTGCGGACCATGGCACTTCAACAGCAAAAGCTATTTATGATTTCAGCGGCAAATAAAATATCCTGTCCCGGTACTTGAGTCTGAGTAAGTACATCTAATTCTATCACTGCCTTTGAATCCCGTCTAATATGCCTTGAAACTATGTTCTAGTCCGCTTCAGTCCACACATGATTCTTTTCCCGAGACTATGGCCACATCTTTGGCAAGTTTCCCAAGCCAGCTTAAGCTGATTTTGATTTCTATTTCCTCGGCTTAAACGGTACACCTCGTCTCGGAGCACGGACATATATGTCCGTCTGGAAGCCCAAGGTGCGTGCATATCCCGCTAGGATGATACTTTCAACTTCGAGTTAACATTCTATTGTCGATGATAGATGTCCTGATTTGAGCAATCGTCTTGTCACATTACTCAATTCTAGCATTGATTGAGATACATTTATCCCATTCGCAACCTGGACTCCCACTATCTGGATATCGTATTGAATAAGACCGACAAAGCTTGACTTAGCGAGTCTGAGGCAGCACCCGGTATACTGGGACTCACCAGCCATCAAGTAGTCGAATTCTAGTTGGCCAAGGAACCCAAAGGCTCACTCTAGACGCAAAAAATGCTATGCTTTGCATCCTCAAGATACCAGTGAAGAGTCATTACACAATGAGCAATCTTCCTCTCTGGCTTATGCCAGTTGTCTCTAGTTGGCTTTGAATGATATGAAGTAAGCAAATGCATTGCGAAGAGTAGTTGGAACAGTCATTTGCTCCATTGAAACGTCATGGAACGGACCCTTCTACAACTTTCTACAACTTTCTCCAGCTGGTCACAGCCTCTCGTCTTCTACTTGTTTATCAGATGCAAATAAAGTGTATACGACGTACCCGCGACTTATTCAATGAACTTGACAGCATTACTGGAGATTTTCTAATTGTTGAAGGTGAGATACCTTGTTTGACTTTATTTGCAACTTTCTTTACTAACCCTATTTTCTTTTAGATGTTTCACCTGATCAATTCAGTGCAATCGAGAAGGCCAGAGATGCTCGTGGCAGGCATTGGCGGTTCCATTACCGTGCCGAGCCCAAGACACTATTCATATCAGTACCAAGACACTATTCATATCAGTACCAAGACACTATTCATATCAGTACCAAGACACTATTCATATCAGTACCAAGACACTATTCATATCAGTACCAAGTCACTATTCATATCAGTACCAACTGGTGTACATGAGGCATTGCCATTCCAGTCTCTATTGTAATATTTCAATGAGAATGACATTGACAGGCTTGGCTGATTATTGGAGGCCAGTGGCTGCTAAAACATCTTCTGGGGAACATGGTACTGGTCATATCTGACCTAGGCACAAGTAGCATATGCAATAAGGCCATGGGGGCCAGTCTTGACTCTACTGTTGATGAAAATGGCTTCTTTCGACTACAGAAGCACGACATTCCTAGCGATCACATGTAGGCAATAACTGGGCAAAAACAGTTAGTTGCCAAGAATGGCCAAAATATTGGTCTTATCATCAGTGCCACAAATCAATCGAAGCAGTTCAAAGTGGACCCGTTCTCATCGGTGATCATATAACATCACGACATTGGGTCATACTAAATATCAAGAGCTTACTACCATTTTCGCAAAAGCAGATTCAGGACTTTCAATCCTGAAGGCGGCGTCGGTGATATCTTGGATGGGTAGGCCAATCAATCGACATGGCCAGACTCAGTCAGAAGTGACTTGTATCACACCCATTCAATATATTCTAGAAGATATCGAGCAGTTCACAGGACTTTGGCCAGAAATTACCTGAATCAGGTCACCAAAAGTGTAGTACAAAATATAATAGTTTTATAATCACGTATAGACTCGGCAATCCTTAGTTACTCCGTATACCTATGTTCTTTTAAGTGCTACATTCCATAAGTATTTTCTCAATATTTCACGTAACGTACCACCATAGGATTTAGGGTTGAATTGCTTTAGTGATATCAGTCTTATGCTTCCATTGGCCAAGCTATTTTTACAGACTCCATATACAAATTTAGCAGGCGAATACATGTAGATTTTGGTATAAAAAAGAAAATGACTTTACTATAGAGAAGAAATAAATATAACTAAAGTTGAACTATGTAAATTACACCAAATTCAATGGTCAAGCTTGAGCGAATGAGGAAATTTATTTCTCATTTTAGCATTGATTTCTATGAAGAAATCTCGAATATTTGAGAACTCAAATGTACAACTATGGTTATGGGGCCCGTCAAGCAAAGATGCATTACAGTTCTACAGATTTTAGGTATGGACATAAATTCTGGCCGTAAACTGATCGTACCCAACTGATTAAGAGAGTTGCTCGTCTTGTATGGCTCATAGTAAGTTGAATGATGTCACATAGTGAACTACTAGTTATGATGTTCAGGTGGTATCATTAGTAGAAACTTTAATATTCGTCCATGTCAGTATTCATACAAGTCAAAGAATGTGTAAACTAGAGTAGCATGATCATTCATTTCATCAAGTTCTCTGAATATGTAACTTGCAGATGCATAATGAACAACTGTGAGCCCCTTACCAGGACATACCCCATACTCTAGCCCATGTAGCCACTATCTCTACAACTGTATCTCGCATAGACACGTTTTTTACTTTATGTGCCGTGAGGGACTGATAGAGCTACATATTTTGATATGCAATGTCTTGGTATCTAGGATATCGGTCCTGAAATAACATTATAATACAATGTAAGGCAAAATGGGCAGCCTACCTCTCTACAGCGACGAGCCATGTTTTTTGCCATTCCTGCGTATTACAACCTCAAATCCTTGACGTTGGCACATGGAAACGTTAGAGCTGCGATTCCCTATGTTCATGTAGTAGTACTTGATTTGTTTTCGATTCTATCTGTACAAGACGCCAAATACAATATAGGTATTAACAACAAGACTAAAAACAGTTAGTTTCTAACTTGAAGATATGAATCTGGACTATACACCATATGCATAGTTATGATTGGGACCTTGGGTGAAAATTCAATCTTGTTGAGTAAAGCTCAAAGGATCATAAATTTCATGATGAGACTACACTACAAGGGTCAAATGAGCCAATCAATGTCTGGCCATTTGTGTACAGTGAAACTAAAACAGTAACTTACAAGTTCGAAAGGATGATGCTTTTTTCCGGTAGTAGTGAAGGGAAGAAAACTTTGAGAATGCTAGTTACTTATTAAATAAGATTATAGAGTTAACTAGAGCGTTAGTGTGTTTGTGTTGTTCAAGAGTACACAACCTCTCATGTTTCCTCGCCTAGCCGAAAAAAAAAAACTTCTGACGAAGAAACGTCACTATTCGCTGCTGGAAGTTGTATGGCAGACTTTTCTCTCAAATATTGTCATTACCGAGTCCCCAGATTTCAATCTTTCGTCACCAAGAAGCCTAGCCTGTTTCCCTGCCAGGACCAACCAAGATCCTAGCGTACCCCTTATGCCGGTTAAGAAAATTTGGCCTTCGAAATCTTACAAATCGAAGCATCTATGAATCCATTAAGAATTCCCCAGCAACGAGTGTGAGCGTCGACAAGGAAATACCGAAAAAAAACGCAAAATGAACCCCCCTTCATGCTGCTCAATATCACAGCTGCCTTGTCTCACAAGCAAAGATCCATGCCGATGATTGTCAAATCTTGGTAATATAGGCGCAATGATTGGCCGAGCCATCAAAAGACCCATTTTTTGCCGAACTTCAAGTTGTGTCCTAGCGTACACTAGTTGTCTCCTAACAAGAAAATCGCTAGTCCTTAACAATAATTGACAATGCTGTATCATGCTCTATCGCCCCCGGGGTTAGTGTTTCTTTGTCCGATAGCAAGCACGGTGCTGAAGAACTGTCGTGCATGGTGCCGTTTCCCATATGTTTTATACTTTAGGTCTTTGTCTTGTTCTAACCATGTAAATATAAAGAGGACGGTGCTCCGCCGCTTTAGTATCGTTATATGTTCTTCGGTAATCAACCTCACCCATAATGTTGCATCTATAATATTATTTTCTTGATTTTTCTATATTAAACTTCGTCATTCTCTCCACACAAATCCCTCCTAACTAGCACCTTACTACATTTCTATCCAGTATAAAGTAGACCAAAATGTTGCCCACCGAGCAATCTCCCCTCCTCAGCGCTACTACTACGCAAGGCGATATTGAAAGCGGCGAATACGACGCCGGTGCTTCTCTAACTCGGGTCTCTTCCTCCAATGCGCCATCTGAAACCAGTACCCTACACTCCGAGAGTGTTTCCTCAAACTCAGACATTCTCCGCGATGTGATCATTGGATTCAGTGATGGACTCACTGTTCCATTCTCCCTTACAGCTGGTCTATCATCTCTCGGATCAACTAAGCTTGTTATCATGGGTGGTCTTGCTGAGCTTTTCAGTGGCATGATTTCCATGGGCCTTGGTGCTTATCTAGCTGCAAGCACGGAACACGACCATTACATGTCAGAGGAGAAGCGTGAATACTGGGAGGTTCAACACATGCCGCGCGAGGAGAAGGAAGAGATCTTCAGTATCATGGCTAGCTATGGTATCAACCGCGATGCCGCTTCGCCCATGGTGGCCGAGCTGTGCAAAAACCACGACCACTGGGTCCGCTTCATGATGGATTTTGAACTCAAGATGGATAAGCCTAACACTAGTCGTGCTTGGATATCTGGTATCACCATGGGTCTCAGCTACTTTATTGGTGGCATCATTCCTATGTTGCCATACTTCTTCATGGCTGTCGCTCAAGAGGCCCTCATGGTTTCTATTGGCATCACTGTTCTTGTGCTGCTTGTCTTTGGCTATGTCAAGAGCGTCATGACAATCAAATCTATGAGAGCGGGCGTATACGGCGCCATCCAGACACTAGCTATTGGCATGGCCGCTGCGGGTGCCAGTTATGTCATTGTCAGATGCCTTGATTACACTGGTGATGATACGCCATTGTCAATGCTCCTTAAATAATTTGTATCGGACAAAAAAGGTTTGCGGTTGTATATAAGATATCATGACGGTGTTACGGCGTTAGGGATGGTTACTCAAAATTGGGTAGTGTTTCATTTGTATTTACTTTCTAGATTTTAACTCTTCACTCCAATATATCACATCTACTCTCAATAATCACCTAATGAGAGACTACCTAATATTACCAAATTTGTATACTATATATAATAATAGTCCCTTGTGACTCTGTCGTTCCATTAAACATTCCACTTTAATTCAGCCTACAGAAACAAGTTACTCAAATGGTTGCATCAAAAATCTACAGTCTATCACATGAACACTCTATATTCTTAATGTTGAAATGTTTGCCACGACTATCCACTATTATGAAGCAAATAATATGTTGGAATTGAATGAATAGTTTTTGAGACGTGAGTTTGATATTGAGCATTGATTACTATGTAGTACAATAATGCAGATTTTGTAAATTAATGAATTGCTAAACTTCAATCAGGCCTCTTTGATAATGAATACATACGTGTAGACCTTTCCTCAAAAAATAATTCTAAAAAAAAAAAGACGTAGGTTTACCACTTACAGCACATCTGAGACTCTTTGTTTTCGCTAACAAGATCTCATGTTTATCACGTCGTGAGGCTGACACACCCTTCCTTGCAGCTGCTGACAGCTTGGCGCTATAGCTCCGCCACCTGCCAAACAGCATTTGCAGGCTTCTGCCCATCCATGCCTGTAGTTGCCTGTTCCGGAATTGAAATATGGTGACCAGAGATCTCATGCCAATTTTTTTCCTGCACTCATTTAATATTTTGATAGGCATCCTCTATTATATGAGTCGCTATCAAAGAAGTTCTGCGACTTTGACGCCACGAAATTTCATGCCAATTCTAGGCTTTTTCAGTCTTGCCTTGTTTTATCTATCACGATCGCAGAGTTTCGAGAATCAACTTCATTTATATTTCCGATTCGATCTAGCTCAATACCGCCACTAGCTCGAACCTCATAACAATAAGTAAAGCCAGTATTATTGCCATTGTTCCCATCCGGTCAACGAACAAACCTTATGGCAATCGGGTCTTTGTTGCCTACATGACTCATTGAATAAACCCACTTACTACCCTCTATTGTTCATGTGAGTTTACACCCTTTCAACCTCATACTATCGTGCATGCTATGACGCGTGCCCTACTAGGCTTATGATTTCTTTCATCGTCTTTGATCGCTCGCAATCACATGAACACGCCGCGTACGCCTTTTTCTCCCATGCAATCAAATAACTTGCCTATCACGGGTATCAACCATTTGTTAATTGTTCCTTCAAACAAAGCCTCACTCATGTTGCGATATACAACCCATCAGAAGCTAATATATCACAAGACATCATAATCCACCACCTAGACAGCATATCCTTTTCGTAGCGTTCTCAGAATTGACGAAGCTCACGGTTACGACGTTAACGATTTGATTTTGCGACGTACCACATATGTTATTAAGCAAAGCGACGACACAAACGCAGATTCCAAACATACATCGACGACCACAATGACGAAAAATATACCTCTCGGTCAGCGACTGCGCTATCCCATCACTGTGCGTAAGCTGCTAAAACGCCCCGGTGACTCTATAAAGAGACGCGAAGTCTTGTTCCAGTACACCTACGTCACCACCAAGGAATCTGGTGATATCATACGCGACGCTGTAACCACGAAACATATTGCGTACGGCGATTGGGAAAGCCCAGCTGATGGGAAGCTCAAGCGCTGGCGCATACGTGAAGGCACAGTGATTGGCCGCGACCAGCCCGCACTAGAGGTCGAGGAGCAATGCAGCCACGAAGTACAATTCGCGTCATTATGTGCACTTTGTGGCAAGGATTTGACAGAGGTCGACTACTCGCAGGAAAACGCTGATACCGAACGCGCCACCATCGCCATGATTCATGACCAGAATGCGCTCAAAGTTAGCGCTAGTCGGGCCCAAGATGAGGAGAATCGAAGGCAGCTGCGCTTGTTGGAGCAACGAAAACTAGTTCTAGTGGTCGATCTAGACCAAACGATTATCCATGCTTGTATAGAGCCTACCGTCGGCGAATGGCTCAACGACCCAAATAATGCCAACTACGAAAGCTTGAAGGATATTGGCAAGTTCCAATTAGACGACACATCTAACAATAGTCTCTCTGGCTGTTGGTACTATATCAAAAAGCGCCGTGGCTTGGATGGCTTCCTTGAGCGCATGTCGAAGCTATTCGAGATGCATGTGTACACCATGGGTACTCGCCCATATGCTATCAATGTTGCTAAAGTAGTCGACCCGAACAAGAAATACTTTAGCAACCGTGTTATCAGCAGAGACGAAGCTGGATCAACACAGAAAGAGTTGCATAGGTTATTCCCTCACAGCACAGACATGGTGATGATCATCGACGATCGATCTGATGTATGGCCTAATGATCAAGAGAATCTTATCAAAGTTGTCCCATTCGACTTTTTTAAGGGCGTCGGCGATATCAACTCAAATTTCCTACCCAAGCGAAACGACGCTTTACTCGTTTCTACGCATCCGGCCTCGACGACGATACCAACTACAGATGTGAAACCGGCACAAAGCACAACAGCACCTGTGACGGAAGAGCAACAACAAGTCCAAGCCGCCATGGACCAAGAGAAAGAGCTTACTAAGCAAATCGAAGATCGCCCACTCCTCCATATGCAAGAGAACCTTGAAAAGGCTGGTACTCCAGTCGACAATCCAAAGGATTCTTCGACCACTGTAATCGAAGCACAAGAAGCACGCCAGCATGTACTAAGAGACGATGACATTGAGCTTGAATACATTGAACAAAATCTTGTCGCTGCTCATAAGCGTTTCTATCAAATATACGACCAACAACGCTGCCGTATCGATTCTGGTGGTAATGAAGATGACGATTATGACGCCAATCTTGACGCTGTACCAGATATAGGCGAGCTATTACAGGCTCAGAAATCGAGAGTCTTGAAAGGCACGACCATTGTCCTCTCCGGTCTCGTCACAACTAACGTTAATGTGCTCGAGACCGAGCTTGGTATTCGGATAGTTAAGTTCGGCGCAAACTTGAACGCTAAAATTACAGAGAAAGTCACGCATCTTGTGGTTCACCCTGCTCGGAGTAGAACTCAAAAGTTACGTCAGGCTCTGTCAATCCCCAACATCCAGATTGTTAGACCCGAATGGCTCACGGCCTGTTTTAGTCGGTGGGAGCATGTTGATGAAACACCATATCTCATTGACATTACGGACGAGCGTGAAACACAGCTAGGAAATGACGGTGATCAGGACGCCACTATGACGGGCCTACTGGAGGGCGAAGATGAAGCCAACGAAAAAAGCGATACCGAAGCGGGCGAGGAACAAGCTAATGTGTTGGACGAGAGCGAGGATAAGCTAGCTCTCAACGATCTAAAGGGATTTGATTGGGGAGCTGCGGACGATGAGCTTGCCGACTTTTTAAACTCTGACGATGACTCAGACGATGAAGAACAAGACGAAACTAGCACACCAGGCAATGCTAATAATGCAGATGATGATTCAAAGGCGGACAAACAGACTACCGAAGCACAAACTGCGGCTTTGTCATCCCCCTCTCTTAAACGCAAGGCCGAAGAAGAGAATTCTGAGAACATCACATCAACATCATCTGGCGAAAGCGCTACACCAACTGCCTCAGTCAATCACCCGATGTTCAAGCGGCTAAGGCTAGGTGCACCGAGGAAAGGAACGACGTCGCGGGGTGTTACTTCAGTTGGCAATCCGGTAGCAATCGGAGAAGACGATAGTGAAGTCACCACAACGAATAACATCATGTCAGCCTCTACAGAGGCAACTGTATCGGTGACAACACAGGAACAGGACTTAGAGCATGACCTCGAGGCCGAGCTAGAGGCTGAACTCGAGGCTGCGCTCCAGCAAGAACTGAGTTGATGTTCGGATGGATGGAAGGCGGAAGCTGAAGATAATAAAGATGTACAAGTATGGAGGTCAAAAAACCAGATAATGACGCATATGTGTGACGTCAAAGAACTATAATTCTAATTACAATCATTCAAATATTTGCTTGTAGGGCGTCTCTATGTATGTACATATAATAACATAAATGCAACTATCAAGAAGTACCGTTCATGGTAAAAATGATGTTAGCTAGAACACGTATTGTTGGGGTTGGGGTTAGGGTTGTAGAGGTGACAAGGATACTGTATTAACTGTTGGAAATGATGAACAAGTTACAATGAATGCCACTTTTACCACGATCACAAGACTACCGTTACTAAAACAAAAGTAAATTAATTCATACCTGCTAGGGACCTATTCTCAAGATATTGCTACTTCCATTTGACATCTTCAGGTGTTATGACCTGTCTCACAAAACACACCACATCGTGTTGTCTTCGTTTTGGGCCTACGCCGATGACCGCCATTTTGGCAGATTTCTTCTTCTAAATGCATGCTTTTTCATCCATCTGATCTTGCAAACCCCTCCCGTATGTTTTTTTCCTCTCAATTTGTCGCCCATATGCTTCCTTGAGAGGGCTAAAACACCCCGTCTAGAGCAAATCGGACAATGATGTTCTCCTCTATATCCGCCAGTCTTGGTGATTGGGGTGGCTAGCGTTATTCAGCTTTCTATACAGGTTGATTCCATTGCTGTAGGCAGGAAGTAGTCGCGTTCAATTGTTTCGTGTGGTCGTGGTGAGGTGAGAATGATATTTACGTTATAGTAGTAGCTAATAGTTTTTGCAAAGGGAAAGTTTCGGATTCTATATGAATAAGAATATTCCACTTTCATAATAAGAGAGCAGTTGTTGTTGTTACCCAGAAGCTTGGGCCAGGAGTTTATTTTCTGGCAAGGCAGTGGCGGCGCAAAAAACGGCAGTGACAGGCAGCACCAACAGGGGAGCGTTTTTTCTCCACAGTTCCCGAGAATTTCTCCGCACTTACACGTGATTGGCTATATTTCACAGCGTAGAAGAAGTAGAAAGTCGAGAAGCAGTGCTCTTTTATTTATTCAAGAAATAATAAAACACACAATTCTTTAACTGCCAGGACACATTGGGGGATTACCTACACTTAGCGTCGTACCGATCTTAAGAGAAGAGAGGACGGTCAATTCGAAGACCACTGACAAGGACGGCTTGTTTTCTATGATATGTATATGTATTTGTACATGTTTATCTCTACATACATATGTAGTTGCTCCCTTGTTCTCTTCTTGGTTCTTGCATCGACTTAGCTCAACCTGTTAACTATCTGTAGGCTAGTGACCTCGTTTGTCCGGTGACGAAACTGGCTAGCAAGACAAAAGATCCAGATTAAGAGGCGCCCGCGGGACGATGGCGTGCTCGAAGCAGAGGCAGAGGGAAGACAAAATATCAGAGCTATTTCCTGCCATTGTATAACTATACCGAAATTAGCCGAAACGAGCTATGAAAACGAGAAGCGTGTATATTGTTGTAATGGCTCGAACAGATCTGTGTATTGTTATTGACCACGGCATATCCAGAAAAAGCCGGCTGATCGAATGACTGACTATGATCGAGAGCAATAATAATGAAAGCAGGCCGACACGCAGCACGGCGCAGGAAAAGTCTGATAGCCAGTGCCCAAGCTTGAGCGCGAAATCCGGCGGACTTACGAGCGTCGTTGGAGGGGGAAGCCCTGTTAGTTGGCCGAGCCTCTGGAAACTCTCATTTGTAATCACGCAATTTACGGGGTTTTTCTTCTTCCCTAGGGAACCGCAGCTAATTCCTGCATTGTGATTTGTCCGATTGTGTAGTGCAGTTATCGCCTGTTGGTGCGCCAGCACGCAATACGAGTGTATATATGGCGATATACTACTGCTTGAAGCAAGAAAGAATCAATGGGAAGGGCGTTAGACGAAAGACGGTGATTACCACTACAGCTCCGCTTGTTATAGCACATATACAGTGCCCTGTGAGAACGGGCCTGCCTGAAAGATGTGCCCCGGACGCATTAGCCTGCGATGACACCATTTCGGGAGGTGGAGAACGGTGCAGTAGCACGCAGTACGTAGCACGCCTTTCCAGGGCCTGATAGCAGTGGCATTCCGGTGGACTTGGGGGGGGGAGACAAATTGTTACAGGCCTTTTTTTTTCTTCTTTTTTTTTCTTCTTTTTTTTTTCCGTTGCACAGACTCTTCGTCGTGGCCGTGCCTTGCTCTACTACACCGGCACTCATATATATTTACAATATCGCGACGTCGAAAGGGGATACTTTTGATTTTAGCTTGTGAAATGGCGTGTCTGGAGATCTGGACAGTTGAGCTGGCTGACAGACTGGCGATATTGGCGTGGTATTAATGCATGCTGATGGGGCAGCAACAGGAAAATAAACAACAATAAGAAACCAGGACAAGTCATGTCGTCTCTAGAGTATTTAAAACACAGCATGTGAATGTTTTCTACATATGGCCCATGAGCCGTTGAGTTTCTGGATATTCGAACGGCCGTGAGCTTGAGGTGGATATATCTTGTATCTTGATAGGAAAAGGGTGAAAAGCCAACGTATCTATCAATGATTCGGAGTAAGAGAATACCACGGAGAGAGAACCCTATTTTAAATTAAAAAAGGCAAAAATGACTTGATATCTCGTCAACTCGGCATCCGATGGCGTAACCCGCAAGATGGAATCTGCAACGTACTGGAGATTAGCCAGGCCTGGAAAAAATAAAGGCTCTTTATCTTTATTCTAGTTTATTTTATTTTTTCTTTAGTCGGCGGAGAAAGCAGAGCGAATATTCAAAATAAAAAATCATGGATGGCCCAAGTGCCAATATTAAGTAGAATAACAGGACAGCTTCCTAAGCCTTGACTATGGCCCTTCTAGAGCCAACCACGGAAATAAGCTCTGAGATAGACATACGCATCTTGTAGCTCTATTTCCCGTCTTGCTGTTTTTTCCTCCCTTCTCGTCTTGTCAGATCGTGAGAACGGAACAGACGTAGAATCCTATAACAGAGCCACTTGGAACCGACGTATCCTGGACTCGGGTTGGGCTGCCGACGAAGGAAGCCACTACAGCCAGCTAGTATGGGGGGTCAAGGCCAGTAATGGACGGCCGTCTCTTGTGCTGTGTATCCTTCTTCTTGCTGACTGAAGCCTTGTAGCTATGGAAAGCCCAGGAACTGGACTGGCGTCTCAAAACGGTAGGCGCCCGGCTCGCAATAGGCCCCGCGGATGATGTGATGTGCTTGGCCACATTTTTTTTCCCTTTTTTATGATAGCTATTTTACGTGTTTTACTTACACTTTACTAGCAAAGGCACTACACGGAATACAAAAACTGATATCACCTTCTTATACTGCCAGTGAATATCTAGTAATTATTTGCTATCCTGCCCGAGATTCTTGCCTGGGAAGTCTGTGCCAAAGCAGCTCATCCGCCTCTCTTTATTTGCTGCTAGACTCAGCTCTGTAAATTATATTTATTCTTGCGTTCATGGTTTCTTACCTGCTCTTCCTGGTTCTGTCCTAGGCTCTTCTCTATGTAAGGTAAGATCACAACCTATAGATCTAACTGTCTGTCTGTTTGTCGTCTTCCTACCCATCCTTCGTCTTCTCCCCTTGTTTTCCTCTTCGTCTGCCATATTGCTACCGTTTCGACTACTACAATATATGTACATGGCATTCCAAGTCGCTACTTTCAGTTCCGTTCCCGAACCTTCTGCCACTAAGAGCCTGCTCTCTATTCGTTTCCCGTCCTAGGTTCCTGCCAATAAATGCCCCAGTCACATCACATCGTGACGTACTCGAGCGGACCATCCAGATCGCGTCTTTTGCTACCAAAGTGGTGTTTTCCTTTCATGCATATCTCGCTATTTCTGTGCGCTGTGTCGGGAGTTTGTTTCTCTTGAACGTCCCCTTCTTTCCACGCCCTGTATCTACTAAGAAGCTGTCGTTTCGTGCTTTGCCGACGAGAAGATAAGAAGCTGCCCGAGATATCTCTGTTATTGCTGCGATAACCACACACACATATACTACTAGCTCATACATACACCCCTCAATCCCGGCGTGTCTATCTCGGGAGTCTATACTAGACTCGCCGTAAGCGTAGCCTTTCCACTGCGCACAAGCCTAATCTGCGTGAAGCTTATTGTGCGCTGTCCGCTTTCCAGGGCATACCAGTAAGCCAAGTTAGCAAGCACGCAGCAATCCAACGGGCTGCTAAACTACTGGGGCTGTCGCTGCTCTTTGGAATATAAGGTCTAGATCTGTTCCGCTGAGTGACTATCGATCTCGGATCTCCGGCTTCCATTTACTTCGTCGTTTTTCCCTTTAATACGTCTTATCCCGGGATACGGTCTCAACTCACGATCTCAACCGTCTTTTAACATCCATTTTCTACTCTGCATCTTTAAGCTCGAATAGCTTTTGATTTTGGTATTTCGATTCAACATCACCTCGACTACCGTTACTTCATACTTCTACCTTTGAGCCACTCGAGAATTGACTAGAGACTTTGTCAACCAGCCTCTCTATCTCTCTCTTCCATCCACTCTCTCCCTGTCTTCTTCAACCATCATGTGGGATCCATACTCTTCTACCACATCACCGGCAGCCTACGATCCGGCCATGACCAACGAACACTCCCAGTCCAGCTCTAACTCGCCAGAAGCATCAGGCTCTGGCGGTATCGGCGCCGAGCGGTTAACCACCGAGGAAAAACGCATGCGCAATAACTCCGCCAGCGCCCGATTCCGCGTCAAGAAAAAGATGCAGGAGCAACAGCTCGCACAGAACACCAAGGAAGCCGCCGAGAAACTGAACCAGCTGGAAGGCAAAGCAAAGGAACTCGAGCGCGAAAACAAGTGGCTGAAAAATCTCGTGCTAGAGAAGAGTAAAGTCGCCACAGATAAGCCGCAGAAAGACGACACGGCCTCCACGAGCAGCAATAGCAATAGCAACGACGACGCTACCCAGTAAAGGACAGACACAACCCAAACTTGGGGGAGAAGTCAGTTCCTTGTTTTGTCTTTGAGTTGGGGTTGCGCTTTGTTTGGAATTGGAAATAATGAAAATGGCGTTGCTGGGCCCCCAAAGCCTGGCCTGCGATACCCGGGACGACGGCGAGACAGTGGAGAGTACTCGACTCTATTCATTACTCAGCGGTAGTAGAACTGTTCTGTGGCCGTCTCCTACCTTACGACTCTAGACGACCTTTTATACCACGTATATGTCTCGTATCAGATAGGCGATATTACATACATCGTCTTCTGTACCATGATAGCTGGCGTTTATGTTTTTTTTTCTTTCTTTCTTTTTTTTTTTTCGTCTGCGTTATCGTGCTGGGATCTCCCGATTCTTGTTTTATTGTATTTTTGTACCGTTAGCATAGCTTTTCGTCTGGCCTTGAGTCTGGATTATCAGTGATTTGAGGAATATCGACTGCTCATTTTCGTCTTGTTGGTGCTGAAGTCTAAATTTTGTTTCTTTATCAGCCATGGTTACACATACTAGTATTTGATTATCTCCAATCTAGCCGTGTATACATAAGATATCATGAGGATGGCAAAGTTTACTATTAACAAAAATGGGTTCTTTGTATGTAGAAATGACTTGTATGATTATTCAAGTTTCCATTTTGGGTTTTCCATGTATAGCAAGCCACCCCGTTCCGTTTTATCCAGACTTATATATCGTACAGATGTCTAAAGTTACAATATTGTTACAGTCGATGCTGTTATACTACATGCTCCGCTTTTTACTCTAAACTTAAGATGCCTGGACGCTCACTATTACGTGCCGCCTGTTTTACCGCATGCTGAAGACTTGAGAATTTCTTGTTCAGCGAAACTCTTACCGGTACATCTAGAGCGGGCAGGAGCATTGCTGGCTCGGCAAAGTTGTCAGCTGTGTTTTTAGTTTTTCCAACATCAACTATTATTTCTTGAATAGCGGCCAATGTATCGTTTCCGGGCAATAAACCGGCGGTACGCATCTCCTCGAGGATTCGCATTGTTTTCGAAAGGTCGCCAGTGCCGCGAGCCCAGTCAACTCGTAATAAGATGTCGTAGAGAGATGTAGATACTCCCAAGATGTATGTAGCCAAGCCTAGCTCCCGGAGTCGTGGGACGATGCTGAAGACGAGTTCCGAAGGTTCGCTAAAGCCGTAGGCTAGGCGTTGGGCCGCAGTCAAGATATGCTGTGGAAAAACCGGCCCATGGATTTCCATTTCAAGCTCAGGTGTTTTGCTTGAGGCACTAGATTCGCTAGTGCTCTTGATGTTCCTGGGCTCGACATCGAGACCGAGACCACTGACTAAGCTAAAGACCTCCGTCTCCAGCACATCCCACACCTGTATATCGTTCGAGCACCCGACTACTAGACGGTTTATCCGCTCGGCCTCAGCAATACAACGTTCTTCGATTTTAGCCAACCGAGCCTTCTCCTCTGGGCTCAACTCTATCTCATCAGCTTCGTTTTCAGACAGTCTGTGCTCCTCAAGGAAACTGGACTCTACCGCCCGCCGAAGAGATGCCGGATACATTTCCAGCACCTCGTCACGTGTCCAGTTCTTCTTCCGCTTTGTATGGCGGGAAGCCGAGGGCATTTTTCTTGACTTTCTCTTGTCAAAAAGAGCGGCTACTTGCGCCTTCTTATCATGGGACAGAGAGTCAAAGATCTGGTCGAAGACATACTGCTCGGTAGGCGTTATCGTCGATATATGACGGAGGGCTGAGTCGGCAATGTCACGGTCGGTCGATGGCTCTGAAAGGGTGTTTTGCTGTGACCATGTCCGGATGTTCTCGACCGGCGATCGGAGTAGCACGGCGCCTGTTGTGAAAGAAGCCCGAAACAGAGGACCCGGGGCAGAAACTATAGCCTGATGGACGCACTGGGCGCTGATTATAGAAGGTCTTGCAATTATTCGTAATATCATTTTTATTGCTCGGAGTTGGAGGTAAGGAACTTGAAGCTAGTGGTGATGTGATGATAATACAAGTCAAAATGACGTTTTTCATCAAGTGAAAAAAAAAAGCAGCAGCTGCTATCTTATCGCCATGGTTTCTTTGGAAAGCGTCTTTTAAGTGGGGCGTTGCTAAGTTCACTAAATCCACCCTAATTCAAGCTACCTATTTTAAACCATTGCAGAAGCACTTAACGCGTTATCAAACAGACGCGACGAACTTTCAGCGCAAAATTAAATATATCGATGTTTTTTTTTCTTCTTTTTCCTTCTAGGCCATCAAGCTTCTTTGTTTGGAACCACGTACAAAAGATAAATGTGTTTTTTTTTCTCTTTGATCTAATGGCTTTTCTATAATATCTTGATATTTCTCATTTTTATTTTATCCGTACTATCAAATAATTCATCCATATCTGTCGCCTACAAGTCTGCATTGTCGCTAAAGGTTATGCCAGTCAAAACTGAGGATGCGCCCATGAGCGCTTTCGAGCGCCGTCGCCTGGAGAATATGACGGCCAACTCTGCTATTCTCCAGGATATTTCAGTGACGGCCAAAAAAGTTGCTCGTCCGAAGCAGGCCAAGCCAAAGCCAAAAACGACTTCCACGGCAAGCTCACATCCACGAAAACGATCCCGCCCAGAATCCGTCCCGACCGAGCCGCCGCGCGCAACACGGCAGAGTTCCCGCTTAGCTGGCATAGCAGCCGATCCATCGGCTGTATTAGAATCCGCGCCAATAACAAGTGTTGCAGATGAGCGTGCAAAACGGGTTAGGGTTTCTGGCGATATAAAGCTGGAAGATAGCGTGGTCAATGGAAAGAAGTGGGCGGGTAGCTCTGCTGGTTTAAAAGAACTTATGCGTGGCGCCCAACCAGGTTTGAGAACTTTCACAGAAGATGATGTGGTACAAACAACAGATGAGAGCCTCAAAAAGCTGCGGTTGGAACTTGGGAAACTAGAGCTATATGATAAATGGGCTCCTAATGGTACGTGGTTGTCTTGTGTACATACTACATAGTATTGGTAAATACTACTGGCAGAAACTAACGTCGAGTCTACAGATATTAAGATAACCCCCCTCCGTGTCTATTCATTGGGATTTCACCCTACCGAAGACAAACCTCTGATTTTTGCGGGTGACAAAGAGGGCGCTCTAGGTGTCTTTGATGCATCACAAGAGCGTATCAAGGCCGAAACAGACGATGATGAGGACGAGGAGATTTATGAAGACCCCAAAATATTGGCCTTCAAAACACATTCTCGAACCATTACTGCACTTGCGTTTTCACATGTTGATGGAAACGACGTATATTCAGCGTCGTACGACTCGTCTATTCGGAAGCTAGACCTCGGTGCCGGTGTTTCTGTTGATGTTTATGCACCTGCCGATGCTTCGGATGACATCGCTATCACTTCTCTAGAGATAATTCCCGATTCACCAAGTACCATGATGTTTTCGACTCTTCTTGGTACTGTATGTCGAGTTGATACACGTACGCCTGGAATAGTAGATGTATGGTCTTTAAGTGACCAAAAGATCGGTGGCTTCAGCATACATCCACTCCAGCCTCATCTGCTAGCAACGGCTTCCCTCGATCGAACGATAAAGTTATGGGATGTTAGAGCCATGCGTGGGGATGGCGACGAAAAGGCACCGGCGTGTATAGGCGTACATGCCTCGCGGCTTTCTGTGTCGCATGCCGCCTGGAGCACTGGTGGCCATATCGCTACCTCATCATATGACGATAGCATTAAGATATATGACTTCTCTGCCTCTTCTGGATGGGCAGCCGGTGAGGAAATTAGCGACGATGCTATGGAGCCTTCGGCAGTAGTGCGCCATAACAACCAGACAGGCCGCTGGGTCACCATTTTGAAGCCTCAGTGGCAACGTACACCTCGGGATGGACTCCAGAAGTTCTCGATCGGCAATATGAACAGATTCATCGATGTCTATGCTGCCGACGGCACGCAGTTGGCACAACTTGACGGCGATGGGATTTCGGCAGTTCCAGCTGTTGCACACTTCCATCCGACCCTAAACTGGGTGGCAGGTGGAACAGCCAGTGGCAAGCTATGCCTATGGATGTAGGGAGAAGATACTAATAGTGACACTTTTTCATGCTATGAATAGACCTTTAGCTGTAATATGAACTATTAAGCACCGCACAATGTAATTTAAGCGAGGCTCTGTTGTCCACCGTGTAAACCGTCCCGATTTAGGTGTAAGTACCCCAGACATTAAGTGACTCCTTCAACATGAATATCTGTATTGGCACGTGACTTCCATATATACAGCGCCACCGTTACTTTACGTGGCGTAAATGTGGCGGTGCTTTATATTGCCTCCCTACAGCGCATAATTAGCTCCAATCACAGCTGCAGCCAAGCGGAAGAATCTAAACAAAGCAAACGGTAAGCCGCCATGGAGTAAACAATGCCCTTGGCAGGATATTTGTATGAAGAGCTCTGCAGTATCAGGCTTTGGTTCTCCTCTTACTTGATGTCTCGGGGTTGTTGTTTCCCTTTTACCATCCACCACGAAGCAATAATCGAGAGAAAGCGTGCAAAACCCTCAAATCGTCAGCGCGCTTTCTTACATTGCCTTGCTCTATGGCCAAAAACATACTAACAAGGTTAGTAAAGTTGCCCCTATGCCCTGTGAGTCTAGATCCCTTGTCGTTTGCAACCCAAGGAGCCCACTTGAGCCCTATTTCAGAGATACAAAATACAACCAGGCTCAATACATCGCTAGTACTACCACTTGGTCCAATTCTTAGTACGTAGATCAGGGAATGGCTGCCTGTTCTGTAGGCTCTATCTGTACTTCTCCAGGCTGGTTTATCATGGCGCAGTCCCCGATCCCTACTCCTGACATGTGCTATTCCTGGGCGAACAGTTAGTCAAGTCACTCGCTCCTAATTCTCGCTATTGTGAATGAATTCCTAAACACTGACTGTCCCATAAGAGGAATCAAGCTTACTACCCATTTTTGTATACAATCCAAATCAACACTACTGCTGCCTGCCTGCCCTGTGCACCCCGTCGGTCACTTGATTGGATGTTCAGCTCTAAATCGAGAATGCTTGTATTCCTTATGAGGATTCCCATAAGAGACGCTCGATCGGCTTGTATTTTTGTACAGAATAGTAATCGGGTGCGCTTATTATAGCTCAGACCATGTTGCTGCTAGTGCAGTATTGCTGCCTGTTGTCCATCCCTAACCTGGTAGAAAGCCATACTGTACACAAACACAACGCAAATGCGCCTTCACATTGCCAACAATAAAGAATGCTCAAGCGAGCAAACATGTACACATAGCAACTTACTGTTCCTGTCTCGACGTTGTCCCACGAGATGCAGTAAGCCATATTCCATAACCTTTAGCCTCTAGCCTCTAGTCGTTCACAAGTTGCTCATGACTGAAATTGGTCACCCACGGCTCTGCTGCAAGTGTTGACGCATATCAATCCGCCATCTAATTATATAATTAATCCATTGCGATATTGCTGTGACCGCTGTTCATGACCTTCAATTCGCAAGGTCATTTGACTGGTTTCTCGTTCCTATCCACAAATCTTCCACCCAATTTTTCCGAGCCACAGAGGCTTCTGACCTCTCTATAGCCCTTTGTAGCCTGTATTATATTGCCCTACTGACATGCTAGAACTCCCGTAATAGTATACTACATTCAATACAATACATACATAGTATATTGGTCTTGATTCCTCCAAAGACCCTCGAAGCCCCGTAAACCAACTACCTCACCACCCACCACTTATTCCAGTAGTCTTATCGCATCCCCTGCATCCATCCGCCTAGCAAATCCCATCCGCCCTCAGATCGAGCCCTCGTAAACTGCATAGCAGAGTATTAGTACAGCATACCGCGGCTCACACCGTACTACTGTGCCCAGCCGACCCGACACAGCCAAAGAAGCTGAGAGGCTCACGGCGATTCACTCTTGAGGACAGTGTTTATTTTCTCTTTTTTATTGCTACAGCCGCTGGGAACTGCACAGGCAGAACTCCAGTTATATCTTTTTTCCAAGCTGGATTCTGTCTTTCGTCTATCTACTAGATTGCGTATTCCTATCGATCTCATCTCCATTTCCTTTGCGCTGCCTTATCGTCTAGTTGCTTGTTAGTAGCCCAGTTCGTGGTAACTTTATTGCTGCATATCAACATCAGCCTCGGTGACTTCTAGTATTCTTTTTTTTTTTCACAATTTCACTTTCTCGACCATTACAGTCTTCAACAGGCACAATTACGATTCGCCACCTCAGCGCATTACCGTGCGCACCCGATACAGCCATAATAATTGCAGCTACTTGTAAAGCCTCAATCGCCTTACTTAAACCTCCTAGAGCCGCCTACGATACCATCTCGCTATATGAACACACCACTTATCTGCGACAAGATGCCGATACCATCAGTTCCGGTGTCGCCGGCACGGTCGACGTCGGATAATACAGCGCAAACACAGTCTCATCACCGGCGCAGTCTAAGTAAAACCATGTTGCGCAAACGCCCAGAGAGTATCGGCTTCTCTCAGGAGTTGCCGCTCAAGCTCAAGGAGACCGACGAGTCTAGCGAGGAGGACCTCGTTGCCGCTAACAGAGGCATGTTCAATATGAACCAGTCCTTCTTCGGGCTTCTTGCAGCAGCTGGATCTAATGCCGACTTTAACCAACGGTTCCCAAATCAGAGCAGTGACGACGAAGACGACGAAGACAATGAACACTCGCCACAGGGTCGACCATTAGCTAAGACGACGGTGCTTAAGCGGGACTCCGATTGCTCGAAAATTAGAATTCTAGGCCACCAGAGAAAAATCAGTGAAAGCCGCCTCCTCAAATCGTTTTCGTCCATGCCTCGATTTTCCAAGTCTAGCTTCTCTAGAAAGTCGGTGAAAAAGGACGGTCAATCTTCTGCCGAGCCTGTCGCTGAAGATGACGAGTCAACCGAAGTAGCGAACTCTACAGACATAGTCGAAGAAGACACAGATGCACAACTGGCTCCTGTTATGAGTCGGATCATTGATGGCCAGGCAAAGATGGCCACAAGGCCTAGTTTCGACATCGATGGCGTCATGAAGGACAAGCAACTATCGTCCTCGAATCACTCTTCCACATCGGCTGATGGAACGGTAGAGGCCGGCGATTCCTCCTCAGCTGCAGCAAATTCGACTTTGGCGCAAAAGCTCAAGGATATCTTTGAGTTTGACGAGCCAGAAGAAGTCATCAGAGGTAAGTAATTTTGTGGTTTGCTTTGCTTTAGTGGTGGAGCGAGCTCTATTATGAAAGTGACGTCATGGCTCGAGCGCCAGCCAACAACAACAACATTGTAGAAAAACACGATACTAACTGATTTATACATGTTAGAATACCCGTGCTGGCTATTGCAAAGTGTTTTATTGCAAGGCTTCATGTACATCACCTCCCGGCACATCTGCTTCTACGCATATCTGCCCAAGAAGACTGTAGGTTTAATCGATGCGTGATTCCAGGACCATCTACTATAATTAGTACCTGGGTCTTGCTACCGTTTTTTCAAGAGCAAATGGCTAATAACACGACTTTATAGGACAAGATCGTCAAAGCAGGGTTTCTGGGCAAGTCGGGACGCCGCAATCCAAAGTACCATCGCTACCATTTCCGTCTCAAAGGCGACCAACTAACGTACCACGACACTTCTACTGATCTCTACTTCCAATCTGGCCAGATTGACCTTAGCTATGGAGTTTCAGCTGTCGTGACCGACAAAGACAAAGAAGGCACGCATTTCAATCTCGTAACCCACGATAGAACGTACAACTTCAAGGCCGACAGTCCTGCTAGCGCTCGTGACTGGGTGCGTAGTTTACAGCGCGTCATCTTCAGATCTCACAATGATGGCGATAGTGTTAAAATTTCGTTGCCGATTGAAAATGTCATTGATGTTGAAGATACCCAAATGCTAGACTTTGCAGAGACTGTCAAAATCAGAGTTATCGACAATGATGATACTTTCGCCATTGACGAGGTAAGACAACGCATCTACTCGTCTATCTCATCCGTCACCTTCACTAATATCAAGTAGTATTTCTTCTCGTTCTTCAGCAATAGCCAGGAGGCCCTATCGTTGCTGAAGCTGTTCTGGGAAAAGGCACAGGACAAGAAGCCCATAGAGACTGCCGAGTCATCAGGGTCTTCTAGTGCTAATGTTCAGGCTGTACCCTCGGCGTCAGTTTCTGGCGGCCCTAGTCCCGAATCTGGCCCCTCCCGATCAGCGACCCCTAGCGGTCATGCTCGCAATCTCAGCATCCGGACCAATAAGATCCCCGAGCCAGTGAAAGCGACACTGTCGCCCATGGCACCGGTAAAACCGAGTGCCGCAAGTCCGCGAGCAAGTATTGATGGCCACCGCCAAAGCCTAGACGCCATTCGACAGTTAGGGCGCCGTAGTGTGGAGTACCAGAGCGCGTTCGCAGAGACGCCAGTCAGACGAAGCTTCAGTCAATCTCGCCGCGCAAACAATGGCCAAGTGTCAAGTGACAGAAGAAATATCTCGGGTCTATCCAACATAGCTGACGCGGCTGACATGAAGGCCTCTGTCGAGTCAGAGTCATATGCCAATTCATTCTCCGTGGATGAATCCAGTCTTGCCATGATCTCGTCTACTGAAGACCACTCGCAAGCACAGTCTGCTACCGCAAGCCAAATACTCCTTGGCTCCGAAGTTTTCCGGTATTCATCAGGCCGTGGCAAAAACAACGACCGCCGGCACAGCTCTGAATCAAGTCAGGAAAGATCAAATGGCAAGCAACCAGCTAAGAAGGGTAAGGAAGCCTCGAGCCTCGATAATGGTGACGAGGGAACTGGCTCGCAATCTCAGAGTCAAACTTTGCAGGGCATTGCCCGCATGGGGACCTTCCCGCTTCAACGTGCCGGGGCTATCGCAACCTATCTCAATCGTACTAGCCGTAAGATGAGCTCACTCTTGGCTACCGAGTCGATGGGATACGTGGAAAAAGTCTCAGGCATGTGGAAGGGCGGCCGGAAACACTATAGCATCGAGCCCAATTTGCGTCATGACGGTGCTGATCCCTCACACGAACTTGATGAGGACAAAATCGGCATGTCCAACGAACGGTTCCGCGCACATTTTGGCCTTCCTGACTCGGAATCATTGAAAGCAACATACTTTTGCTACATTATGCGAGTATTGCCTCTCTACGGCAAAATCTACATCAGCGATCGCATGTTTTGCTTCCGTAGCTTGCTACCTGGTACCCGGACTAAGCTTATCCTGCCATTGAAGGATATTGAAACTGCAGATAAGGAAAAAGGCTTCCGGTTTGGATATGCCGGCCTTGTGGTCGTCATCCGTGGTCACGAAGAGCTATTCTTTGAATTCAGTCAGGCCGACATTCGTGACGATTGTCATAATCTTATCGAAGGCTGCCTCGAGGCTTCCAAATTGTTACGGTCTGGCGATCTACTAGATAGCGAAAAGGAACGTGCTCTAGAGGCCCTCGCCGAGAGAGATACTTTAGAAGAGCTACGCCGTGGTAAAGGTGGAGACAAATCCAAAGCTCTCACCGATGATCCGGATGCAGACGACGTTTCTCCTATCCTTTTCGATGACGGTATATTGCCGATGGCCAGTTCAAAGCCTACGACGTCTCTTCGAATCACATGTCTCACGATCGGTTCCCGAGGTGATGTACAGCCATATATCGCTCTTTGCAAGGGACTTTTGGAGGAAGGTCACAAGCCCAAGATTGTCACGCATGCCGAGTTCGGATCTTGGGTGGAGAGCCACGGTATTGAGTTTGCACCCATCAAGGGTGACCCAGCTGATCTTATGCGGCTATGCATTGAGAATGGCATGTTCACGTGGTCTTTCCTGCGTGAGGCTACAAGCATGTTCCGTGGCTGGCTGGATGACCTGTTTCTGACTGCGTGGGAAGGCTGCCAGAACTCGGATGTTCTAATTGAGTCACCTAGTGCCATGGCAGGCATTCATATTGCGGAAGCACTCAACATTCCGTACTTCCGGGCCTTTACTATGCCGTGGACACGGACACGAGCGTATCCCCACGCCTTTGCTGTGCCGGAGCACAAGATGGGAGGTGCCTACAACTATATGACGTATGTCATGTTTGATAATCTGTTCTGGAAGGCCATCGCATTCCAGGTCAACCGTTGGCGTAACAACATTCTACACCTACCCAGTACGACATTAGAGAAACTACAACCTAACAAGGTCCCGTTCCTATACAACTTCTCTCCGAGTGTAGTTGCGCCGCCGCTAGACTATTCCGATTGGATCCGTGTCACTGGCTACTGGTTCCTTAACGAGGGAAGCGGTGAGCGCTGGACGCCACCAGCTGACCTTCAGGCCTTCATCGACAAGGCACGAGCTGACGGCAAAAAGATTGTGTATGTCGGCTTTGGATCCATTCTAGTCAATGATCCGGGCAAGATGACCCAAGACGTTATCGATGCTGTCGATGCGGCTGGAGTGCGGTGTATCTTATCCAAGGGATGGTCTGAACGTCAAGCCGATGGCGTGCAAACGGGAGGCAAAGAGACAGTCAAGACGCCGGAACCAGTCATACCTTCGGATATCTTTGTGATTAAGAGTGCGCCTCACGATTGGCTATTTGCGCAAATCGACGCAGCAGCACATCACGGTGGATCGGGCACGACAGGTGCCTCACTACGGGCCGGCATTCCGACCATTATCCGGCCATTCTTCGGTGACCAGTTCTTCTTTGGTTCACGGGTGGAAGATATTGGTGTCGGCATCTGCCTCAAGAAATGGGGTGCTGTCTCGTTTGGACGCGCACTCTGGAAGGCGACTCATAATGAGCGCATGATCCGCAAAGCAGCGACTCTTGGAGAGAATATCCGAGCTGAGAATGGCGTGCAGACCGCGATCCAGAGTCTCTACAGAGACCTCGAGTATGCTCGCAGTCTGATCACCCGCAAGACGGCGCAGAGCAAGTCGAAGAGTCAACAGGGCGATGAGACCGTCCAGGAGGGTGAACAGGAGGAATGGACGTTCATAGGAGCGGATGAGCCAGATCCGGAGATTGTGACACAGAGGCTATCTAGTACCTAAGGAATTGTGGGGGGGGGGTAACAATCATGAATATTGTTTATGGCGTTGTTGTTGTTTTTTTATATATTTGGTATGTTGCTGGGCTTGATTCATCTTGCCTCACGTATGAGAATGCATACGAGACAATGTGAAGCAGAACAGCAAATGGCATAAGATAGGAGAAGGATGTCGGAATTTCTAGACTTGCTTGCGTTCGTATCATAGCATGCATGACAGGTACAGTAGGTCCCAGGTTTTACATCATTTTCATTTATCTCTCTATGTCTTTTTTTTCCTTTTAGTTCCTATGAGCCTCGTTCTATCTATCCTAATCAGTTCTTGTGGGAGTAATGGGGGGGGGTCATCCTAACGCTCAATTATACAGCTCAAGTATCACTATACATACATATTAATAATTATATTTTTAACTTTTTTTCTTTCGACAGTTATCATACTTTATCTGTATTCAAGCATAAGTACTAACTAACCCTGACTAAATTGCGTTGTTTTTGTGAAAGATTGAAGACTTTGAAGACGTGTATAAAACAATGTATTCCATTATGGAGATTTTAATATGGTTAATGTGCCCATGATAATGAGACAGATGCTACTTCTAGAGCAGATAGATGCTAGGATATGCTATGTAATATAATGCCGTAAGAAGCTTTCCTACAGACAGAGAATATCTGATCTGTTGTAAAGATTATGACCCAAGAAGCAAAAAAAACTAAAACTATGTGGGATATTGAAGGTAAGGAGAATAAAATAAAAAAAGAATAAAAAATATGAGACCATGAACCCACCACCCCAAGCTGAGTGTTATTCTATACAAACAGCCGAATATATTTCAGAGAACGCCGTTGCTGAGGTTAATAGACAAAAGAAAAAGAAAAGATAATGGATGAAGAAGAATTATAGAGAGACGTATGTAGTGCAGTGTTCGTTTGGACGGTTTTATACGGAACTCGAACATTCAGCCTTGGGGCCCGAGTTCCACCATTGGTCCTCGAAGCCGTTGTCTACTGTCATCATAGCCGAGCTAAGTGCCATCATCTCGGCAGCCGAGCAGGCAATGGGCGACTTGGGCACAGCTTCGCCTTCTGAGTAGGCCTGAGCCCGAGAAGGTCTCATAGCGGGCCAAATGTTCGCGGCAGCTAGGCGAGCTGTCGGTGATGAAGAAGAGCCGTTGACATCGTACTGGCTAGTTCCCATGGGCGAGACCAGAGGCGACTCGTCGTTGACATAGGCGGCAGAGTCGCGGTAGGACAGCGGGGAGATGAGGCAGGACCGATCTACAGAGTCGGCCGAGAAGTGGTTTTGGTAGTGGTGAGTAGGCATTGGAGGTGGAGGCGCCTGCTGGTCGTATTGCGAGGCCATGTTAGGCGCCGAAGGGCGGCGCATGGAGTTCAGGCGGGAGTCTTGCGCGATCTGAGGCTGGTGGCGAGCCTGAGCATGCGGAGTAGACGCGCTGCGGGCCTGGTCGAGCTGAACGTGGCCCTCTCTGTGGAAGAAAGAGCCAAAGTCTGCAGCAGGCTGGGCAGCAGTTGGAGCCGAGCCGCCGCTAGAAGTTGCCGGACGTTGCTGGTACGGTCTGGAAGTAGGGGGGGTAGCAGAGAGCGGTGATTCGATGGGAGCGTAATAGCCGGTCAGCGGGTCATGGGGGTTCAGGTCACCGGGCGTCAGTGGTAGCACGGGAAACGGGAACACGGGTGGTGAGCAGGTGTTTGGCGAGCCCGAGGCGGTGCCGAGATCCAGAAGAGCCGGCTGAGAGAAGTTGGCGTTGGGCTGAGCGTAGGTGCTGCTGCTGTTGTTTTTGCTCTTGCTATTTGATGGGTAGACATCGTCAAAGGAGCGGGCACGGCGGTTCGTCATGTCGTCGTTGCGTTCGTGGCGGCGTGATCGGAAGAAGAAGTGAGGCCGGCTGGGCTTCGCGGCAGTTGCTGGTGGAGACGGCTCGCGAGGCACCCAGTCGAGGCCAAAGTCCACATGGAGGAAGAAGCGCGGACGCATGCTGGTAGAGGGCTTCGAGGCCATTGTGACGGGGTGTGACAGAGGGGGAAGAGATGGAGATGCTGTGTTGAGTGGAGATATGCAGCAGATACACAGGATAGAAGAACTGCTCGCAGTCGCTCTATATATGAGAAGCTCCAGGCTTGTGCGTATCCGAGTAGTCTCTCGATTTGGGTCGAGAGAGACTATGCCAGTAGCTTCCCGGGTCGGTGTCCAGCAAGGAGACCAAGAGAAAAGCAAAGATACGCTTCGGCCAGATGCGAAGCCTAAGAATGGAACAGGTCGATTGCGTTGGGGAGAACAGGCCAACAAGAACGAACGCTTCGGCGGCAGAAAGAGAGGAGAAGAAGAACCGGCCCTGCTTAGGCTCGACGCCGATGCGGTTGTCGCTGATGCTAATAAAGGCAAAAAAATGAGTGGGCGAGCGATATCCAGCTGCTGGGGTCTCTATGACGCTGTTGAGATATCCTGCGATGGAGCTTTCCAGTAGAACATCAACGGCAGCAATAATAGACACAGAATAAGAAACAGCAGCCGAAGAAGATTAGAAAGTAAAAAAGCGAATGCGGGAGGACGAGCTTCTTCGATGCTGGAGAATGCCGCTTCTATTCTTAATATATTCCCAGGCCAAAGATTGACAAGCACAGATGAGCAGCAGCAAAACAAAAGATTAAAGCAGCAGGGGAACCAAAGACTAAATTAAATTAGAATAAATCCCAGAATTAAATCCAAAAAAGACGAAACAGCGCTGGTTGCAAAGGTGTCCATGAGCAGAAAGGGGGGGGAGCAGGAGGTACCTTTTTTTCCTGTTATAGTTTTAATTTATCATTCGATCGATCGCCGTGTAGAGATCGGTTCAGAGATATGATATAGAAACGGCAAGAAATAACGACGAGAAAAGAAAAGAAAAACAATCACCACTTGCTTCCCCAACTAACTAGGTCAGACATGCAGAAAACCCATCATAGTCAAAAGGGGGGGACCAAAAACCATCCTTCTTCCGTTATTCTACCGAGTGTCATACATCGGTCCCGAGAAGATAGCAGACTGCCTCTGGCTAGCTAGATCGCGATCAACGCTTCGTTCGTTGTGTCTTCTTTTCTCTCGCCGGCTGGCATGGAGAAAAGCAAGTACATCTGAAAACCAGAGCCAGAAAGAACCAGGGTTAGGGTTGTTTGCTACACAGAAAAAGAAGAAAAAAAGAATATAAAAAAGAATATAAAAAACTTAAAAACATAAAAACGTACAGTTATATTTTATCCTCCACGGGCCTTCTTCCTCTTACAGGGTGCTGTCTCGCTTAAAGCGTGAGTTCTTTTTTTGGAACAAGAAACCGGGGGGCCAAACGAGTTGGACAAGGCCAGCTCACAATGTCGAAGCTTGCTTACATAAGTACCAAGTCAAGTAACTAACTTGTAGTACTTTGTCAAGGCCTGCCTTTGACAGCTCTTACTACATACAGATAAGTATGCTCAAGATATATGTTAAATGAGGCTGAGCCAAACTATGTAAATACATCCATCGATGTAGCCAGTCCCGTTCTTGCTAATCTCACGATCCTCGTCGGTGCCTTCACTTTTTCCATGCCCGGCTTGTTTGTGCTATAATGTCTGGTTCTCGTCGCCCCTTAACCCCGTCTTGCAACGGAAGAAAAGAGCCCTTCATCTCTTCACCTTTGCACTAATCACAATATTCTCCTAGCAACGCTACTGGCTGTAGATCTACTAGCACCGACTAAACCTAATATTACGCAGCTAAGCAGGATTTGTGCATAAACCCATCTCGCGCCATGAATGCCAAATCTCAGGCGCACAGGCATTCCGGAACCCTGAACCAGCATTGCAAAGTTCCCCAGAGCTTCTATTGCTCTGCTCTACGACAAACTAACTACATCTGCTAGTGCTACTTGCTACCACTGGATCTCTCGGTGAAACTATGCTAGTTATCATGGATGGATCTGCTAATCTACGTCAATGCCTCGATCATTGGCCCTCTCAACCCCCCCCCCCCTTGTCAATCAAATAACCAGAGATCGATCACGGCGCTAGTGAGATCCAGTGCTTGTACATACTTACACATCTCACTAGCTGGTCCTTGGTGCACGGCATTTGGTTCTTGCTTGGATGGAGCCCCGTGAGTTATCAAACCGGGACAGATCACAATTACCTTCTTTTTATGCTCTGCAAGTCTTATTCTTGCCAACTCTTATTCGACCATAGAGTCTTCGCCGGCTGTCGTTCCTGTTGAAGAAAATGAAGTGCATATCAGTCCTGAACTACGGGGAATCTGTAACAATCATCTTCGTGTTCACTCGTACTGTGATGGGGGTTTTTTTCCCCTATCAAGCCTATTGTGTTCCAGATAGTTATACATAGCCAATAGTATTTTTCTTCCTCTTTTAGATCGCCGTACTCAATAAAGCAATAATGCATTACAACCACCATTTCAAACCTGTCTGTTTCTATCTATTGGCTATTATATTTAACCCAAGCGGAAACAGAATGGAAAAGAAAAAGGAACGTTCTTGTCGCAGATCGTCGTTCTCGACAAGTAAGATCGCCTCTGCAAATACACATATGCCAAAATCATAACACCGAGGTACACATCTCTTCTAATCAGAAAGATAGAACGTACGTTTACTGAAAGTCAAGAGTTACCATCTATTTGCCCTTTGTGTCGTGTTCATCTACTAGAGCACAATGCCGGGTTGAACCCAGCATATAAACTCAGTCAAGTAACCCTATAAGAGTAGCCAAGTAACCCTACATAAATAACTTTTGTTTCTGCGTTAATAGCTCTTAACACGACGACAGTATAGACACACAGTTCCTTTTGCCGCTTTGCAGCTGACATCTGCGTCAGGAACGGTTTCTTCTCTTTATGCTTTCGTTGTTCCTATAAACTGCACAACCCCATATTCCTATCTTCTCTTATTTCTAAATATCCATCTTAGCATAGATATTAACGACTTGTTAGGACGACTGCAAGGCTTCTTGGGATGGATAGCCTTGGTATGAGATAAGGAAATAGAGAAACAGAGACAGAAGGGCTATATTTTAGGAACGCACTATAAAGCTAGACTTGGCTTGTACAGGTGGTAGCAATGAATAAAGGAGGGTAAACTATACACATACATACACACATAGGAACTGGAACCCCCCCTACCAAATGAACCATCGAATCCAGGAACCTTACCAAGTACGGTAGTAGGATTCAACCGTATCTTGCTTAAATCGATTTCACAATTACGTAACGATCGGACCCACGGAGGTTCCAACGTAGCAAAGAGTGAAAGAGGCATGTAGCACCAATGCTCTCTAACTATGCTTGTCGAAGATACCGTGGTGATATTTTCCTCTGATGATGCTTACTAGAAAACAGTATGGAAGCCCCTAGGAGCTACTAGCTTATTTGGCCAAAGGCCCTGTGTAGCAATCAAGGCATGATAGTGTTGCAACTGGCCCGATGGCAGCATGGTATCAGATTGCCAGACGGCCTTGATTTATCTTGTGTACTGAATCGAAGCATAAGTAGTTTGTATGTGCATAGAACACACTCAAACAACCCCACGCCAGCCTGACCCGGACCAGGATACAATGTATACAGATTGTAGCCAGGAGTGCGGGATTTTCAGCATCATCGTGGAGATAGAGGGAGACCAAGAGTGTATGTATATATGTAGATGGTCATGCTCTTTAAGAAGCCTGTGATGGTGTGGCTTATTTGGTAGCTGTAAAACACCAGAAACATCCAAGTCAAAACAAGCGGTCGTTCACACGACATTCAAAGGAGTAAAAAAAGGCAGTACAACACTCACAGAATCTCGAACAAATAAGCGAATAATAAAAAGAACTCAACCTTTCTCCGTGATACATGGCCGCGTAAGTTGGTGTACCAAAGAGCAAGTGTAAGTGACTAGAGGAAACTACGACGTTGTAAGAGGCCCAAGGTAAAAAAAAAAAAAAAAAAGTCTTGCGATGTTTTCTTTTCTGACTTTATATTAGCACGGCGAACTGGTGTTATTTTCTTTTTCTTTTGGACCGACGGACGATTGGTTTTGGGAGTCAGCAAAAACCTTTTTTACCTGTAGAATCCAGCTTAGTTTAGTGGACGTGCTCAGAGAGTCAGAGCCCTGATAAATTTTGCCAACTCTAAACTGCTATACGTAGTGCTTGATACTACTATAATGCAACGTCTTCCCTGTTTGGATACAAGACATGTCGGCGTTTTGCTGTCCGAGTGCCATGTTTGAGATCCAGACCGACCAATCCCCCCGTTGAAATAGGGCACCCGCTTAGACTAGACACAACATAACCATATACATAGCAAGTATCAACGCTTGCGGACGAATGATACCGAGGAACAATCTTCCCAAGACGCACAGAGGAAAACGAAGGCAAAAAGAGAAACCGTGGATCGGGGGGTGCATGCAGGGATTGCATACAAGCATATAAAATCAACCAGACCGTACTTGTACCGGATGACTGGGGCTTTTTTAAGGAAGCAGCCTTTCGACCTCGTATAGATGGTAGTAGTGGATCGAAGCATCAGGAGACCTTGTATATACTTGTGTGGGTAGACTGGCTAAATATATAACACTGGTGTACTGATAACTCTAAAGGCATCGTGCTTGATTTTTGGTTGCCATAACCTCGGGTGGGAATCTACTGACTATGTATGTGTTATATCACTAAAACGAGGCGTAATCATTTATATCATCTGGCTGGTAGAATAACTGAAAATAAGGGACATCTCTTTTTTTTTTGTTTTGTTTGTAAAGAAGATTGTGGTAGTGATTTTCTGGCTCAGACAAACAAGCCACCGCAACAGGCCGTCACTAGAACAAAAATAATCATGGTCGATTCATGCGCTTTGAAATAGTAGGGAAAACAGCTCTTTTTGTTTGAGAAGCTGCTATTGCGGCTACTGTGTCAAATATACAAAGATATTCAATCGGGTTCGTTCTTGTTTTAGGAGGCTAAAAAAACAAAGTGCCGAGAATCAACGGGGAGGAAAGAAAAGGGCCTCAGATCTCGATGGTTGGCGGCACAGTAAACATCGTTTCATTTTCCCATTGCTCGTTTGTAAGCTCGATTGTTCTTTCTTTCTACACTATTTTCTAGCTCCAGGAACCAGAAGAAGTCTCGACAGACCCAAGCATTCCTCAGCCTCTCGGCAGTAAAAGGCCACGGCGATAAGGGTCTCCTTCTCTCGAAACATGCCTCGCCCGCCACATCGCTCGTTTCTACGGCGAAGCTGCATGTAGGTTTCCTTCACGCAATAGCTCGCGGGTTCGATGGATCGTAGTCTCGACGGCATCTTTGGCAAGCTACAAGGTCTAGTTTTAGTGTCTATTTTCCCTTTATTTCTTTTTCTAGAACCCGTGGGCTGGGAGGATAGAAAACTCACTGCTTTGGTCAGCTTCAACCATTCCTCATACTCGGGCGTTCCGAGCTGCTTATCCGTCACCAAGTCGAAGTTATACACCACATAGACCTGTCCATCCGGTCCCGGACTCAATATATTGGTGACGGCAGACCCGTCCTTTGGCCGGCGGAATATCACACGTTCGGGGGCATATAGGGTGCAGTCTTCCTGTAGAACAAGCTCGCGACCTTCCACTTGCAGCGTGACTGTACGCGAAACAAACGTCCGTGATGCCGAGTGGATGGTGCACGACTCGATGGCGGGGACAAATAGTGTCGGGTTGCTCACTTTGAGCTCGAGACCGGCCCAGAGATCGTCTTCGGTCAGCGTGGGACTGGCACCGGGTGGGTTGGCGGGCGCCGTATACGAGACGTGGGCTGGATGGGTGCCCGGAGCGGCCGTTGTTGGGGCTGACATGCTGGTATGTAGGGCGGTTCTGGGTGCTTTACGGCGGTCGAGGATAGAAGACGAGTGGTCAGGATAAAGATTGTTAAAGAGATGCGGACCGATTCTGTAGTCTGCGCAGACGATATACGAAATGTGAGATAATGAATCTTGCTGTCAGTCGTTTAGCCAAGTATAAAGGAAACAAAGAGAGAAAATGCCAAAGGAAATAGAGAGAACAATGACACCCCAATTATGGGGAATCACTGGCTACTTCTTCGCAATTTCTCTCTACATCTCTGGCTACGCTTATCCATGGCCTATAGGCAAGTATGTACTACCACTAAATCCCGGTATTGCCCGCACCGGACGTCGGATACCAAGTGGCGGAAGGCCGGGCACGAGAATGCGACGTTAGGGATATAGACATGACTATTACTGTACAGGACACCGTGAGTAGCTACAGCTTGTTGTTTTCCTCGCTTAACAGTACAATGCTGCCTCGACATGCATGAGTGGCTCGATTACGTCTCCGCCTACTCCCAAAAATGCCTCCAAGCAGCCTGGTGTGCCGAGACATCACGTCATATCACATGACTTCACATGTTCTCGTGCCCAATCATAAGCTAACAGAGGTTTGATTGGCCGATGACCGTGGATATGATATATTGCGGATATCTCATGTAATACAAGTTTATATAGGTATGTATGTAGTGACCGAATGGAAGAGATATCGGTGGCACAAAGTAGCACTATTTGTAGAAACAAAGAAAAACAAAGGAAACGGGACATCGAAAATAATGCAATACAAAACTCATACAATACATCATGCGTTATCACCCTGATCGTGCTGCCGGAGCACTTCGTGATATAGTTCCCGCCGGAGCCGCTCAATAAGTCTATCCATGATCCATTCACTTTCGTTCTTATCGGCCAACAAAGGACTGTTGACTCCTACCCAGCTCCATCCTGTCCAGTCATGGACTTCTGATCTTGAAATTTCATGCGGTGTTTGCGCGGCACTGCCTTGGCTTTGAGCTCTGCTGTCAGAACCCGCGTGACCTTTTTTGTTCTTCTGCTTGTCGGCTTCGCATAGTTTAGGTGCATGGCTTTGTGGCGCGCGGTGTGTGGTCGGATCTGCTTCGTTTTCGCCCATCAGTTTCAAGTACCACATCCATTCGTCATATGTGTACTTTCGCGGCCGTTTGGCTTGTACGTGCTGTGCCACGTTCGAAATCTCCGTTGAGAGGAGAAAGTGCAAGTCAGTGCCCGTCGGTAGCTTGACTGACGGATACCGGAAGGCTGAAAGCGATCGACGCATGTCATCTCCGATGATGTTGTGTGGCCGGAGATGCAAGTGACCATCGATATCGTCTGCCTCTCCAGAACCTGAAGAGTATGGCTTCTCTCGTTGGTTTCTGTAACCCTTAGGAATATACTCGGAGTTTGATCTTCTGGAGAAACCAGCCTCGCCAATCTCACCAAGGATCATTCCCTCGGCATCTCCAACGCCTTCTGTCAAACACCTCCGTTTATGATGAGTGTATCCACCGACATCTTCATCACGCTCGCGGTAGCTGTTTCGATCATGGCAATCGCCCCAGATTGCACCACATGTGATTTGGCTGACAACCCACTTGAGCTCGGTTTGGAAGCTTTTCTCGCCCGGTAGAATTGTGATATTGCCCAGCGTGATTGTGATATCACGAACTACCCGCACAACAGTATCACCGGCATTGCTTATCATGATGGTCATAGTGGGCAGAGCCATCAAGCACCAGAATACGAAAAAGGACTTTCCCGCATTACTAAGTGGCGTCCTGTCTCCGTATCCCAAAGTGGTCAACGTCACAAACGTAAAGTAGAAGCCATCAAAGTAATTCCAGCCTTGTGAGATCTTTTCCGTCTCCTGGAAGATCTTCGCGCCCACTAGCCACAAGACAAGCCACAGGGAAAATGACGTTCCCATGGCCATCCACTTGTGCTGTGATGACGCCTGATCTTGTACGGATCGCATGAGCTCGAACTCTCGTCGGCGCCGTTCGAGCTCCGTTGTCGGAATATCGCAGCTTTTTCTATCGGTTTCGTTACCGCCAGATGTAGATGATGAAGGCTGATCTTGCGTGATTGGCTGCAAGATTTCAGCGAGTCCGTTCTTTTCGAGCGTTTGTAGCATACGCCTCCGTTTCTTTTCAACCGTTCGGGAGTCGATGCGACTTTTTCCGCGCTCGAGGGCCAAGCTGCGGATACTACCGATAACCAAACCGATGCTGATAACTCCAACAAGGGCGTAAGGAACCAAAAGAGCACGGGCTGTCGATTCGCTAGCAACAAAATCACCAAAACCGATAGTGAAGAGTGTCACAGTAGCCCAATACACACCATCAAGGTACGGCCAATTCTGAAGCCTGCTGAAAACTAACGCTCCAACTAGCAGATAGATGAGAAGCAGGATAGTTTGAAGCATCAATGTGCGTTGGCTTGTGGTTAGGTTGAAGTCTTTGGGATAGTGTTGATTTGCAGCACCATAAACCGTGACACACATGAGCGCAGCCACAACAAAGTAAAGGATAGCGGCAAAGAGGCCATAGTAGAACGCCTGACTCCAGATGACTTCGTCTTGTGGGAACTCTGTTTTTGACAAAGGTCCGTCTGCGGTGGCATTGAGAGCTATCAAACAAAATGATGAGATGAACCAACCAGCAATCGTTATTGGCTGTGCAATCACAAAACGCACTCGACGGGCCATATTCAGTAGCAAGAAGGCATTAGAAATCAAAGCCATAGCAAGTTGTATAGCATTAACAGCAATCAGCCAAATTGGATCATCGATGAAGATAGCATCACTGATATCAGTGCCTGGAGGGCGATGTTGTCTCCATGGCCGAATCAGCGCTAGAATGGAAAAAGCTGAAGCAACCGGGCCCAAAGTTCCGGCGATCATGGGAAATGCAGATGAAGCAAACCACCATCGACTATGACCGGATTTAGCGTTAGTATATAATGCAATATCAAAGATAGGCGTAAAATGTGACATGGAAGCGTGATAGGAGTAGAGAGGAAAGCCTTACCTAGGCCGCATAAAATCCCTCTCAAGAGGAACAAAAAGATTCTCAGAGGTCTGATTCGGTCTATGTGCTGACAAACTCGCATGATCTGTGTCAAAGGCCATTTTGAATTTCATAAGAAGAGAAATCAATACTAGAATAACTATAGTTGATGATTCTGCTATCGAGTTGAAATTTAGGATCAAAGGGCCTTATAGCAAGGTTGATTTGCAGACTCGCTCGCAAATCTTGCTGTACACCGATTTAACAACGATAAAGCAACACAAACGATCCCATGAACGACTAGAGCTTCTGGTGTAAGTCGGTTCCTATTGCTAGTTACGTAATAGCTCTAGTTAGATCGGTCTATATATGCCGTATCGTATATTGGTTTGGCATTCAGTGCCATGAGAGAAAAAAAAAGATTGAAATGAAATGAAATGTGAATTGTGCGAGCAACAATCTCCAGTTGCTGCAGACGAACTATTGCGGTAAATAGAAGATTCAAGTCATGTGGCAATAATCGTATCGCCAATAAAAGGAAGCAAGCAAAGTTTCAAAGATGTTATAGCGCAAAAGACGACAACTTTGTCTCGAGACACCCAATATTAGTTGTCTACAGTTTTGAGCTCTGAACCAGCCGTTGAAGTTGAAACCTTGAGTGAAAAGTTGATCAAATAGACAGAAGGGAAACATTTCTTTAATGAGGAGTCCATAGCAATCGTTTTATTATGCGAGCGTCCGAGTCGAACGTCGCAAAGTCTTTCCCGGCAACGTCATTTCTTGGCTGCGGTCTAAAGCATTATTACGCGGTCGGGACTAGGGTACATAAGGGTTAGTATATTTACATCCATTTGCACTCAACAAGTGACCAACCCTGGAATTCATGTATTTGGTATCGGCTTGAAGACACAGACGTCCGACTCTCACACCCATATTCAAGGCACTAGGGCGAGCAAGTATTAATAAGATATGTGATAGCGAAACCTATATAATGGTAGCGGTTCAAAGTCAGCCTTATATAGTTTTGTCCAACAGCCAAGACCTGATCAGTTCATTCTCGCTTGATACACAAAAACTTACATGTCAAATTGATTGTCAGCACTGTATTTAGTCGATCCATGATTTGATGATTCACAAAAGCAGGTTTGATAAGTCGAGGTTAAAAACGAAAGACGAGTTCATTCGTGTATATGTATACAGCATTCTGACTAAGAATAACTAGAAAGGCGAGTAAGGATAAGTGGAGTCTTCTAAGTTCTCTCGTCGTAACTACCATGAATAGATATCAAATGCTACGTGATTCGGTAAACCACCTTTCATCAAGCCATGAAGGTTATTACTGCCTTTTGCTTTGGTGTATATATATGTATTGTCCTGTAAATAATACCACCGTTGCAATATTCCTTGCTATTTACTTTGTTTCCTGCCGAGCCAGCATCCCGCCCTTTGATAACTATCTATGTCATCATTCCCTATCAAATAGCATTAGAGCATCCCTATATTTCAATTCTACCGAGTCCCTTTTTGTCCTATTCTGAGCAGCGAATTATCTCTTGTTTGTTACTATCGTTACAATAATCGATATCCTACTTGACTTCCTGCAGAAATGTCGAAAGATTTGCCTATCAGAATCATATCTCGTCGAATATATCGGCCCTCGCCCGTCACGACGCATAATCTCAGTTTAATATCGTCTTCATCAGAGAGTACTCCGCGCGATAATCGACAGGCTTCATGTTCAGAAGGGTCATTGGCCTACCCTCGACAGCTTTCACGGCTTTCCGACTTTCAGCTTGAACGATTATCCAACTGGCTAAGACTATCCCCAGGAGTCATAGGACAGCATGGATTAACAAACACGGATTACCTTGAAAATGGATTAGTATCAACGAGCGCAGATGCTGAGAGCAGATCGTCTACGGACTATTATCGACTTACTGCGGGTACTGGTACATTCCCTTTGCCAGTCTCAGAAAGTCCCCCCCCTAGCTATCAAGCTCATGAGGGTGATCAACACATCCGTCAGGTCTCAGATTCGGATTCAGATTCGGATTTTCTAAATACGGAGACCAACCGTTTTTTGTCCGTCATGTCCTCCATCACGTCTGATTTAAGTACCGGAGACAATACTAGATTATCGGTCGAGAGTGTACCTCAGCCCAAACCTTCTATGCGCCAACGCTGTCGTAAATATGCCAAGTCGGCCGCGAAACCTATCAAGAAAGCGTAGCGCGCATTTGTGAGGTTCTACATTCCCGGTCGTATCAAGAGCAACTATTAAGAAGTACATGATCAGAGTCATCATGATCCACCACTCTAAAATAATATTTTAATTTTGATGGCAATTATATACCACCGTTGTTTAGCTATATATTTTTTGACTTGTATAGTGTTTACGTTGTGCTGTTTATTCCAATAAAATTGCAACTTCCCTGTGTTCTATAATCTTCTGTTTATAAAGGTTAATAAACAAATGTAGTGTGTCACACAGACTTTCCATTTACTTTCTCCCATGTCACAACCATCACATTGTATCGATATATACAGCTTTATAAACGCCTACCCTGGAGTTGAAGGACAAGGGGATATCTCCAAAAGGTTATGATGAAACTAATTTGAGAAATAGAATGTTCTCAGACCCTGAATATTGCATTGTAGAGTCCATCTAAGTACAATGGGATGGTATACATATGTCTGACAATGACGACCGCATGATATGGAAGGAATCTCGTCAGCAGACGAGGAACCAAAGCGACACCATTGTGACAACAACACAGCAATCTTTATACATTTCTGTCAGTGGACACAACTCGTTTCTGTTCTGTTGTCAATTTGTAAGCGGACTAGGGTTACATGGAGAACCCTGAACTGAAAGCCGACGCCACAAGTGGGATTTTTGGGGTTTTCTCTGTGCTGTTCTACAGTGACCAATAGGCCAACAAGTTTTCTCATTGACTAGGAATTTTGACGCTAATTCTAATCAGCAGGTGGCTTGGTGAAGCAGAAAGTTGGGGATACTTTAGGCTGAAAGAATGGGGATGGGACCTGTACAAGTTACAACACTATGTGTCTGTCTCCTTTTCAACGGCTGCGGCAATGGCAGCTTATTTGGGGAATATTCCGCTAGGCGTTTGCGTTCTAGTCTCTTCCATTGCACTTGCATTTGTGAGACGCAATCCTGACTATGACTTCAGGTCGACCGATGCGATTGGAGTAACCCAACGAGATAGAAGCCTGGACCCCCATGTTTTCTGTTTTTCGTTGCCCAGGCCCCCGGACTCTACTGTAATTCCTTTCCCGCCCGCTGGAGCTTTTAGTTCTTTACGTAGCCCATAGCTTAGCACTTATTAGTAGTTTATTGCATCTTTGATATCATGACAAGTCTGAGCGGGCCCTTCGTTTCGTTTCCAAAGCTGAGAGACTGTCTTGGGGTTTCGTTGACTTGATTGATCGGGCGTCTGACCTTGGCTGGAGTGATATTGTTTGCTTTTTCTTCATTTTTTCTTTGCTTTTCGCTTCCCCTCCCCCATGTTTTTTTTCTCTTCTTCCTTCCTGAGTTCATGCTCGCTTCCAAGTATTTATCTGCCATTTATAAACTCGTTATAAAGTACATATATTAGTGCTTAGAGCTTCCTTCTGCACAGATATTTCGCCTGTTGGACACACCAAAAAATCCAACCCAGCGCTAAAGATCACCCACCATATACCCATCACATTAAAACTATATCGCTCTTAACCTTCTCTGTTCTGCTCACAAAACCATCCATTTGCCCCGTCTCACCTTTCAATCGCCTCTCGTTCGTCCTCACACCATCGATAACACTTGTCTACATATCTGCATTGACGACACTCGCCCACTATCTACATATATTACCACTACAGAGGGCCAGCCAGCCTTCTACTTGCTCTCTTGCACTCCAACCCGCGGTCGCATTTGCCATCTCCACCCTTCCATTCATCCATCCATCCATCTACACCTTGACTTGACCGTACACAATCAATCTTCTTCTGGCGACAGACAGCCACCGCAGAAGCCGCTGCCATTTTTGTTTCACTTGCTGTAATTACCACATCACTGCTAGCCAGCTAGTCAATACGTCGCTCTTGACCACCAAACAGCCCGACAACGCATTCTGTGCCGTCGTAACACCCCAGTTATAGAATTTGGCAGACCCGACTACAGTCCGACTACAGTGACATCTCACGGAACGGCCCAGCCAGCATCAGCATCTGGACACTGCATCCGGCTGTTACTTTTTTTTTTATAATTTAATTTTTTATAGAGGTGGGACAAGAACCTCTCGGATCACATCTGTCCCATACATCTCATACTGCACCGCAGCATCGCGTCCGCTAAATTGTGCATACGAGCCTACCCGGGATTACCATCTATTGGTGTTGCGATAGACGCAGCAAGTCTAGAAAATAAACAAAGAAGAAGCCTCCCGCTTGACAGCGCAATATGGCAGGCTTCCAGTTTATCGTCACTGATAATCGCGGCCAGACCCGGCGCGATGACCGCCGCACTATCCGTAGTCAATGCATGAAGGGCAAGAACACCAAGGCAAAGCCTGACGACGCCACAGGCTCTAGCAGTGCTGGCGCTTCATCTTCAGCGGCAGAAGCTCCAGAGTCCAGTGACGTTGATGCCATCGTCGAAGTATCCAATGTCGGTGGTAGCACCGGCAGCACAAGCTCTAAGCCAGCTTCTGGCTCATCAAGGCCAAAGGCCTCAGCTCGTAGACGAACCGTTGCCCGTAGGCGCACCGAGTCCCAGGCCAACAAAGCCTCGCCCAGCTTTGCGACTGTCCATGAATCTATCGAAACTGATGACGTCGTGCCTATCGCTGCTCCAAATCGCAGATCACATGCCAATCCCAGAGCAAAGGGCCGGGCTGGCGGCACGGCCAAGGCAAAACCAATTCGAGGAATGGACGGCGCCGATGAGCTGTCAAGGCCCTCGGGCTCTACGGATTTGATATTTGATCCTGATACCATCGCCAGCTTTGCCAGCCTGTTCTCGCCTGTGTCGGAGTCATCGTCGATGAGCCGCAAGTTCTCTTCTATCGCAGCATCATCGCTGTCGCCAGCTACAGATTCTGACGACCCTGACGCCTCTGAAAATTTCTTCGGCATGTTGCCCATACGTACACGAACAGCTATATATCCCGACGGGCCGCTGGAGATGACGGATCAACAAAGCGTCACGTATCGTGCCCGTGCTCAAACTCCAGAAATCGAAGCCGCCGTTGTTGCTACTGCTTATGCTGCTCGTACGCCGCCTTTGGCCTTGTCTAGCGATGTCTCCCTGATGCCATTCGCAGAAATGCTCAGTGCCGACAACCACGAGATTATCCACACTTGTAAGCCTTTTCTCCTTTGATTTGTCCTTGATATACCCTCTTTTCTCTTGCCAGCGCACAATCCGTGCATATCGACCAATCACTGTCGTTAGCTGGGGCTGGTTTCTATAGCTACTGGGACCCTGTGGCGTTTGTCGGACGGACTCTACTGACAGGGCCGGAGTCTACCGGGCTATTCTCGCGATCTTTGTACTTGATTACCGAGATATTTGCTAATATGTTTCACGTAGTCTTTACTGTCGCTCATCATATGGTCTACCCTACCACCATGTTTGTTGACTTCGGGCCTAGCAATACTGTGTGGTTCTCCTGGCTTTTCGAAGACCCTTCTTATCTCCATGCATCGCTGGCCTTGATGCTCGGTGTTCGAAATGTGTTGCATGGCCGAAAACACGGAAAGTCTATCTACACCCATGTGGTCGCTTCTTTGCAAGCTTTGCACGCACGGTTGGAGACGGAAACAGCCACAGGAAGTCCCAGTAACAGCACTGTGGCAGCCGTTCTGTCGCTCATCGTCGTAGCTGATATGCTTGGCGATGAGAACTCTGCAAGAAGTCATTTTAACGGTCTTTGCCGTATTGTCAGCTTGCGTGGAGGTCTCGATGGTTTCCGCAATAATGCAAAGATGCATATCAAGCTGGGCCGCTTTGATCTGGGATGGAGCTTGGATTCGGGCGCTCAGTCCAATTTCATCACCGGCCCGGTGTCATATAAAAGCATGCACCTACGACCATTACCGCCAGGCATTCATTTTTCAACAGCCTCATCGCCGTTACTGGAACCCACCAGTAGCGTAGCCATCCAAGACCAACGCCTAGTTACCGTCTTTGAGGACATGTACATCCTCTCAGCTCGCGTCAATGCTGTCCACAACTCCAGTGCCCCGAAGCTTACTGATTCCGAATTTCAAGAATATAACGCATCGGTGCAGTATCGCCTGCTGCAGCTCAACGACGAGCTTCCAAACGAACACGACGAGTGTATTCGTCTGACCCTCTTGGCAGTTCTTGCTACGACATATCCACTGCCCGGAACTCGCGTACGATACCCATTCTTAGCCCACAACCTGCGGATTGCACTAGTAGCTATAAAACCACCGGATGTTGTCGACGAAAGCGACGTTGTGCCACAGCTAGACTCGGACAGACGCGATTTACTCATCTGGGCATTGATTGTTGGTGCGCTGGCTGTGTTCGACGTTGATGGACGTTCTTGGATGCACCGTATGTGGCGGCGACTGTCTCCTCCGCGCCAATGGGACGATATGCGCCAACTGCTAGAACGCTTTGTGTGGTTCCGCGCTCTTCATGACGGTGTCGGCTTACGTGCCTTCAACGGTCTCTGGGCTGCCACGGACTCTCAATCGATGTCGCTATCACCGGGTATCGGCCTTACTACGACGGATCGATTGCTTGTGGGAACTAGAAGCGAAAGCATCAGCAGCAGCGGTAGTAGTAGCAAGAGTGTGGGAAGTCCTGGCTATGATGTCAGATGGCCTAAGCCAGTGCCACTGTACAGTGCCAGCTAGCTTTAACCCTAACCCCTAATATTAGACGGGAACCAAGTCCGGGTTTGTGGCTAAGACCCTCTCCCCTTGGCTTGGCATACATGGGTGAAATGTGGGGGTGACTTTTTTGTCTGACTCAGCAAAAACCACCCACTCCGTAATGTGACTGGGCACGGCACTTAATTGGACCGTGGGGAAGCAAATCTACTGCATTTACCTCTCCACTTTCGCATTACATTGGGAAATTCAGCATTTGGCTTAGATTTGAAACCTGCATAGTTGGATCTTCTATCTTTGTCGCCTTCTCTCATTTACGGCTCGCCTCGCTATCTTTCCTCCATTCCGGCCACTGACTGTTAGTTATCATGTCTGCTAACATCGATCTCGTTGACCTGCTGCAACTCACGCCTCCTGCTGAACGAAGCGAACTATTTACCTCTGTGATCCCGACATTGCTGCGCAGTGTTGCTTCAGTTGCAGATGTCTTGCGCCAGGCACATCACGTGACTTTGGCCGGTGGAGCCAACTCGTTCGGTGATGACCAGCTAAACGTCGATGTTGCTGCGGAGAATGCCATCCGGGAACTACTCAGCTCTTGCCCCGCTGTGACTACCGTTTCCAGCGAAGAAGACCCAGTCGAGCGCGCGCAAACAGCCGCTGCGAAGGAGGATGAACAGTACACTATTGCCTTTGACCCTCTCGACGGCTCTTCTATCATCGCACCGAATTGGACGGTGGGCGCCATCTATGGCGTTTGGGATGGTGCTACAGCTGTTGGAGTTGATCCTAGCAGCAAACAAGTAGCTTCTATTCTCGGAGTCTTCGGCCCACGCACTACGGCTGTTGTCGCCGTTCGTGTCCCGGGTATGGCCCCGTTATGCTTCGATGTTGGGCTGACAGGAACAGGGGCAGATCTCAAGGTGGAAATATTGCGTTCGAATATCAAGTTATTGGATGCTCCGTTCAAGACGCGCTACTTCTCGCCGGCCAATCTGCGCTGTGCGAAGGAAAACGGCAAGTATGCACAGCTCATCCAACACTATATTTCCGAGGGGTATACACTACGGTATGCGGGAGGTCTAGTCCCCGATGTCGTACACATCTTAGTCAAGGGCCATGGCGTCTATGTCAACCCTGTGACACCCGGAACCAAAGCCAAACTGCGTGCTCTTTACGAGCTTTTCCCCATGGCACTCATTATGGAGTGTGTAGGTGGCAAGGCATTGAATCCTGCTACTGGAGAGCGTATCTTGGATACACCAGCTAGCGGATGTGGTGACAAGGGAGCTTTCTTGTTTGGTACAACAAAAGAAGTTGATTATGCCATTTCTAAGCTTTTGTAAGAATGTAGTATAGTAGGATCAAGGAATAACGATTAATGGGAAACTTCATCCAAACGACATGAACGACATAAAAATACATATATATCACGAATAAGTATATTGTGGAAAATAAATACACATATCAGCCTTTAATATAAAACTGCTACTGAGGAACCAAATCGAATGCAAATACATATCCGCTTGGCTTGACCAAGAACTCATCTTTGACACCAGGACCACAGGCAGCAGTTCCCACGCCGGCGACCTTTGCGTCTAGTCTAAGCAGCGTGGCCTCATCCTCGACGAGATCCGTTGGATGCTTCGCCTGCGCGACAGTCTCGTCACTCCACCGGCTCGCGCGGAAGCTAAACTGCGGCTTAGCCCCCCTCCAGTCCTCGCCATCCGAAGCATTCACACGAAGTCCGACGCTTCCGGGAGACGATGAGGCGAGATTGACCCAGCGGGATTCCATGTGGTTTCCGCCTTCCTGAGGCACGTCGTAGTGTGTATGGAGATCACGGACGGACGATGTGTAGACGCCGATGGAGTTGTGGGCTTTCTTGTCGGGATAGCTCTCGCCGGGCCCTAGGCCGAAGTAGGAGACGGTGTCGAGTGCAGACGGAAGGCGGAGGTCCAGACCGACCCGAGGGACGTAATCCGGCATGGGGCCGCTGAAGCAAGTCTTGACTTTGATGTTGAGCGTGCCAGATGCGGATATGGTGTAACTTGTGGAGACGTTGATGCCCCAGGCAAGAACGGGCGGCGAGTAGTACACCGTGGCTTCAACCACAACAGCATCTTCCTTGACATTGATATCTTGAGAGCGGAGCTGGGGGGTCAGATAAGGCACTCCATATCGCTGCCAGTATGGAAGGGCGACGGACACATCGTTGTCTGTCCCGGGACGCCAGAGGCCAAACTTGAGGGCAGACTTGGTAGTCGGGTCTGGGATTAGCAGCGGGAGGCCGCCTTGCGTCCAGCTAGTCAGAAGACCGGTGACCTTGGAGAAGTTGACGTTGAAATCGGCGCCAATGACTGAGATACAGGCATTATCCTGCTTGACCCGCAGCGGAGCCAGAGAAGGGCGCGTTAGTTTGAATAGAGGAAGAGCAGTAGTAGTAGTAGTAGTAGATGCTGATGGCAGTGTAAATGGGAACTGGGCCCAGGCAACATCGTGGCCAGCGGAAGCCCATGGAGTGGTTTGTTTTTGCCGGAAGACTACTTTGAGGAAAAGCTCATTGTCTTCGTCTTTTCGGGCGATGGTGAAGGCTGGAAGCTTGATGTTTCCAGTGCCTCTTGGAGGGATTGGAGCAAGCTGCAAAGTTCCAGATGAAACAACGGTTGACGATCTACGGGCTAGTTAGTACAGTGAAGCTTGGATACATCGGAAGTGGTTTCTGGCTACTTACCGAGCATCGACTTGTTCGAGCGCATACTCGACGAATAGGTGGTTTGTATCGATATAATCGTAGCGGCTCTCGACCACGAGGCTTCCATCTCCTAGGCGGCACACCAACGGCTGATAGGCGCGTTTCAGGGCATGGAGTCCTGGAGTAGGGTCATGCTTGCTGTTGACCAGACCATCCATAACGAACGTGCCGTCGTTGGGAAAGTCGCCAAAGTCGCCGCCGTAGCCGTAGAACCCGGCATCAGGCTTCCACAGGCCATGGTTGGCCCATTCCCAGATATATCCGCCCTGTAGACGAGGGTATTTCTCGAACAGCTCGAGGTACTCCGGAAGCCAGCCGGGGCCGTTTCCCATAGCGTGGGCATATTCGCAGAGAACGACAGGCTTGGTCCAAGAGCCGTCTGGCTGCACGCCGGTCTGCTCCACGAAGCTGGTCAGGCGGTCGATGGACGGATACATGTAAGAGTACATGTCTGCGGTCTTGGCCTCGGCATCGCCCTCGTAGTGGATGGGCCGGCCGTCGAAGCTGCGCGCAAACTCGGCCATGGCGACGTGGTTCTGGCCGTAAAAGGCCTCGTTACCCAGCGACCAGATAACTACAGAGGCGTGGTTACGGTCACGGTGCATCATGGCCTTGATACGGCTTACGTAAGCCTCCTTCCACGCCGGGTTATCCGACGTCCACTGGCCCGCTGTGGGGAAGACAAGACGCCTGCGGGTCTCGTAGTCCTCGCCCTCGGGGATATCTCTCGGGCGAGCCACGGCGTCGTAGAAGCCGTGGCATTCCAGATCTGTCTCGTCCATAACCCAGAGGCCTAGCTCGTCGCAGGCAGCGAGCAGCGCGGGCGGCGGCGGGTAGTGTGACGTACGCAGGGCATTCACGTTGTGGGATTTCATAAGATGTAGATCGCGCAGCATGAAGGCGGGCGGCACGGCGCGGCCAAAGAGGGGATGGTGGTCGTGACGGTTGACGCCGCGGAGACGTAGCGGGACGCCGTTGACGGTGATGAGGCCGCCGAGGATCTCGACTTTACGGAACCCGTGGCGCTGCGTGATGGTGTGGGGAGACGCTCCGGGCGTCTTGAGCGTCAGTGTGACGGTGTAGAGCACGGGCGTCTCGGCAGTCCATCGAGCAGGCGCTTTGATTGGGATACTAGCCTTCACTGCCGTGGCTTTGTCAGCCACCGAGACAGACTTCGATGCCACCAGCACGCCGTTTTGGTCTTCGACGCTGATGTCGACGTCGCCGCCCGTGGCACTGAGCAGCACTTCTGCCTTGAGGGTGGCATCAGTGTATGTAGCGTCAAAGTCGGTGGTCAGCGAGAAGTCCTCGATACGCACGTCCGGGAGCCATAGGAGATGGACATCTCTGAAGATGCCCGAAAGCCACCACTGGTCCTGGTCTTCAATGTACGAGCCGTCGCTCCACTGGTACACGCGCAGCCAGATCTCGTTCTCGCGCCCGCGCTGGAGCAGAGACGTCACGTCGAACTCGGCGGCATTGCGCGACTCCTGGGCGTATCCGACCTCGTGGCCGTTGACCCACAGATGATAGGCCGAGTCGACGCCCTCGAACCGCAGGCGCAGCTGCCCGTGTTGCGGCCATGCCGGTGGCACGAAGACGCTGCGCCTGTAGCTCCCCGTCGGGTTCAAGGAGGGCACGAATGGCGGCGCCGTGGGAAACGGAAACTGCACGTTGGTGTAGTGCGGGTGGCCGTGGCCGTTCAGTTGCCAGTGGCCGGGCACGGGGATCGTCCCCCATGTTACGGCCTCGTCTGTCGCGGCTTCCTGGGCCGCGGGACTCGGTGCCTCCGCGGGCGATTCGGCATAGTGGAAGGCCCAGGTGCCGTTGAGCAGGAGTGACTCGGCTGGAATGTGGTACGCTCGGGCAGGAAGGGCGCCGCGACGGAAGACGGCCGGGTTCTGGTAGTCTTGATCGCCGGCCAGATAGGTGTGTTTCGTATCGTCGCTGGCCATTGTAGTCAGTGTTAGTCCACTAGTCTAGTCTGTGTGTCGACAGTCTGGATCGCGTATCTGGTCAAGGCAGTTAGCATGGGCTTCCGGCGTTCAAATACCGCGAAAATACCAGCGTTGCGCTGCTGCTGCTACAAGCAAATATCGATGTCATAGTTTCTCGATCCGTTCTTCTTGTTCCTGTCGCCCTTGTCCTGTCCCAGATCCTACTTCGCCTCGCTTACACTTGTCACTGCAACACGGCATACCATTGGTGCGGGGTTAGTTCAACGTTGCACTAACACGCTGACTAAGACGCACTAATACATGTACTGGAGAAACAAAGAACGAAACATCAAGTAGTCTGGAGAAGCCAGAAAGCCATCATCAGATTATCCACGAAACTGGCTTTGTAGCCGCGACACGCTGATTGGCGAGGCTAATGCATACTGAGATTTCGATCGACATCATGACCCAATCCGTGTCGGCTATTCGTTCGTGTCGCCCCAAGCCGAGATGACACCAAGACTACACTACATGTAGTTGGAGAACACTGTCTCATGCTTTTCCTCTAGTGGCCTGCCGTTACTCTCGCTGCAACTTCGTGCATGTGAAAAAGTCTCTGACATGATGTGATTACCAGATCCAAACAGCGTCTATTGTCGGCTATCATAAGTGTTGGAGAGCCTAGAGGACGCGGCTATTGTAACCTTTTCCAGGATACGTCGTATCTCAGTCTCAATTACCAGGATTCCATACTTTGTCTCCACGATCCGTTCTATACGACCAACGACAGCCTGAAGAGACTTGTTTGTATTTTCCGAATCTTTGGTGCACAGCAAGATGGCTCCCGGCAACATTCTTACCATCTCTGCCATCTGTGATCTTCCCAGAATTACCCCATTCATGCGTACCGCCGTCACCATTAATGGGCTAATCCGATTTAGTACAGATTTCCCGATTCAGCTAGTCTGTATGCCAGAAATGCATGGTGGGGAGAGCAGGACCCAAGATATCCTGGGGAAGCCTGTAGAGTAAAGGTCCAAAGGGTTCGCCGAGAGCAGGTAGTGTCTATATCCCGGCTATCGATAATAGACATGCTATACCAAGCTAGATACACAGTAGTGGCATGTTAGTGTCCTCATGGATTACATGTATGGACACGGGCGTTAATATAAAGAGTGCGATGGCCAGAAACCACACAGTACCATTCCTCGTTTGGTTTCTCGTTCTTGTCCGAGGATCTGATCTTCTGGTTTCCTATTCTATCTTACTCTAGTTTTGTCTAGTACCTTCAACGCAAGAGCCGTAGCTCTTATACAGTCGGGCAACCGTTTTCCCATATTGGCCATGTCCCTATCCGAGAAACAGCTCGAGGCAGCTTCTCACCATGAGGTCGTCTCGGAGACAGACCGGCGCTCGGTTGAGGAGATCAAGAGACTTTCGAGCGAGGCCGATGCTATCAAATACAACCCATTCACGTGGTCTTTATTCCGACTTTACCTGGTTCTCCTTGTATCCTATCTCAATGGATGCATGAACGGTTACGAGTAAGTTATGTCTGAAGTCAGCAATGCTTCCTGTCAGGGATTCTTCCAAGAGGCTGATCCAGATAAACAGTGGGAGTCTCATGTCTGGGTTAAACGGCATGACCTCATATCAACAGTTCTTCCATAAAGAGGTTATTGACAGTAGCACCGGCATCGTTGTAAGTGTATCTAGATACCTCTCTTCTTCTGTTGGCCATGTATTAAACAGCCTATAGTTTGCCATGTACCCCATTGGGACCCTTAGTGCCCTCCCATTCACCGGGCCAATCTCGGATATCAAAGGCCGCAGATGGGGCATGTTCACGGGCTCTCTGATTGTCGTCGTCGGCACGGTTGTACAAGCCCTGGCCATCACCCGCGGCCAGTTTCTCGGTGGCCGTTTCCTCTTAGGGTTTGGGGTTAGCTTCTGCTCGGTTGCCGGCCCGACATATGCCAGTGAAATGTCCCATCCCAAGTGGCGCGGAAGTAAGTGCTCTCCATTCTCTCTCTCGCCGTGTCTCTCCTTCAACCGCCCAGCCAGTCATCGTCGTGTTTGTAACTAAGCTCTGTTGCGTCTACCATAGCTTTGACGGGTCTCTACAACTGTACCTGGTATATCGGCTCCATCATCGCGTCCTGGACGGTCTACGGCACGTCATATCTAACGACAACCAAGGCATGGACGATTCCAGTTTGGCTACAGATGGCCACTTCGGGCATCATCCTAGTCTTCGCGTTGTTTCTGCCCGAATCTCCGCGCTGGCTCGCATCCAAGGGGCGCTACGAAGAGGCCGAGGCAATCCTAGCCAAATATCACGGATCTGGCGAGGCCAGCCATCCCATAGTCAGGCTCCAGATGGCAGAGATGAAGGCCCAGATCAGCACCAAGGAGGAAGATAACACGTGGTGGGACTACCGCGGGCTCTGGGCGACCCGTTCAGCACGCCGACGCCTGATCTGCGTACTCGGCATGGCCTGCTTCGGCCAGCTCAGCGGCAACTCGCTATCGTCGTACTATATGAGCGCGGTATTGACTACGGCCGGCATCACCGACGAAAAGAAGATCCTGTCAATCAACGCCATCAATCCCGTTCTCAGCTTCGTCGCGGCCATCACCGGTGCTCGCCTGACCGACGTTGTAGGACGGCGGCCTCTGCTTATCTACACACTGGCTTTTTGCGTGCTGTGTTTTGCGGCACTGACGGCAACCAGCACTCTCGCTAACGCAGCTGCCGGTTCCGGTACAGCCGGTAACAACAAGACTGCTGCCAATGCGAGTGTGGCTCTGATGCTTCTGTTTGGCATCGTCTTTTCGATTGGCTGGACGCCATTGCAGAGCATGTACATCGCCGAGACGCTGGACACCAATATGCGAGCCAAGGGAACGTCGCTGGGCTGCTTTGCGTCAGCTGTGTCTTCCATCATCATCCAGTACTCGTCTGGTCCGGCATTCTTGCACATCAAGTCCTACTTCTACCTGGTCTTTGTGGTCTGGGACATAATCGAGCTGATTGTCGTTTACTTCTTCTGGCCCGAGACCAAGGGCAGAACTCTCGAAGAACTCGAGGAGGTTTTCCAGGCGCCTAATCCGGTCACAAAGAGTCTCGAAAAGAAGAACGTAGTAGCTATTGTAGAGAGGCACTAGTGCTTGAATTGCGTCATTGGGGTTATATAATATTTGCTCTAGGCTAGCAGCAGGACGTTACTTCAATATACATCTTGTTTCATTACAATATTCGTTCAAGTCAGGTTTTGATAGACAGTTTGAGATATTCACATAGTTTGAAATGATATGTAGAGAAAAGAGTTCATAACGCATGTATTTCTAAGTGTAAGTAGATATATGGAAAATCCCCCAAAAAGTGATCTTTGCAACAAAGGGACAAAGGAAAGTAAGGGAAGAACAAGATATTGGACGACAAAGGAGAGTTGAGAAACGAAAAAAGAAAAAAAAAGAGTATGAAGTATGAAATACCCTGTGGGGGTATGGCACTTCAAAGATAAAAAATATATATTATGTACAAAGAAATAGGTAAAGTGTTTGAAATATAATTTCGAAGAAAACAAAAGAGTGACTTGAGGTTGGTTTGAAATAGAACTGCAAAAAACTACAGTCTATGATGGAATAAGATATTTGTTCTGGCGGTTATAAACGATCCCAGTGCAAGAAATGTACTCCTGATAGAAGTGTAAGAGACAGGATTGGGGCTTCATAGTTTGCGTTAGAAAGCACGACGTCACTGCTACCGATTTACATCAGCAGAGCGAAGAGGGCAGCGACGATAGCACCGACTATGCCGGTCTTCAGGCCAGCAGCGCCAGCAGTGGCGACAGAGCTGGTAGCACTGGCAGACGAGCCGGAGGTGGTCGTTGAGCTGTAGCTAGACTTGGTGCTGGTGACTCCAGGGTAAGTAGACGAAGCCACAGCAGTAGTGGCAGACGAGGCAGAAGTGCTCAGAACAGCAGTAGAAGCCGAGCTAGAGCTGACTTTCTGGACGTTCTGGATGTTGTAGGTGCCCTCGGTGCTGTTGGAGTAGTAGCCAACCAGGCCAGTGCTAGAGGCAGTGGAGTGGCCGGAAGAAACGGCAGTGCCAACGGCAGTGCTAGAAGCATAGGTGGGAGGAATGACAGTGGTAGAGACAGCAACGACGCCAGTCGAGACGGCAGTGCTGTGGGCAGGGCAGTTGGTGACAGAGGCAGCGCAGCTGGTGACGGTGTAGGTCGAAGTGGCGTAGATGGTGGAGGTGATCCAGCCAGAGGGATAGGCGGTGGTCGAAACAGCGGCAGTCGAAGCAGCGGCGGTAGAGGTGGACGAAGAGCCAATGTACGACAGGACAACAGTGGCAGTGCCGACGTGGGTCGAAGTGACGATGGAGCTGGCCGTGGAGACAGTGACAGTGGCGGTCTTGGTGCCGGTGATGGTGGTGGTTGATTCATCGGCGGTAGTGTACTTGGCAGTGCGGGTGACGGTCTTGCCAGTAGCGCTGGAAGAGCCGGCGCCAGTGCTGGTGGTGACAGCAGCGGTGGTGGTGCCGACAGCGTAGGTCGAGGTGGTGACGGTGGTCGACTGGGCCGAAGTCAGGGTGACGACGGTGGTGGCGTAGATGGTCTTGGTGGTGTACAGAGAAGTAGTGGAACCAGAGCCAGAGCTAGAGCCGGCAGTAGTAGCGGCAGTCACGGGGCAGACGGTAGTGGTGACAGGAACGACGTCAGTGACAACGGTAGTGCTGTGAGCAGGGCAGTTGGTGACAGAGGCAGCGCAGCTGGTGACAGTGTAGATGTTGGTGGTGTAGATGGTCGAAGTGGTGTACTTGGTGGTCGAGCTGCCGGCAGAGGTAGTGGCAGCAGAGGCCTTGGTGGTGGTAGCGGTAGCAGAGGCCTTGGTAGTAGTAGCGGTAGCAGAGGCCTTGGTGGTAGTGGTGGCACCGACAGTAGCGGTAACGGGGCACACGGTAGTAGTGACAGCAACGACGTCAGTGACAACGGTAGTGCTGTGAGCAGGGCAGTTGGTGACAGAGGCAGCGCAGCTGGTGACAGTGTAGATGTTGGTGGTGTACACAGTCGAGGTCGACAGGTAGGTGGTCAGCGAAGCCGAGGTAGCCAGAGTGGAGACGTTGGACGAAGCCGAAGTGCTACTAGTGGCCAGAGTAGCAGCGGTGGAGTTAGCAGAGTGCGAAACCGAAGCTGAGACAGAGCCGTAGCCAGTCGACCGGGTAGCCGAAGAGGAAGAAGAAGTGGTGGCAGCAGAGACAGCAGACGAGGTAGACGAGGTTGCAGCAACAGTGGTCGAGTTGGCAGACGAAGTCACGCCCTTAGAGGTGTATCCAGTCGTCAGCGGGACTGAAGAAGAAGACGAAGACGAAGACGACGAGCTGGAAGAAGAGCTGGAAGTCGTAGCAGCGGAAGTCGAGGTGTGGCTGGACGAGGCAGCAGTGGTCAGGATGACAGACGACGAAGTCTTGGTGCCATAGGTGTCGGCCAGAACAGTTGACGAAGAGGAAGTCGTCACGGCGGCGTAGGTCGGCACCGCAGAGGTGGACGAGGCCGAGGCAGTCACGCAAGAGCAGGCAGCGCTGACCGAAGCAATGTTGGAGCCACAGACACCGAAGGCGCCGGGGATGTCACTGGTCAGGTTGTGAGACGAGGCCAGGAAGGACACGCACAGCGAACCGGCCGAGCCGACCAAGGCAATGTCGGCGTAGCACGCGTTGGACGACTGTGAGAGCAGAGTTAGTATGGCTGAAGCGAGACTGTTTGAGTTGTGGCTTTCAAAGTATCACTTACGCAGTCGGTGGCAAGAGCCGTGGCGGCTCCGGCAGCAAGGCCGAGAATAATGTTACGCAGAACAGCCATTGCGGGCAATCAAGAACAAAGATACGGACGAGGAAACGGCAGAGAGCGTTCCGGGTAGTGAAGCAAGCGGATAGACGGGCTGTAAAAAGCTTTGGTTTTGTTGATAACGAAAGGACAGGAGGCTTCAGTAAGATGTACTAAAAGTATCTCCAGAAAAAAAAAAGAACGAGTGAATAAGCAAAAAGACGTCAAGGGCGGTGCAACAGATCTGATTGTCAAATAACGAGCAGCAAGAAAGCCTTGAGGAGGAAAAGCGAGAAACAAAAAGGCGATGACAGTGTTGGGAAGAGGCGGCCACGGCCCTCTTATACTCAGTGGACTCGCACTACTCGCACTACTAGCATACATGTACAAACTACAGCAAGCTAAAGAGTAGCAACGGCGGTGCCTGATCCGGGCCTCTAGACCAAGGGAGGGGGGGGGTGCTGGCCAGCAAAGTTGGCTTAGTCAGTCTAGTGACTTGGTCTTGTCATGGCCAACCCAACCTCGTTTGGACGGCTCGGTGCACGCCCTTCATACAGTCTGCAAGTCACAGCCAGTTGACGAGATTGTACGTACTGTACTATTCACTACTAGTTTGCGTAGGCCAAAAGCAGCACGGAACCCTGCTCTCTTTCCTCCAGGAAGGGGGGGGCGAACATAGAAACCAAACAAATATAGATAAATTAAGTCAAATTAATAAACGAGGCTCAGTTCACTTACATTGCAGTAGTACTATGTACATGCAGCCGAGATGCAGATATTTGCAGATATTTTGCAGGTTTTTCTTTCCTGTCCTTCTTTCTCTTTCTATTGGTCAGGCCGTCTTGGATATAGATGCACCTGCAGGTAGACATGCAGGCACAACAATAAAGGTTTCCTCAGCATGATAGTACAATATAGCTATAGTACATATGTACTTATGTATAGGCCCCTTGCAGGTAGCAGTCGATAGTCTACTTACATATATGAGTCTATCAGTAACCCTAACCCGCACTCAATAGTCTTTTCCAACCTCTTGTTTGCTAGATCTGATATCGGCGCATTCGACCGAACTCGTATCCAAACATACGACTCGAGAGTCAGGACTGGATACAAAAGAAAAGAAGAGAAAAGAAAACTGAGACAGACTTCCAACTAAAGGTTGAGAAGTGGTGGCACTTCTTCCTCTTCGGGCATCCCTGGCCATAAACATCCCGGCCTTGCTTCTGCGGGATTGGATTCTGATCGTTTTTCCCTGCCGATTAGTCTGTTCCTAGAGGCTCTAGACTCGATGGGAGAAAATAGAGACGACAAAACGTTTGCGGTCTTCTAGTCTGTTCTCCTAACATAATCCAATGGCAATGTTAGACAGTTTTCTTGGCCCCTTCTCCCTCAACGAATCGATCAGTCTTGGCATCAGAAGAAGTATTGTACATGCTCCGATATCGTGTTATTGATTTCCGAAGAGTATCAGCCTACATATCTGCCTATCTATGAAGAGTGAGTGAAATGGTTTGGCTGGGGTCGAGTCCCCTTCCATCTAAGGTGTTCGTCACCTAAGATCTGCTCTGTCAACTGAAGAGCCTCCTCCCCAGTCTACACTTCCCTCACCAGGTTCGATAGAGCAGAATTGACAACTGATCGCCTCACATAATGCGTGCTTGTCGTCGACAGTCCTCATTCGTTTCCTGGGATACTGGCATCTAATACGTATCTCCAGGCCGGGTTCTTCTCTTTCTCTACATCTTTCCACGGACAGGCTTCTTTTTTTCTTTTTTCCCTTTTCCCTTGCCTATCACTCAGTCCAGAACCTGAACTCCTGTTCCTGCTGGCTCGCTCGCTGGGACTGCATGTCCAGCCACAGTAAACAGACCAGGGTTGCCCGTATCGAGAGGCTACAGAGCACGGTCAATGTTGCAACGCGGAATCCAAGTCCGTGCTACGAAGCTAGCAAAGGCCGCCGCTGCTATTTTCGGGATATAGAACATGAATTGGAGCAGTGCTTCGGAAACCCAGCCCAAAGCTTCACAGTCACCAAGACGTGTATTACGGCTGGACGGTGCAGCCAACGACTCATGCAGCTCGTATGCCATGAACCAAGTAGGTGCGTTGAGCCCAAATATTCTTATACAGCTATCTGCAGGACGGATGCTATTCGTGCTATATGCGGTTGAAAGGGCAAGAAGAAGGTTATCGCCGGCGGAGCCATAAAGTTACATGTACAGTATGACACAGTATGACAGTTCTTGTTAGCACTCCAGCCAATAGTCCCGTTTTTCAGAGCTCCTTACCAGAGTCTAGCCCTGAAGGAATCGTGTGTACAGTGTAGAGAGCAAGAAAAATCAGGTGTGCCAGGCACTAGTTAACAAAAGAACTCGAGCCAGAATCCATTTTCCGTTTTCCCAGCAAACAGCGTGTTCCTTTTTTCCTACAAAATACAGACATACGAAATATTGTCTAAGCGTTTGCTCCAACCCTGGTTGATACCTCCCTGCACCAATATAGCGCCAATAAAACAAATAGACAAAAGAGGGGATTGCGTGGATTATATGGCCCAAGATATATACCATAGCACCACTTCACCCATAAGATAAATGAATTAAAAAAAAAAAAAAAAAAAAAAACCACTTCACCCTCCAGCTCTTCTTGCCTGCGCAGTGGCATTACTGAGACAAACTTTAGCGTAGATGTGTATTTGTGATAACAACGGTAAATGTCCTAGTCCGGAACAGAAGACACGAGACCAACATGTGATGTGGTACCTTTGTTTTTGGCTACCCTTCTAACCCATTATGCAGGTTGTATCGATCTAACCACGAGCTCTGGCTACGACCTTGGAAGCCGTTTGCCGTGCTATCTCGCACTATCTGCAGTTCCGAAACAACATCTGCACTCCTTCTTCTTCTTCCCACGCTATCCCGTATCCGGGCTGAGAAAAAAAAAAAGGAATAAAAAAAAAGGTGGAAAGCTCCAAGGGGGAATAGAAAAAGAAACTGAAAGTCTAACTGCATTGGCTCTCATCTCCAGTCCTAGGATTTTAGCCGTTATTCTTCTTCGATTGGCACATGTGCAACATGGTAGAGCTGCAATATTTGTCTTCACGAGTAACCCTAACGCTAGTCATCACGACACACTAATACGAGTACACCCTAGCACGTCTTGATGTCTCAAATCAACAGAAGAAAAGAAGAAAGTTGTTAGAGACATCACGTAGACCGATTCATATAGCAACGGCATGTTGATGCAGACTGTATTTCCTATAAGGGTTCCTGAGATGTCTATGGATGTACAATTGCAGCCTCATCGTGGTTTATTGTCATCTTCTCGATTTGCAGTCGTCTCGCTTCTTAGTCTAGCAATAATCACCAACCCTGTTATTCTATACAGATGTACCTAGAACCTAGTAGAGAATCCTAACCGGCCGCGTTATTTCTTCGGCTGACCTTTTCTTTTTTTTCTTTTCGTTTTTGTATATATATTTCTCAGTGTTTTTTTATCTCCATTTTGTTCTTAGTCATTACTATGATTTTCTTTTACAGACATATAGTGCAATTCTATGGTTAGTTAGGGTCTAGACAACACAATGTCTCAGATATCCGTATAACTTGCCATTTCTCGTGGAGGGATGAGACAAAATGACATATTTTTTTACCCGACCAGTGATACATTGCCCTAATGGCAAATATATCAGAAAATAAGAGAAAGATAGAACTATGGCGGTCAAGGGATATCAGTCACAGAAAAAAATGGTATCTTTTTTTCTTTTTCTTTTCTACCTCTTGGCTTATAGACAGACACCTACAATCGACACGTAACCGCAATTTTCAATGCTATGTTACAGTGATATGACAGTATATACCTAGTCTGAAAATGCATAGTGGTCATCTATGTACATACTGGCTCCCATGCTAGGGCTTATCCGGGCCTCTTGATTTTGAGTTGGGGCAGTGTCTTTGGAAGAACCCTTCTTCTTCTTTACCTCGTTAATCTCTTCCTTATTCTCACTGTATAATACATGTACAAGGGGTCCCACTAATAAGTGCTAATACTGCTACTACTACTGACTACATACCTTTTGCAAATTATAAGTCCAAGTGCGTTATTATGCGTACCATCTTTAGGCTCTAGCAGCACCTTACAGCGCATGTTTTAATCTCACACATGTATAACAACGAGCAGTCCTGCGCCTAAGCATTTCGCCCAAGACAACCGGTGCAAATTACATATAATCTCCTACTATGGTATAGTATCATTCTACCGGTATAACCTAATGCGTCTAGATCTCGAGATTCTCCATCGGCCGCCCATTCCAACCTTTACTTAGACTAGGAGGGTGCGGTCGGCTATAAACGAAGCACTTGGTCTCTAGGAATCATTGCTAGTTAGTGAAGAGCTATGTCGTTGAAGCTCAGAAGACGCCTGGTTCATAGCCTCTATCATCTTACTGATTGGTTGGTCGGGCCACTCTTCGCTACTGGCTTTGAGTATTGGTTTATTATTGGAAATAACTGTGTGTTGAACTACGAACGCCAGGTCTTCTTCTGAGCGTCCATCGTGTTTGTCTTGATCATGTTGTTCTCTACTAGTTCAAGAATCCTCTTTCCCTTATGTATTTCTATGGTATTTTATGAAGCGTTTTATGTATAACTTACGTCCTCATAATTAAACCTTACTTCCTAGTCTCGATTCATGTCCTGCTACGAGTTTGCCTGTCACCATATACTCAGCCACCACACAGTATATTGGGAAGCAAACATCACCCATTCACTAGTAGCGTTAGTGAGACCAGGTAATCATACAGAACTATATTTTCAGAAGGAAAAACGCAAATTCCAGTGGTATTTAAAAGCGGTAGAACAAAAGAAGAAAAATAGGCGGCGCTTACGCCGAGATCTGCCATCCCATTTCTTAGTTACGGGAACATCGGCTATAACCTGAGTGAACCAACAATGACTCCAACTCACTGTTAAACCTTCCTAGTCATCCTATGATACCATGGAAGAAAGAAGAAAGGATGTTGATAAATTCTCCTTGCATATATTTGTGCCTGAGCCTACACTGCCGTCTGCGTAGTGACAAACTACAGATGTATTTGTGAATAGATTTTCGTGCTAGCTCAGTCATGTCTCATCACCGGGGAAAATCGCTTGATGATTCGCAGTTTTCACGGTACACCGTATCCAGGCTGCCATGCACAACCATAAGGCTAAAACTCCACAATGCTGCAGATGGCGATGATACACCATGTTTCAGTATAAGGTTCTCAAGTTCTGACATGCATTGGATCGACAGAAGGCGCTGATAGTTTATATTTCAGCCACCCACCGATCTTGACGCCACCGAGATCAATGTGAAAGTTAAAATGATATCTCGAAACTTTTTTTTTTCCACTTACATAGAATTATAGATTAACAATATCATTGTAGCATAAAGTTGTTGTACAAATTTCCATAAAAAAAGCTGAGATATGATTTCTAATCGTTAAGTGCCTGAAATTTTATATGAACGTACATTACATAATTACAAAATAAAACAGGAAACACAGAAAACAGAACAGAGCAATGCAAAAGATCAAAGATATTAGATGAGGAGGTCAGAGCTGCGTTGGCCTGGCTAAACTTTTCCCCTCCTAAAGGTTAGGGGCATATGTCTACCAAGACGTTTGTCTCCTTGATGAATTTTGCAGAAATCAAGGGCCCCTTGTTGTGTATGTGATCGGGCGGCCAATAGCCGGTGTCTTCCTTGAGAGACGGTTCAAAGGGGGTCCTTGTAAGTTGTCGGGGCGGAGGATGTCCACCAGTCGGTATACTCCTCCTGTAGCCGGCTCCGAGAGCATTGGAGAGAGGCAAGTTTGGTGGTGGAGGCAATGTAGCGCCTTCCTTGGTCAGAGTGTCTGTTATCTCATTGCCAGGTACCAATGTGTCCAGGGAGATCGGGGTGACTTGTGCAGCTTTGACATGGGGACGCCGACGTCTATCCGGCCAAATTCGGGCCCACTATCTCGGCATCCAAGACTTACAGTTGAATCAAATAGCGACATAACCCTAACATCATAATGAGCTAAGAGGCTGCAAACCCTAACTACGATGAAATTACCTTGGCGCTTAGTCTAGATCGTCAAAGTAGGCGCAGCCTACGTCTAAATGTAATAAAAATATTGTACCGAGTTTGTTATGCTGGACAGATGTGAATATCCTTGAACAAACCTTGCAATTACGCTCACCTACAACTTCATAGGCTCCTCGTATCCCCTGTGCTGCGCCTCGACCTAGGAAATGAACACCACCAAGTTATACTAGCAATCTTATTGTGTATAGAACCAAAGCGTCCGTAGTACTCTGCTATCTCTAATTTCTTAACTACCGAATCAAAAACATACATTTATTTACTACATGAAGCAATGAAAACAAGGAACAAGCTAGTTAAGAAGCTACTCGTTTTTGCTGTGTATATATAGCATAACGTACACAGTGAAGCACAACGAAGGTATTTTCTAGAATGTTTATTGCCCTGGGGTGGCCATAGTAGTCTAGGAAATAAGCTGTCCCCTCGCCAATCAAGCATGTAAACCATTCGGAATCTACGTATATAGTCAGTTGTAGGATTTAAATGATGGGGAAATGAAGCTGGGGAGTCCTACGTCGTAATCATCACGGCCATGCCATAGATGGGTAGGGAATAATTATATATGAAGGGAGGTGTACGTGTAAGATATTGTAGTTGGTGGTATCGACCTTTGATAAGGCCTTAAGACCTTCTATTAAAAGAGTATAATACATTTCGAGAATTGACAGATGGTATAGAGTATATTTTATATACACAGTAGATGAGACCCATAAGGTGACACTATTGAATAGCTATAGGGATAAGGTGATGATACCATACATTTGTACAAATCAAATAATATAAGATATATTGCTACAAGCTAGTAGTACTGTGAATTGTAATCAGAACATGCCTAAAGATAGAGCAAGAAAGAAAGAAAACGAGATGATATAAATCCATTTGTTGGTGCACTTGGAGGTTTATTGATTTGTATTGTGTCCCTTGGAACTAACTGTTACCGAGTTATCACTAAGTCTGTTTGGTTTAGCCTTCGTCACAATTCTTTTGTCTCTATGACTAGATACATCGTATACGATATATAGAAAAGTTCGTTGTTGTTCCTTGAATATATATCATCAATATAGATATTTCAAGTGAAAGTTTGACCCGAAACACCGGTTGAGTATAAGTTACAAACATGGGTTGGTCTATAAGTTTCTTAAACAATGAGACATGTATAGCTTCCTACCCAAATGGTGCTCATAAAATAAAGCCAACCAACTGACCGTCTGCTATGTGTACGCAACATTCTCTGACCAAAATTTGGTCACCAGAGTATCGTAGGGGTGCCTCCTGCCTAGGGAAGTTTGAGGACTGTAGGCTTCTTCTAAACAATGAAAAATTGCTTGCAGGTGGCCCCTTACTCTTGATGTACACTATCGTGTAATTAGGTACAGTGCCCAAGTACACAAGGCTACGCATTCTATGGAAGAAGACATGACCGAAAGACTTTACATGAGATGGAGCTTTTTTTGGATAGCACATGTATCGTCATTCAGAGCAGTCAAGACATCTTAATCCATGAACATTGGTAGGTTGATAAAGATATCACCAACAAGTGGTACATCACTAGTTCACAGGCAGTTAGTATTTATCTTCGTCGAGACTCTACTCTATAGTTAGATACTTATTGGTAAAACGACAGTGGCTGTTGTGTATCTGATGTCACGCTGAGGTAGCAATTCGGCGTCATGTTTTAGTGTTTGTTCAAGGTCAAGCTTGATGAGTGCTTTGTGGCAATGGGTAATGCTGTGTAAGATGATAACTTTGAAGTTCTGAGAGCATGGCTTATGCTTAGTATCTCTGCATGTTATTATATATGACTTGTAGGTTGTATTGACTTGTCTGTATCACACCAAAGAGCATATTTGTTCGATCTCCAATATTGCTGTTCATGAGCCACATCTTTACTTTCAATTTCGCTATAAATGGAACGTATCTGTGAAATCTTTTTTATTATTATCCTGCAAGTTTGCAGCATATGTAGTTATCATGACGAGAGAATGTCATACTTGGCAGCTGTGTATTATTGGTGACCATTAGTGCTGAGCAAACCATAATGGAACTCTGATGGAATAGACCGAGATTGAGTCAATTGAAATCAACTCGTTTGCTAGAAATATTAGGCAATGAAGATAACTGGATACGAATCGCCAATTCTGGTTCCCGCATTGCTCCAAAGGGTTTATAACACGGTCTGGCTGTATATAATTGTAGGCAGACAAACGGATAACATGAGAGATATTGGGCTGTCTATTGGCTATTGAAGTCTGTATGTTTTGCACCCACCGACTGAACGAGTCTCATTGACGCTGCGGCTATATAGTTGGCGTATAAGCCTAAGATTTCAAGAGGGCTGTCTATGGGTGGGCGTTTTAAGCCAAGATCTCTTGTTGCTAACAGCCAGAATCTAGACTGGTCAGCGATCTGTCCTGAATATTTGAGCCACAAGAGTCGCCTGTTATTGAAACAACCAAGACAATGAGAGGCCTTTAGGGATAGCACGTGACAAAATATCGGTTGAAGAACCTGCTGACATCCAGGAGGAGGATATTGAATGACTAGATATTTAAGTGACACCGGACACAATAGCACCTACTCAAACTGTATATCCAACTATAGAATCTTTAAAAGACACATGGTCTGGAAAAGAGAGTTATATCTTTCAAAAGCGGCAGTAGATGCTTTTAGTTGACATATATTTTCTCTTCTTGACTGTGTTTGTGCCTTGTATATGGTGGGTCGCTAGATCACTTAGATATCCTTTGTATTACGTGAAAGTCACAAGCCCATTTTGAGCCAAGTTTAACTGAGTGTTGTCATTATTTCTTGAACTAGATAGAGATATTCATGTTTTGAATTAGCTTAACGTCTAAATGCTAGAGATGCCATTTATTTGAGCATGATAATGGATGCCACGGGGTTATTCAGCAGAAATCGCAGAAGAACAGCCGGTCTTTTTTAATGGCCATTATTGACCACAAGCCTCTGTAATTGCGCCACTAGCCCTCCATAACTAAGTGCTCGTCCTTCTGTAGTAGCGCCCTCGGCCCGCTATCCTTCAAGAGACAGGGAGCCCCTATTATATACAATAGACACAATAGAAATGTTAGCGTGGCCCTCAGCTCGCACAATCAGTGGAGTTGCTTAGTAAAAATGATCTGCATTCAGCTGATGACTGGAATGAGATGTGGCGGTTGATAATGGCGATAACTGGAGGCAAAAAGCCAGCCTCGCCCTTTGAAAATGGCTGTCTCCTTTACATCTTCCGACTTCGGATATGGCGAACAGCAACTACGACAGCAATAATGACAGCTCTTGCGCCGCCTCTCATGTCCACCGACCGGCCGACCACCGACAGTGACCGGTCTTCTTCTCCAACCCGCTACTCCGAGCCTTACCCCGAGGCCGGGATGGTGAAGTCCGACGGCGTTGAACTCGACGGAGACGCCCCCAAACTCTCTTGGTCCGATACCGAGGAGACAGCCGTACGCCGTAAGATTGACCGGCGGGTGGTGCCTGGTGTCACGATCCTATACATGCTATGTTTCCTCGACCGTGTCAACATCGGCAATGCCCGTATCCAAGGCATGGACGAGGCCCTGAATCTGGCTGCCGGCGTGCGCTTCAACGTTGTGCTTTCTCTGTTCTACATCACATATCTCCTTGTCGAGATGCCGTCTAATATGTTGCTTGCACGGCTCGGCGGACGCCGTTATCTGCCCATGATGATTGCTGCCTTTGGCATAGTCAGCATGTGCACGGCGTTTTGCACGTCGTATGCCGGGCTGTGTGTGGCGAGACTGGCACTGGGAATCTGTGAGGGCGGTGCTCTCCCCGGCATCTCGTTCTATCTTAGCGGCTTCTACAAGCGCAGCGAGCTCTTTCTGCGCATGGGCTGCTTCACCGCTGGCGCCTCTCTCGCTGGTGCCTTTGCCGGGCTTCTGGCTGCTGCCTTGGTCAAGATCCCTGAATGGGGAGCCCATTCCATGCGTCTGCACACCTGGCGTAATATCTTCTTCTTTGAGGGCCTTTTGACTATTCTGATTGGCATCTCGTTCCTTCGTCTCTTGCCCGATGTTCCCGGAAAAGCCTCGTTTTTAACTGTCCGGGAACGCCAGATTGCTGTTGAGCGTCTAGTGCGCGATGTTGGTCTTGGCTCTGCTGGAAACCACAAGACCAAAGTCACTCGGAAGCACATCATTCAAGCCATCACTACCGTACACAACTATACATGTGCCCTGGGCTTCTTCTGTGTCAATATCACGCTTCACGGACTGTCGGTGTTCATCCCAACTATCCTACACGAGTTCAACTGGACGCCAATCCACAGCCAGCTTCTCAGTGTTGGTCCATGGGCTACTACAACAGTAACTACACTGTTGTTTGCCTGGGCCAGTGACCACTACCAACGCCGTGGCATCTTTGTAATCATCTGTGCACCTTTGACGGTTACAGGCTTTGGAATCTTGAGGTGGTATGAAGGCTCTCCTTGGGTCAAGTATGGGGCGATATACCTTGTGCTAATAGGCACCTTTCCTCCGGGGCCTATCATGCTAGCCTGGGCACTCAATAGTAAGTCAAATTCGGTCATCAGAGCCTCTTCTGGAAGCTCTGTCAGCTAATTGTATTCATTGCATAGATACTGCTGGTCCCGCGGTCCGTGCCGCTTCGTCCGCCTATATCATGACACTTAGTGTGCTTGGTGGCTTTCTCGCAACGTAAGAGCACACACACATAGACATACTAAAAATTGATACTAACCTGTAATCTAAAGATGGACATACACTTCCTCGGACTCGCCCAACTTCCGTCGTGGTCACACAATCAACTTCGTCGGCCAGCTCTGCCTATTGCTTCTCGCCAGCTTCGGTATCTGGTTCTGTAAGCGCGAGAATAGACTAAGGGCTTCAGGCAGACGGGATCATAGGCTAGAAGGTCTTACGGAGGAAGAGAAGACTGATATGGGATCTAATCACCCTAACTTTAGATTTATGATATAAGACTCATAATATGGGACATCAGCTTCTATACTCTTAACTAATCTTACACTAAAACTAATCTTAATACTATTAAACGACGGTTCGATAAACTCTATTACATTGGTACTAACAAGAATGATATTCAGTTGGAGTATCTGGCTACACATTGGGAAACCTTTTGCAGAAGCACATCCTTGCGGCCTTGATTGATCCAGCTGCATTGGATCGAGTTCACAGCAATAGTTTCCCAGTCTTTGATACTAAGCGAAAACGCGTCCTGTACCGCCAGATAGTTTGATAGAATGAAGCCACCAAAGTAGGCCGGATCGTCGCTGTTGATGCTAAACTTGACACCAGCATCGAGGAACTTGCGAATGGGAACCTGCGAGACGCTTTGGACAGCCTTGAGGCAGACATTACTTAAAGGGCACACAGTCAGCAGGATATTCTCCTGGGCCACTCTTTTCACCAGTTCCGGGTCCTCGATTAGACGGATGCCGTGGTCGATTCGTTCACAGTGTAGGGCGTTCAGAGCACCAGCGATGTACGATGCGTCGCCCTCTTCGCCACCATGGGCCGTGCGACGGAGCCCACGAATCACAGCCTCGGCGTATATATCAGTGAAGAGCTCGGCGGGATACCCAACCTCTGACGAGTCCAACCCAAAGCCAGCAATGGTGCGGCTCTCATCATCTCTGGCATCGGCGCCGAGACTCGCAGACAACGGACCGAGATAGCCCCCGTCAATGGCAAGACGCAAAGTCTGCTGAGCTGACTGGATCGAGTGGTCCCGTAGGAAGCACATTATAAGACGCGTAGATATGCCCAGCTCGGCCGTTGCACGCGCGCAAGCGGCAGTATAGCCGGCGACGACGACGTCAAAGGAAACACCCCGATCAGTGTGGCTCTGCGGGTCGAAGAAAACCTCGGCGTGTACCAGACCATCGCCCGCAGCGCGTTGGAAATAGCTCCAGGCAAGATCCTCAAAGTCGGCGGCTGTCAGTAACACGGACATGCCGCGGTAATAGCAGGCCAGGAAGTCGCCGAGACAGGTGAAGTTGCCGTAAAGCGTAGACAGTGTCTCGGCAGACTCGTAGCCGGGCTGTTCCGAGGCGGTTGGTAGCTGGATCTTGTTTTTGGCGGCTAGTTTGAACAGGAGCTCGGGCGTCAGGCAGCCTTCCAGATGCAAGTGATGCTCGCATTTCGGCAGTTCTGCCAAGAAATCCGCAGAGGCAATGCACATGGTAAGCAGGTAGAGGCGATGCTAGATGAGTTTCAAGATGAGAACAAGTGAGTATGAGAGTGAGAGATTGTAAAGCTGTGATTTTGGATATGTATTAAAAGGAGAATCCTATTTATTTATTTACGTTCGTTTAGTTTTTCCTGCCTTTTTGTATCATTTTCTTTACCTGGAGATGATAGTTATAGTATAACTAACTAGTCAGTACATATCAAGAACAAAACTCACGGCGGATTCCCTTGGATTTACCATCAAACCCCGACGGTTATCGGCTTGAAACCCCCACGATCCCATCTATCTTAGCGTGTTAGTTAGTAACCTGATTACAAGTATGGTGAACTATGCAGTAGTAATAGCTATGTAGCACCTCGGTATCCTAAGATACCGGCCCTGGACTAATACTATATACAATGTAAGGTGAAGGACAGCCTACTTTTCAACAGCCACCTGAGATCCAGAGCATTTGTTGTGGTTTTGTTATATGCTATTCCTGCGCATTTCAACTTCTAATCCTCTCCGGGAATCTGTCTCAAAACCTCCAAGCATTGTGTAGCTCCTTGTATTATAAACCCTCTTAGAACAGTTTTGTTTTGTTTTGTTATCGAGCGGGGGGAGTCGGGCCAATAAAATTGGATGCGGCTCCCACCTTAAGGGCCGGTGTCTATCTACCAACTACTTGTGTACCTAGCTTCTAAAAATACAGGGTGTGGTGGAACAGTATGGTTACTGCCTGGCATCTATTACCATAAGCATAAGGGCAGACTTCCGTAGCTAGATTCGAACCAACTACCTCATGCGAGGTCAATTATCTTTTGTTTTTCACTAACACGATGCTACTAAGGGTTAGGCACTCAATATATAGGGTTTTCATCCTACAAGTTATACATATCTAAATTCATGATAACAAATGATTGATCGTCCGTTCTATTTTCCGATATTGCACAATCCTCGGTTTATAACACCGAAATAGAGCCACAGTCAAGTATACACGTATCAAAAAGAGCCTACAAAAGAATGCCTGAGCTTCGTACAGGCCTTGCTCTGGCAGGCAATATCATCCCTATTCCAAGAGCTAAAAATGTAGCATGAACTTTGCACAGCTACCAGGTAAAAATAGATGGATTTTCCTGCACCTAGAACAAAAGATGAGCTGAAGAACGCGGTTATTCTTCTCTCTTTGCTAAAGGAGCAGCACGAGATTGCTGAATAGTCTGATAATATGGTTCGTGGACCCCCTTGCTACACCGATCGTTTTGGGTTGGCTGGCGCTAGAGTATCGAACAGGAAAATGCGGCAATCCTTTAAGAGATGAGTAGTTTTTCGTCCTTTCTTTTTTTTGCTACAGTGTAAATCTTAGCCAGGTATTTCTGGATCGACTAAAAAAAAGGTATATTTCCAGTATCTGTTCCGTTTTGAAGTGGTCAGAAGACGGAAGCTGAGGCTAGATGAACCGGAAGTTGGTATGGGCTACAAGCGTCTCTTACAGGATTGTTATACAAGCAATCTGCTTTGCTAGTGGTAGCCGCCTTGTATGATATGCTTTCGGCTTAATTGTAAAGGTGCCCCTACATACGACGACGACATAAAACGCCGACAATTCTAGAGAGAACCTCGAAGAAACATTCTGATATCACACGCTCGCCTCTCTTTGGAGAAAACAGCAAAACTATTTCAACAACACAGCTAACGAGCAAACAGCCCTGCCAATGGGTGTCTATGCCAAGACAGCCAGCGTGTCGGTTTACTGTAAAAGCACAAAACAACGCCAAGAGGGTGGGCTGTAGCTGTGAAGAACTTGCCTTGGTAGGGCAGTCAGGGCTGTTTGTATCCATTCTGACTATAGTGCAGCACACACACAGACTTGAAGGATATCAAAGAATGGTACAGGCTGGCATATTAGCGACCTCTGACGTCTCTGGATTGCAACATGATGCACCAAGATCTGGGCTAGGCCGGGCATTGGTATAGCACAGTGGAAGTTGAGGCTCTCGGACAGCACAAAAGATGCTGACTGGATTTTGCCTGCACAGGATTGCGTTAGGAAGCGGCTCGAAGCTTGGATTGTCTGGAAGAATTCATGCTAAAACTGACGTGTGGTTGCTGGTAGTGTATACATGTGTACTTATATGTGTATATAAAACGATCAGTCGTATTTGGCAGCCTACAGATCAGTGTGTTTGATCGCTGGGATCTTTAGGGCTCTGGTAGCTAAATCGAGAAGATGCGCTTTTTGTACCTACCCGCTCGGGAGATCTGATTAATAAAGCGCTGATATAGCGATGCCATGGTATACTGGCATATTTCATGTATTGTCGTTAAAGTGTGTGCTTAATTTGGGGAATTTCTGTCGTTAGCGAGACCACAAGCACTCGAAACCTCTCTATATCCTTATCTAGGGTAAAGTTGCTTGGATAACCAAGGTTAAAAGCAAACCAAGGTGGTGCGTTATCGATCAGCAACTATGGACGACGAACAACAGAAAAACTTCCTGATAACCGTGCTAGCGGGGCCAATATCCCGCAAGATCACACTGTGAAAGTATAGGCGTTTTCTTTTTTCAAAAGTACAATCATGTGTTTGCTAACGAGAAACCAGACATACGCCCTGAAGACACTCAAAACACGGTCGACGTGGTTTCTCGCCTGTTTGAGGTTTAGTCCGGTAACAGCCACACCCCGGCGTTTATATGCCTGGCCAACCTTAGGATCTTCTTTATAGTTGCTTGCCGCTGTTGGCTTAGAGGCGATGGCCCGAAAAAGAACAACCTATCGTCTGAAGGTTTACAACCCCTGTGAAGGAAGTGGGGGAAGAAGGGGTGGGTGTGTTGCTATTGCTGTTGTTTAGCAAGAATACACCGAGGACGATGAACCAAGCCAAAGCTGAGGCTTTATCACGTTATACAAGTCATCTAGTCCGTATACTAGGTAGAGACTAGTAGCCGTCAAGTCTTGATGGCCACGCAAGATTTCTTATAAGAAGCCGGGAAGCCTCCACCATGGAACTGCTTTTGTCTTCTTTCCTCTCCAGCCAGTCTCTCACTTCCAACACGCATCCAATCTTTCTTTCTTTACAGCCCGGCCTGCCGTTCCTTTCTTTATCTTCTACTTTCTTACTTTCCAGACCCAGAGTCTTTTCCATTCTTTCGACGCGCTAGCCGTGATCTTCGCTTTTTGTTTAGCTTGCATCTTCATACATCTGCTCATCTTCCATCTTTGCCATATATCTCTGTACGCAAGATATCTCCAGTTTCATACTTTTTCATTTTTTGACTACTCGTCTCCATTCCATTCTCACAATGTACTTCTCTACTTCTGCCGCTCTTCTGGCTGTTGCCGCCTCTCTGCCTGGTGCTCTGGCTCACTACAACTTCGAGGCCCTGATCATCAATGGCAACACTACGGGAGCCTACGAGTTTGTTCGCTCGACCGTCAACAACTCTCCCGTCACCGACATTACCAGCCCGGATATGATTTGCAACCAGGGCGGCAACTCGGACACTGTCCGCGCTAAGACCAACACCGCCCCGGTCTCGGCCGGTGACGAGCTCGGCTTCACTGTCAACTCCGAGCTTGGCCACCCCGGCCCGCTATCTCTGTGGATGAGCAAGGCTCCCGATGGAACTTCCGCCCAAGAATACCAGGGCGATGGCGACTGGTTCAAGGTTTACGAGCTTACTACCTCGTCCATCACCGGCCAGGGTCTGCAGTGGGCTACCTACCCCGACAACAGCGGCGCTAAGAACTTCACCTTCCAGGTCCCCAGTGACCTGCCATCGGGCGACTATCTTCTGCGCGCCGAGCACGTTGCCCTACATGGTGCCGGTACTGTCGGAGGTGCCCAGTTCTACATTGGCTGTGCCCAGCTGAGCGTTTCTAGCTCTGGAACTGGCACTCCCTCGCCCACTACCTCGATCCCCGGCCTATACACTGGCGAGGAGCCCGGCCTGCTGATCAATATCTACTACCCCGTTCCTACCAGCTACACTCCTGCCGGTATCGAGACCTGGCCCAATGCCTGCGAGGACCACACCATCAACCTCGACGGCCAGACTTCGGATGGTGACTGCAACGGCTCTTCTTCTTCCGGCAACTCAACTTCCACTGCTACTGGTACTTCCACTGCTACTGCTACCTCCAAGGCTTCGTCGTCCACCAGTGCTGCTTCCAAAACCGGGGCTACTGGCGCCGCTCCTACTGCTCCTACTGCTCCTACTGCCCCTACTACTCCTCCTTATCCCACTGCTCCCTATCCCACTGCCCCCACCGGTGCTTATCCCACTGCCAGCCCGACCAAGACATCGACTGCCGGTGCTTCTAAGGGCACCGGCTCTTCCTGCTACCGCCGCCGTCGGACTCGCCGCGCCGCCGCTGCTCTCCAGCACAAGCATATTTAAGCGGCTGTAGATAGTAAGAGGGACAAGCATGTGAAGCCTTGACGGATTCCTATAGACTAGCTATTGTTTTGTGTATATATATTTTGGGGCTGTTCAGAGTGCAGCGCTATCTTGCAATTTAGCAGTAATATAAGAGAAATTCAACGTTGGATGAAAACAACAACTATGAGAGAAATAACTACACTACATGTACTTGAACGTGAAAACCCTTATTATGTGTAAGACAAAGCTGCCATTAGGGCTTTATATTGGAATTAAGTTAGGGTCGGATCCACGTGATCCACATAAAGACGTATTTATTTATTTCTCATTTTACGTCTTTATTTTTTTTATAACCAACTACACCACCACTGCGCATGGCAGATTCGCACATAAAGACGTAAAATGATAAATAAATACATAGATAGAATCCCTTGTATTTCGTAAGCTACAGCTAACCCTATATTCAAGACAATATCAGGGCTCTGAAAAACCGCTCGCTTATCTCTAAGTTGAATCCTTTCGACCATACAGACAACCTTATTAGACATCCTACACCACCACATTATAATCCCATGTGATAAGCCCCCATGTGGCCTGGCCTGGAGTGCCCGAGATAAGAGATCAGAAAGACTGTGATGGAGTCAGCTGCCAGATAACAGTCTATGACATCAGCTATCCTTTGTGTTCAAATGGGCAGCGCGTGCCAGTTTTTAAGGATGATCGAAAATAGAGATAGGAGGAGAGATTTACGTCGTAAAACCGACTTTCATCCACAGACATAGCTCATGCCTTTTTGATATGAGACCTTCACAACCATATATCTTTAGATAAGACAACTTCACACACGATGTCCTGGGAAACCATGTCGTTTTCACCGCAGATACCCTCTGATGACAATGTCCTTGAGAACACTCCGCTTTTGCCTTCACCACGATCCACCCAACAGTCTCAACAACAATACCACGGTCTTCAGCGTGGTCGATATGTCACATCCACCTTTTCGACAACATGTTTGCGTCGGCGTGTGCTAAGGCGTCTAGAAATACCGGCCGAACCGTCCCTCCTCTCCTCGGCGGCCATGAATGACGATACTCGCCCTCTGCCTGCTTCACGGCGTACTTACGGCCCTTGGTCCTTTGTTGGCCTGTGGGTAGTCACGGGATCGTTCAATATTGGCGGCTGGACGACCGGCTCGTCACTCATTGCGCTTGGCCTCAACGTCAAGCAAGCCATGGCAACTGTGGCACTCGGCCACATAATCGTCGGTTGCGTGTGCGTCCTGGCCGGTGCTCCAGGCGCCAAATGGCATATTGGCTTCCCGATTTTGCAGCGTGCGGTTTGGGGTATCCGCGGCTCCGTGTTTCCGCTGGCACAACGCATCATGCTGAGTTTTGTGTGGTATGCCACGCAGGTCTATTGGGGCGGCCAATGCGTGCGTACCTTGCTGACGGCACTATGGCCTGGCGTCCGCAGTTTCCGCAGCTGGCAGGCGCCGCTGGCCGATGGAACCATGACGGTCGGTGATTTTGTCGGCTTTTTGGTGTTTAGTTTGCTGTGTCTGCCGCTGATCCAGATCAAGCCAGAAAAGTACAAGATCCCGTTTGCCGTCGCCGCCGCAACGGTGATCCCGACGGTCTTTGCGTTGTTGGCGTGGTCGATCTATACCGCCGGCTCGCTGGGCCCTCTAGTGCGCGATGTTCGCGTGGTCGGCATCGTTCCGGCTGAGGGCTGGCATCTTGTGTGGATGCTGATCCTTGGCGTTTGTACCAACATTGGTGGCATCTCTGCACACATCTTCAGCCAGTCAGACTTCACTCGGTTTGCCCGCAAGCCACGTGACCAACTCGTCAGTCAGCTCGTCTTTGTTCCCCTAAACACAGTTCTAGTTGCCGGGGCCGGAATCATATGTACTTCGTGTGCAGTCGATTTATTCCCGGAGCAGTCAGGAACTCTATTGTGGGAGCCATTTCGCTTCTTAGATGCAGTTCTGGCACACTATGGCGACTCTGGTCTTGCCCGTATCGGTGTGGCCATAGCCAGCGTAGCGTTCGTCTTGGCACAGTTTGGCATTGCAGTGGCGGAAAACGCGCTGTCGAATGGCATGGACCTTGCTGGCTTATTGCCCAAGTACTTCAACCTTCGACGGGGCGGATATCTTACGGCTGCCGTTGCCTTTGTTATGCAGCCTTGGCGACTGCTAAACGGTGCTAGCAAGTTCTTGACTATTATGGGTGGCTATGGTGTATTCCTTGGCTCGATGACGGGCATTATGTTTGCCGATTACTATCTAGTCAGAAACTCAAGTCTCAAACTTTCCAGCTTATATGAGACCTCGGCCAGCAGTATCTACTGGTACAACAATGGTTTCAACTGGAGGGCAGCTGCTGCATGGCTAATGGGCTCATGGGCGCTGCTTCCAGGGTTTGTGCTTAGAATCGAAGATCCTGAAGCCGAGTCTAGAGGCTGGTCTCATCTCTACTATATGGCGTGGCCTCTTGGATGCATAACCGCAGTAGTCACTTACGTGTGGCTGCATCATTGTTTCCCTATTCCCAACCGCTATGATGTCGACGATGAGGACTACTTTGGAACGTTCGACTACGAGAACCACGGAGATTTACCTGTACTCAATGGCGAAGCAGTTGAAGAATCAGACGGCGAGAACAGCCAAGGGTCAAAAGGCAAAGATAGTCTAGCAGATAGGGTATAGAGACCTTTGCGGTGTTTATGGATATATGACAGAGTTACACACAAATCTTGTGTAGTTGTATCTAAGTTGGGGGCAGAAAGTAAATACATTACTACAATGTTCGTCAAGAATATAGTAGACCAATAAATGAATAGAAAGACAAGAAAAGGAAAGAAACAGAATAATAGAGATCCCCGAATATTGGTCCAACCGTATTGGCCTTAACGAGGGGCTCAAGAGTGTAACGTTTACAGTTGAATCAGAAAAGAGAGTATAATCTACAAGACCAGAAAAAGATAAAAATGAATAATAATAAAAAGGTATATCAAAAGAATGAAGTGTTGTCTGAATTTCAGATCCAATGCCAAGCAGACCAGCCAAATGAGGATGGACAGCTATTGGGACAGAGAAAGAAGAAGTGAAGCGTATTAATGACAGTAGAGTACGAACACGACGTCAAGCCGATGGAGAAAGATTCGGAAAATAAGACGGCATGAAGACTACTCATTGTAGACTGACTGAACTTTGCGTAGCCAAGTATGGTCCAAGGCTACAACGCCCGGATCTGATGTGTCTCGTCGCTCCTTGGTTTATTTCGGGATATTTTGAAGTAACCTTAAGGAAGGGTCGTCCATCTCATATTTCTACGGGCTTAACGACGGACTTAACGGCGGTCTATAATTATTAGGCCAGGTTACTCTACTATGCTAACTTGACTGCTTATCCCGTGGCGGAGCTATGCTTCAGTGCCGGCTTTACTACCCGGCCTTCTAAAGTCCATGCCATACTACTTTACTTAACCTTACTCTTTTTTATAGCTCGGGCTTCCCTTCCCTTTCTCACTACACCAACAGGACGCCACATTGCATGAGACTAGCTAGACTGTATCAGTTTCTAATTGTCTCGAATAGGCTACGCTTTATCTGTCCATCTGTTTTATTCTTAACATGTTGTTCTTCCTTGCCTTCCACGGTGCTTCCTTTAATCCGACCTCGTCCCAAGTTAATACGTTCTATTATTTATGTTAAACAATGCCAACTTGTAGCGTATCAAAGTATGAGCCTACAAATTTCCTCGACTTCACCTTGATTATGTAACTCGGAGCCCAAGCCAACTCGTACTTATATCGTAAAACCCATCCCGCAACTCGACTATTATGTCTCTCCACTGTGTACATTCATTGCTATCATAATCCATATCTATCTTGTTTTCTATCTTTCCTCTATCTTGTCTCCTGTCCATCTTTGGAAACTCATCTTTCCGCCAATGGTTCGCGTCTTATACAAGAACTTGTTTTGAACATCATCGGTTCTAGTGCAGTGCCAAGACCTTGGAAAAATACCAAAGCACCATCAAAAGTTTCCTAAATAAGACTCAATTTTCAACTATGCTGCGGGTGAAACTCCATACATGTACTTACATATGTAGTCACTAACCCTGTCTGCTTTGAAACGGATCCCGACTTTTGGCCTCTACCATTTTTTTTCTTTTGTTCTTTTGGCATTCTTTCCGAAAATCACATTACGCCATTCTACAGCTGATTGTAGGGACGGAAAAGAGAGACAAAAAAGGGTCTAATGCCAAGACAACATGTTGTTGTTTTTGCTCTCCCATAGTCCCAAACCTCTGTTTTTGGCCACTTCACACGACTCTCTAACAAACATAAATACATCTTGGGCGCTGTTAGGCTATGCTAACTGTCTAGAAACCCAACAGAACATCTTGGCTTCTATACGAGTTATAAGAAGACATTTGACTACCACTACATTCACCATAGGTTGCTGTGATCCTAAAAGCCAATCCCGGAGCATTTCTTGATATCCATCTTGACATCAAGGTTGCTACCCCCAGTTCTCTCGTAGAACTCGCTAAAGTATTGTCATTAGCTTATTAGATATATATGATCATCTTATTTATACTTCGCGTAATGTCAGTGTAGCTATCGTTCGTCTCGTGGTCAGAAAGCCCCTATATAGAACGCTCAATAATATAGCAAATCGTTTCAGTTCGCTCTCATCGGTCCGTTCGAGTTTACTATTTGATCTCTTTTCTATGGCCCTTTATTTATAGGCAGGCCATAATGTAACTATAAACTACTTCATGACTGATTACAAAGCTTTCCCCTAGGCAAAACTTTACCTTTGAATTCCATCAAAAATTACTAATTTAGCTAGCTACAAAAAGAAGCATCATTGAAGGTTAATATTGTACTCTTGTAGATCTTCTTAAGCCTTTCAAAAGCTATAGATTTTCATTGCAAATCCTAGGGTTAGGTTACATTAGGGTCCATAAATGTTTCGTGCTACCTTGCATTTTGTCACTATGCCCATATAGTAAACCACGTATCACGGAAGATAAGTATAATAAAGAACAAGAGAATTGCAGCTATACAATAATGTGCAGTATATATTAGAATGTCATGTCGTGTATATCACACTGAATTTAAAAAAAAAAATCACTCAACCCCGGGCGAGATCGCAATGAGAAGAAAAAAATAAGAGAACTAAACTATTTACAGGTAAGAAGATGTGCCAGCTCTAGACTTGACAGTGTTGCAGATACCATAGACATCCTCAACTGTGTAGGTGTAAGGGGGTGTGAAATCGGACTCCTGGGTAATTTCCGTGTCTGAATCGGTGAAGACGTTGTTCTTGGAGACGGCAAAGCCAGCTTCCGCAGAATCAAGATCAGTGACGATGGCACGCTTGACATTAGTGAACGAGTTGCCCTCGACCAAGACCTTGGCATTCATACGAGAGTGGACGCCAGAGGTAACAACGTTCTCGTAGCAGTTGTTGAAGATGTGAGCAGTGCCGAAGCGGATGGAGGGAGTACGCGAACCAACGTTGTTCCAGTAGTTGTGGTGGAAGGTGACCTTGAGGAAGCCAGTGTCCTCGTCGACGCTGGAGTCGGTGTGACCAACCAGCGACACCTTGAAGTGATCGGCAAAGGTGCAGTACGAAACAGTGACCAAGTCAGACGCTTGAGTGATATCAATCATACCATCATAGTAGTCCTTGTCGCCCAGAGCAATACCATCAGTAGTCAGGGAAAGGTGATCCAGCCAGACCATGGTAGAGAAAGTCAGAGAAATCAGATCCTGGCCCTTGGGAGGGTTGTGCATCTTCAAGTTTTGGATAATCACGTTGTTAGCCGACTTCAAGCAGAAGCCGCTATCCACAAGACCAGAGTTAGCACCGACACCAATGATCGAAGTGTCCGAAGGAACTTCAAGTAAGCCGCAGCCAGTCAGGGTGCCGCTGATTTTGATGACGCCGCCGGCACCCAGAGCAGCGGTGAGCTCAGTGCAGGAGGCCACAATGGTCGTAGTGCCATAGCCACCACCGACAGTTCCAGCAGCGTAACCAATGACATCGCTAGATCCCGCGGTGGAGTTACCACCCGAAGCAGCAGACGAAGAGGTAGCAGGGGCAGTAGAAGTCTTGGATGCGGCAACCGAGGTGAAAGCACCCGTTCCAGTGGCAGTAACCTTAGTGGCAGGGGAATCACCGGAGGTCTTGGTGCTGCGAGTGGCAGAGACCATAGAGCCATAATTCTTATCGGCCTCGGTGTCAGGAGCCTCAGTAGTAGTAGCAAGGGCAGTGGAAGAACGGACAGCAGTGAGTAGGGTAGTAGTGGCAGAGGTAGTGCTGTTGCTTCCGTGCTGGCAGGAGCACTCCTTCAGCAGGTTCTTGATGCTGCCGCAGTCAGAAGCCCACGAGGGAAGCTCGGAATAAGAGGAAGCCGTGGAGCAGAAGGCGCTTGCGCCATAGGCATTGTCGGCCAGAGACTTAGCACAGGCGTTGGTGTCAGGGTTGGCGCAAGAAAGGGCGCCAGCCACCAGAGACATAAAGATGACGCGGGAGTGCATTTTGTGTATGTTTATGTTGTTAATTTCTAACTTGAGAGTAAACAAATGGAAAGGAAGGGAGGCTCTTGGAAAGGTAAAAAAGAAAGAAGGTAATGAAAATATCACGATAATCAAAAAGAGATACAGAGATACTGGTGGAATAACGAATGGCTACCAGAGCGATAGAAGAGAAAAAAAGAATGTGATGCACAGCAACGATGAACAGTAGGTTGATGAGTTAGAAACAGGAAAACATCATGATAGATGAAGACACCGGGCCATACTTATAGAAGTCTAATAATCCAAGATATGTAATCCGTTTTCTACCTACTATACTATTCTCATCAACTCATGCTAGTCCAATATCGCTTCTAACCGAAGGTCAGTGCAGCCTGTCTCCGTGTTGGTCCTACCGGTTCATTATCGAAACATCAGGCTAATAGGATCCTAACAGTCTTACAAGACGGTAGGTAATCTGCCCACCCCCGTAGTGTTCACTTCTCCGGTGCCTTCGGGAGTAGCATTTTCTTTCTACCTGTAACATCGAAATAGGGGATGGAAAAGGGAGAGGTATGCGTATACAGCAGACCACTACATACTACACACTACATACAAGTAATGACGGAGACTCATGCAGCGTTGTTACGCTAGTCTCGGAGAATACTACTACTTCTTAGCACTATCGTTGTCGCTAACTGTTGAAGCTGTTCTATTCTCCGAATACGGATGGCTTGGCTAACTATTGGCGTTTTACAACTGGGCCGTATCTTTTTTTATTATTCATTTTTATCAAGGTGAAAACAGACCTTTAATAGCACCTCACCTCGGTGTCCCAAGATACACAGCCCTGAGCTAATACTAGTATGCAATGTAAGAACAACCTGCCACTGAGATACAGAACATTTGTTATGGTTTCGTTATATGCTATTCCTGCGCATTTCAACTTGTAATCCTTTCCAGGAAAAACCACCCCGTCGGGAACCTGTCTCAAAACCTTCGAGTATTTTGTAGCTCCTTGTATTATAAAGCCTCTTAGAACAGTATCTATAGGGCGTCTTTTTACTTGGTTTCTTTTGCCTGGCTAGCATGGACAGAAAAGGATGCTACTGCTAGCGTACCAAAGACCATCGCTGCTGCGGCCTAGATATATGTAGAAACTGTAATCTATGGTACTGTCGCGACGTTATGTTTCGTCCGTTGGCTATATCTTTAGTTGACGAGTACCTATTCTTGGCAAGAACCCAATGACGATCACAGGGTAACGGGTAGATCTGCGCATCATGCTATAATACAGCTAACGATAATCCGCTTCGAACTACTTGTATGATATACAGCCATGGCCTAGTCTCATCTGTTGCAAAGAACCCCGCCAGCAAAAGTAAAATGGGAAAAGATGTGGTGCTGTAGAACTCACGGCAGGAACTGTCACTCCGGAGCTTCGATACACACACCTAAGGTATTCCCTACTCAAAACCACTCGTTTTAGGCGTATATAGACCACTACAGATCCATATTCAGCACCGGTCGTGGCTTCTGCAAGACTAGTGCTGCCAAGACCATCCTCATTGTCACAGCATCGATTGCAAGGATCACGGGTTGGGATGGCAAAAGAAAAAAAAAAGAAAAAACTGGCACGGGATTAGGGTTTCATTCTTCTAACACTGCGTGTAATTCTTCTTACAAAAGAAGAAAGATTTCGGTATAAAGACAATGATGTATAAATAAATAAGAAAGAAATCGGTATGAAGACAATGATATATAAATAAATAAGAAAGAAATCGAGCAGTTACTTTTGCCAGCCGCCAAACGTTCTTCCCTACCAGAAACCGTAGCCGAGATCTTGGCGTCTCAGCTTGAGCGACTTCTTTTTGTGCTACTAGCTGCAACCACACAACTATTCTTTCCTTGTTTTCATCTACAGGCCTTTGCACTGACATTTCTAGAATTCACCCACGGGCCTCTCTTCAAAAGGGCTAAAGAGAACATGCAAAGACAGAAATAGGAGATCGTCGACATTGGATGGGCCCAACTGTCATGTTATCTATAGCACCCTACAATATAACATGGTGTGCTCCCGATCTCAAATAAAATCAGTACTGTTTGACCCGCCTTACTGATCTAAGGGCAGTTCAAGGTAGCATAAGGTTACCTTCTGTCTGAACAAGAACATGGCTAATGATCGCCAGATCAGTGGCTCCGTTCGTTTTTCTCTGTTGTTTCTCGCCGTGTAGTTGTATATTCCGTTTTATTCATGATATTTTTGTTTCCCCGCCCATTTTACAACTGTCGTATCTGCCGCATTTACCTGATTTCCTCTGATGTAGCCTAATATATAGTTTTTACGCTAAAGGCTTCCGAAACTTCAAGGGTAGAGAAATTTAAAACACGGGGATTAAGTCCCCAAATCTTCGGGCAAAAATAAAGGCATTGCCGCCTAGCCTGACCGAACCTTGATATCAACTCGGTAAGTCTTAGTATTCATCTCGTCTGTACAATAATTTGATTCAAAACTTCGTATCTTCATCGGTAAAGTAAGGGTTCGCAAGGGTCTGTAAGGGTTTGTACGATTCGATAATTGTGTACATATACATGAAATTATTGGAACTTGACATACGCATAGGCAGGAATTGATTCTATCATTATATAGACCTACGACATTTGAAAAAAAAGAAAAGTAATAACTAGATCACGTGCAAATATGCACAATCTATCGAGTTACGAGAAACGTAGTGTGTCAGATACAAGTAGCATCACTACTTTATCATCATTCCGTCACTATAGTCAACTACATCAGGCATCGTTGGCTCATGAATGGGCCCCCAGAATAGGCGTATGAGAATTCAGCTGTCTCGATTACATGGTGATATGAGGTACATGTCACGATATTCCCTCAAATACTGATACTTAGTATAACTATACGATACATAGCAGGCATAATTATATTTCCATGAAAAGGACAGAACAGTTGGAAGGGTCACCTCACGTCAGGCGATCCAGTGTGACAGTTGGATATACATGATATAGAAGATCTTGAAGTCAATGTTTAAGTTGCATTTTTCAACGATGTGTAGTCATTTCAACGTAAAGCCACTTGAACTCAAGATATTTCCACACCAGTATGGCTCGAGTGATCATAGAACAACTCGCAGTGGTTAGATGGTTGATAGCTAAATAAGGGCAATACATTATTGTACAGCAAAAATCAGACGTGTATGAAGATTCCTGAAGCTTGAGTATCTGCTCTAAAAACAGAAAAAGGCAAATCACAAAGTGTAGTCGTAGTCTTCTTAGATTTGTTCTACTGCCATATATCTTGTGGAAGTTTGTCCTAGGGTTTTGCCTTACTTCACTCTCGAAATTTTCACGTGTTAAACAAAATGACTTTCACTTACGATGTTGTTTGTGTTTGCACCATCAACGGCATCTCTAGTTTGCTCTCCTCCTTCCTATTTTCCAGTTCCATCCAACTAATTATGTCTATCACATCGCACCAGTTCTTGACGCTTCATGAAACAAAACATTCTATATTTCATAGGATCACGGCAAGGACATTGCTGTTTTAGAATCTAGATATCTGCCGTAACGGCAGATATCCACGATGGTAATCTTGGAAAACATCACGGCAATGAAGAGCGATTGCTACCTTGTTTGTTGATGTCCAAATCATATAGTTGTGGTTTCCTTAGTCAAACATGTCTATTTTCATCCTCTGAATATTCAGCATAGGTCTTCTAATTTAAATATCATGCCATACCAAATGTGCTTCTCATGATATATAGCTCTTCTGTACTCTCATCCAAGTTCCAAGATCATGCATTTCTAGCTACCTCTACATCATAATTACATCACTTACAATATTTATCCAGTTATCGTAACTCAATATCTGATTCAACGCCACTCATCATCTCGCCATGCAACGTGTCTCAACTTCTAGCCAAGATAAACGAAGTAGCATGGCCACTTTGATCAAGGCCTTGTCTCATGTAAGTGTTTATTGGGATATCCCGGATTTGGTACTTGGAACAAACTAACAAAGTATCAGCCCAATGGTACATCTCATTGTCTACAGAGTCTAGAGTCCGACTCGTCCGGTAGTTGGTCTACTGTGTCTGATAAGACAGACAGATCTCAAGACTTCATGTATACTGGCAGTTCATCAATGAATTTATCTAGCCACTATGCATCAAACCAGTACGATGACGAAATATGGGATATCGATTCCACCAGCTCGTTCACACCTGATGATTATATCCACCATCGCCCTCTTCCTCGGATATCAAGTTCGACAATCCAAGATTCGTTCGGGTTCACCCGGAAATCTCTCGTGCCTGCAAACGATATATCTAGAATGTCATCGTCTGTAAATTGGAGAGCCTCGAGAATTGACGAAGATCTATCACAACCCCCAAATTCCGCACAGCTCCGTCATGTTCATTTTCCAGCATCTCCCCCGATCACGGCAAGATCAAATCGACAATATAGCACCCCATTGGTAATACATAGCTCCCGATTATCCATATCATCAACTAACTATATCTCAGTTGTCTAGTCCCCGCTTAAACGAAACGTCATCAGCCTTTTGCTATAAACAACTACCAACCATCTCAGATGTGACACCATCCCCACTACTACGCCAGCTTCTTCAGTTTGGCTTGCCCTCCAAAGAAACAGCTTTGTCAGCTCGGTTTTTCCCTTTTACAAAAGCCTCTTGTGTTACTGACGAGGCTATGAACCTTCCCGTGATCAAGCTCACCAATGTACGAGATAAGCTTAATGACTGTGATCATCATTTCCTTTCGGCGTACACCCAGACAGACGTTAACCTCTGAATAGATCCCATTCAATGTTTCAAGGAACGAGATTGCAGTGTTTCTCGGTAGACATCATCGAGTTCCCGATTCTTACGAGCCCATACATATCACGATGTGTAGAAATACTGGCAAGACTATGGAAGTGTTCGTTGAAGTGCTTACACAAGAAGACCTCGAAGCGGTTTGCGAAAGGTATGAAGAAGGACAACGTACCAACCGGCAGATCAAAATGGGTGGTCGTGCAGTTACTGTACAGGAATCCTCTCAAGTGGAACTGATGAGGAAGATGTTCCCTACGGTAGGCGGCATCGAATGGGAAGGATCTTGTCCAGTACTCCGACAACCTGACAAACAGCATTCAAGTCGGGCACATCGCAAGTTTCGGGGCTTTATCACCGATGAAGAAGTCACTATGGCTGTCCGCCATGTTGAGTATCCTCAAAAGGTAATCCGGATGTTTAACTTCATCAATAGGAACTAACTAACTCGCTATGTACTGTACAGTCCCCATTTTCGCGCGGCTGTCCCGAGCGTGCATTTGAATATCTCATAAGCACCCTACGCAAGTATCCTTGGCGTTATACCCGTCTTGTACTACTTGACGATAGACACAATATCTTCAAACTCACCTTCCAGCTACTCGATTTTCTTCAAGAGAGAACTCAGGACGGATGTTGCCCAGGCCGTTTAACGAGTACTCTTCTCCGTCGGGTAGTCGATGCCGCTCTTCGGTGCCCTGGCTTCACGCCTTTCATGAAGGCCAATATCGCCGAGCTCGTCGGACTCAGCAAGGACCAGATGAAGGAATATGGCATGCCAGCTAACGCCCATGAATGGCGTCATCAATATGGAATAGTTCCCAAGGCGCGCATTCCAAATGATGTCATTGAGGTGAGCTTATTCTTCCATCATGCGTTGTGTATTCACACATCTACTAACATATAGATGTTATATCACATAGTGGTACATCCAGATCATTAGAGAACATACTCGAAGCCAGCCCAACCCAAGTCAGGAGACAGCCGCTTCCGTTTGCCCACAGCACAAAACCGAAAGCTGCCATTACTGGGGTCACTTCTGGTGCTATTTTTCACAAAGGACAAGCGGTGCTGATTTCGGTCACTTGGACCTCGAGACAGTTGGAAATCAGGAACTCACCACCGCTCGTCAGATAATAACAGATGCTCTTTCGCAGGCTAGCATTTATCAGTCCTAGGCTACATGCTTATATATAGTTCTTGTCGGTTTCTATAAAGTCTGTTATTATCATAAGCCTGGCACGAGTACAAACCACGCCGCCTTATTGTTCACACAAAATTATCAAAGTCAAGTTCAACTGCTACAACCCTAATTTATTAGGGTTTGTATTATTAGTACACATATCAGGGTTGCTTCAGGATTGGACGCGTTCGTGAAAGCCGCGTGAAAGTAATACGACTAGGATATCTCGTAAAAATAGTAGGATTTATCTACTGCAACATCGATTCCAAGCTATTTTCTTTTATAATCCGAATGGTACTAGAAATCGTTAATTACTCGTGCCCCACAGTATTTATTATTGAATAAATATTGTGGGGCACGACACGAGTATACTTGGAGCAGATTATTAGGTAAACCCTTGTGGCTGGAAAACGCCACGAGGGAACTTTGGCTTATGGAGCTATTGTAATTGAACCGGGCTTCGTTACCGATTGCATGGCTCATATATGTACAAATACAGTGTTTCTTCTATTTCATTGGTGCTGGAGATCCAAAATAGCCATTCAATAACAAATGAGCAAATGAATGAATCTATCTCGCACTTAAACCCTTCCGATCACGAACAAATATAAGCATGGAGGAGAGAAATCAGACCCCGGCAGTTGAATTACCGTGCAGGACAAGCCCTTAAGTCTATATAAATAGCATATGTAAACAAATCGTGCACCAACCTTCATGCCTCAAGCACAAGCACTAATACATCCTCATATCATCTTGTTCTCTGACATAGCTGTTGCCAGGGGTGAGAAAGCTAATGGGTCTTGTTTGTCCCTGACCTAAAGCTCTGGCCAATTTGGGGATAATGAGCTTCTGAGAATTTTTGGAAAGAAAAAACACAGGAAACAATCAATGGGACGTGTCGTGGTTGGCATGGTTGGCTTCAGGAGTTGGTAATCACCAAAATGTGAATTACGGTTGAAATACAATATTTACTGGCAAACCTTGAAGTGTATCAAGGCTCTTTCAGCCTATGTTCCCTTACTGTTGCTACTCTTTCGTCTCTGTTTACTATGTAACTATTCTTATCTTATTGTGAACGGCTAATTTCTTCATATTTTTCTTTCTGTCTCGCCTCCCTAGCTTCGTTTTGTTAGGGTCAATCGGTGTCGTATACTATTAGCATGCTTAAATTGCCCTTGGTCGGTACGTTGATCAATCCACTTTGGCTTTTCCCCCAAAGATAGAGCTATATATATACTTCTGCTTTACATCACACACGTACCGTCTTTCCCCTTCTTCACAGCTTACCCACTGTTCCAGACTCAATGATGAGATAGCGCGTCATTTTAGGGGATCTCAAATAGGATAGTGAAGATAGTGAATGTTGTTTTACTCAAGAGTTGCTATCCCATATAACATGGATCTAGAGTATATCAGGGATATACAATAGGGGCCTTGCTGTCAGATAGGCAAACAGGCGATAAATTAAAGACTATCCCTAATGGCTGGCTGGCTGACTGTATGGATGGGATATGATATGATATGGATATGGATGTTGATGGCGCGTTTACATGTAGTTAATGGTGTTTGTTCTGGGTGCTGAAAGGCCAGTCGGATAGCCAGCCTTCTTTCTAGAGAAGCCCCTTCCCGAACATAGAACTAGGTTGTGGTTCCGAATCTTAAATGGAAGGCACGCCAGCTTATGAATTTCTGGAAGAAAGAGCACTGTTGACAAAAATTCACTCTTTCCTAGTTTTTTTTTCTCTCTATCTTTCCTTTAATATTTCCTATTGATATAGTTGTCCTCGCGATACCAAAGAAAAACAAACTGCCTAAGGCTGTTTTCCTTTTCTCTATTCTTCTACCCGCGTCAGCACAACAACCCGCTCATCCAATCAAACTACCATCACCCACTCTTTTCTCCCAAAGACCGCATCGCCATCATTTTTTCTTTTCTTTTTCTTCTGGATCCTTTCCACATCACACTCACAAATCAAAAGCAATTGTTCTAACTAGCATTGCGACGACAGCTTCCGCCGCTCTACATATAGCATTTATTAATTGTGGTTATTCATCAAGAGTCCATCTCTTGTCACTATTCCTCGCTTTTGTTATCAATCGAGCAATAAACACTACTCAAAATGTCTGCTCCCGCAGAGTCGAAGCCCATCGTCCCCGTTGTGGAGGACACTCCCGCTGCCCCTGTTGAGGAGACAAAGGTTGTTGAAGAGACGAAGCCTGTCGAGGAGACTAAGGCTGTTGCGGAGCCCGCTGCTGTCCCTGAGCAGACTTCCGTTAACGAGGTACCTGCAACGGAAGCTGTTGACGTCGAGACTGTTGGCATCGCCATTTCTGAGCCCGATGCCCCCGTTGCCAACGAGGAGCCTAAGGTAGAGGAGGAGACGCCCGTTATTGCTACGGCTATTGCTGTAGCTCCTATTTCCGAGTCCACACCCCAACCCGCTGCCGCCGAGGCTCCTGTGGAGAAACCTGAAACTCCTCTAGATTCTCTGACCAAGGCTCTACCAGAAATCTTGGAAGAGGCCAAGTACCGTGAGATGTGGGGTATTGATCTCACTACTATCTCTGCTCCTACTCAGATTGTTCTGCAGAAGTTTCTCCGTGCCAATGACAACAATGTTGCCAAGACCCGTGACCAGTTGGTTGCTGCTCTCAAATGGCGCAGCGAGGTCAACCCTATTCACCAGCTTGACTCCAAGGTGTTCGAGCAGAAATTCAACGACGTAGGATTTGTCACTCTTCACCCCACTGATCAGAAGAACACCGTTATTGCGTGGAACATCTATGGTGCCGTCAAGGACAAGAAAGCGACTTTCGGCAATGTCGAGGAGTAAGTTTGTTTAATATCAATCATCAAACATGTAATACTAACTAATTGTGCTTACAGGTTCATCACTTGGCGTTCTGCCTTCATGGAGCTCAGTGTTCGTCAGCTTAAGATCGACCAGGCTACCGAGATCATCCCTGAAGGTGCCGAAGATCCTTACCAGATGATCCAGGTTCATGATTACAAGGGCGTCTCATTCCTGAGAATGGACAGTGATACCAAGGCAGCTACTTCTGAGACCATCAAGGTTCTTTCTACCGCCTACCCTGAGCTTCTATCGCACAAATACTTTGTCAACGTCCCTAGTATCATGGTAAATAGCACTCACTTCGCCATTACATCTGCATAGTAGCTAACAAAAAAATCAGGGATTCGTTTTCTCCATAGTTAAGCGCATCGTTTCTCCCGCCACTGTCCGGAAATTCCATCCTCTCTCTAGCGGCGCCAGTCTTTCCTCTGAGTTGCCGGCTTTGAACCTTCCCAAGGAATACGGTGGTTCAGGGCCCTCGGTAAAGGAGGGTGCCACTGTCAAACTTGACGTTGCAAGTTCTCCTGCATCACCCGCAGCTTCCATTTCGGCTTCTCCTGCTGAGCCCTCTCCTCTGGAGTCTTATCCTGTCGAATTTGCCGCTACTGAGACCGCTCCTGCCGTCGCGAACTCGGGTGCTGTCGAAACTCCCAAGGAAGAGGCTGCCGCGAAGTCCTCTTAGATGGTGAACCTCTTGTGCCGTACTCACATGCCAAAATAGATTGATGAAGGGCTGAGCCTCATTAATAAGTCTCTTTGTGATGGTGGATAATTGATTCTCATATCAATTCTTGCGTTAATATTTCTTGTTCCTTTTTTTCTTCTCTAAGTACTGTTAATACCCTCCGGTTGCTTGCGTTTTACTGGGTTAGTAAAAAGCAATGGCTATTGCATCTACCAATTTTCCCTTGTTTTCAATAATCACTTATGCTGGCGTATCTTACCAATTGTGCCTTACATATGGCCTTTTATCAAGGCTATTAATACAGCGTAAATAGTGGCGCGGATTGTATAAGGGTCTCCAAAAAATACATACACTATTAATTACTCTTATCATCTTTTGCGTAATATTATAATTAAATTATTTCATGCCCAGTCTCTCAAATACAGGAATGGAGAGCGAGTTGAAAAATAAGCTTACCCTATGGTAAGAATATTGAAAGTTTTCCGACACTCTTTTTGGGCGCTAATTAATTGATGATGTGTTGTTGTGTTGACAAGCATTAGGGTTTTCATAAGCTAAATATGCCTGACCCTAGATTAGGCGTCAAGTGATACAAATTCGAAATTATTCTATTAATTTTGCTTGGGATTAAAATACACATTATAGGGTTAACACGTGTTGTTACCGACAGCAATAATTCCGACATTTCATCATCCCTTGAAGAAAAGAAACACACAAACTACACAATTTGGGTGAACTAAACTATAAAACACGGAACAACGGATGTATTGTTTTTTTATGGCTCTTTTGAGAAAGACTCTTAGATCCTAGTAACTTCGCTATCCTCACGTTGGTCTGTCTTCGTTTTGGTAAGAATTTAGGTTCAAGGAAAACATATTATATATGCGTGCTGGTTAAGCTTGCAAATCTGTCAGGTGATAATGAATAGACGCGCTGTGAAATTTTACCCAATAGGACGAAATGTATCTACTATTTTCCCATATCATCTATTCCATTGAATTCTAACCAATGAGGATGGAAAGTAGACCAAAAATGGCCGAAAGACAACTTGATACAACTTGAAGAATATTATGTCAATATGAAAGCCAATAGACAGCATGTTTGCATATTAACAATCGATTTATATATGTAGCGAAGTGTTGATTTTATCATAACATTGTACCTAAAAGTGAAGAAGTGACGGCCACCTAAGTTTCAACTCGAAAGGAGGAACGAAGGGATATCATATCTTCTTATCGTTTGACTGTGTTTGCTGGGCGTGTTATATGGCTGTATGCCTAACTTACTGGTTGTCTTTGTTTGAATCCTGTTTTATTACGTATTGGGATATGGATTGGACTACGCTATAGTTGATAGATGTACACTCAGGTAGAGTGATAAATGTTCATGTAACGACGAATATCAAAATTGATAAACGCGTTAAACACAAGTTAATTATTGAGTTAAAACGAGGGATATGCAATTATATATATTTTGTATTTTTTTGCATGTTGAAGATAACTAATGCAATAGGGTTTAAAATGTGCCTCTTCTACTCTTTTTTGGGCGGTAGTTTAGGGTAGTAGATTGATTGTCGCACACAAAATCTGCATTAGCACCAACTTTTTCTATTGATGCCTTGAAATTTCACCTAAATATAGACTGACTACCTCTATGCCATAAAACATACCCGAAAAAATAAGATCTAGTCAATATGAATTAATAGACCGATATTTCTGTAATATCCATTGAAGTGCTCATATAAGTTATATTATCTTAGTATTCAGAATTGTTGGGCCATTGTGGGGCAAACAACCTCATTGTTGCTTCTACTATAGTATGAATGACGGATGACTTCTGGCTTTGCTATCCGGATAATGCACCTTAGCATAGGGTAGATTGATCTTATATACGGGCGTATATTTCGATAACAGTAATGTTTGTGGGTGTCATAGCTATTGTTAAATAGACGTCTAGATCTTGAGATGAGCCATTTATCGTATTCATTGACTCTGTCAATATATACACATGTACATGTATAAAATGATGGACAGACATCACACCAAGGGAAAGAAGCGAAAATATATGTTCAAAACATAGCAAAAACTATATACACCATTTTAGAGAGTTTTGGGAAATTTGTTATAGCTTGAATGTAACTTATGTTAAGAGGACTATGCGCATCGTGAGCCACATAGGATGACCTGAGTGTGTATGGAGGCGAATCTTCATAGTAAATTTTTATAGTTGGGATCGGACATGTTAAAAAACCTGCGTATCTGTGAATTCAAATTGCGCAAATACAGCTATAGTAGTTGTACTGCGATGTACAATATAAATTGTCTTTCTTGAATGGAGTCATTATGTGGAAAGGGCTGGCTAGTGTGCAATTCATGATGGTATCGACTACGATCTACTCGTCTCATCAAGAGATCACGGAACAACACATAATATAGTTCGAGATGGTTTCATACGTAGTAAGTTAATTTTCCTTTAAACACCAAGAAATGATACAGCTATATATCTATTTATTGAGGATGTTGGTGTACATGGAAGTAAAAGCCGCATAACGTGATCATTTGTTTCTCTTGAGGCACCATACCATCTAGTAGACTTATATATTCTGTTGGCAATATCTATTTAGGCCTCTCGAAGAGCTTCGTGGTGGAAATCACAGATGTTGCTGGAAACGTGTACACACGAATGTCTAGGAAGAACCAGTTGTCACGATCGTGCGGTGTATGAGGATATACTATAGATCGTACTTGAGCTATGTAGGTACAAATACCGAATCTGAAGCGTTATGCTCTTTGCTAACTCATATGTATAATTGTGTTGGTCATGCCAATTTAGTCAAGCATTAGCTAGCCAAGATACAATTGATAGTGAAGTTATGTATGTTGGAATCCAGATAGAACGACCAGCGCATATGTAATGAAGCATATGGAAGAAACATATTGGACATTGATAGTATTTGTTGAAAGATACATACATTGACAGGCTGTCCACATACTGGTACGAATCGAGACACATGTGGAAGATCCAAACATCAATTGACTGACTACATAAGGAACAATTGTAGACTGATTACTATACCATTGCATATATAGGCATGAACTATATTTTTTTTTTCAGGCCGTAATCATGTTTATTTTCTGACTCCTACAGGCTGAGTTTTTGTCTTTTTCCACCATCCCCTTTCTTTCACCTTTTTACTACATTGTGATTTTTTTTAAAGCTGTCGATTGGAAGTCTTTGTTATAACTCCTCATCTGACACATTTGCTGAATTTTACAACTAGTATTAGCTGCCCATTGACTAATATTTTTTTCTTACCTTAAGCGCCGGGTAGTTTGTTTTGCCTTATTGTTCTGATCATCCCCCCCAAACAACCTCATTTGACCGTCATTTTACTCCATCACCGCCTTTAGCATCTGTTTGACTTTACATATCCTTTTTTTAGTTGCTCTTCCCCCCCTAGTCTAACTTCAAGTTCTTGTTTTTCTGTTTGTCTTTGATTTTATCTTCACGACCACGGCGATAAAAGCCGTTTGCGTGCGGATTAGTATCTGAGTAAGTCGCTGTTGTTCTTTTTTTTGCCTCTGTCGACTTTCTGGCCCCAAAAGGCAAGCAAAATTGTCACGTACCGTCTGACAACACAGCCTTTGACTTTGCCAACATCACCAATAGCACTGTCAACGGCATCACCGGCTATCGCGCTTGCCAGTAATTGTTCTATACGTGTGTGATAGAGAGCTCAAACATAGACTGTCTCTTCAAAGAGTTCAACTCATCGGCTTGACGCTAGAGCCTCCATTGCCGGAATAGTTGTCTCCGTCTTGGGGAAAGCGCGGAAACACTCGGCTCGTTTACAAGGCAGTTGCGGTGGTATCAATAGTAGCCTTGTGTCACAAAAGCTGGCCTCTACCGAATTTTTTCCGTGGCAGCTCTCAACCTGCCTTGTTCACTCACATATCTCACGATCCAAACCATCGCCATCATTGTTAGTTTCGTCATAACATCTCAAACTCGTCTATTGCATCGCCTATCATCACGTTCTGCATCTTCATCTCAGCAAAGGTAAGTTGGTAACCATATTTTTCTTCTCCCCTGGAAATCGCGCGCTATCGCCATCTGCCTTGCATCATCCTTTGCCCCTCTTCGCACACCGCAGTTAGTTAGCATCACCACCTAAACAGGAACTCCGACAAAGAACCATCATGCCTCTTGTTTTTTACCCCATCTTCATCATCGCATTAATCATATCACTATTGCCTTTTCAATGATGCCCGTAGTACTCGGTGCATCATGGAGTTCAACATAATGCTATACCGAGTTTGCCATGTTGCCGATTCTAATATATCTACCCAAATCATTATTCCTCACTTGTGTACTTTCCTTTTTTGCTAGCCGATGGTTTTTGTAAATATCTTTGTCTGTTTATTGTATTCCATTCATATAGCCTGATACTCAGCCTGATTGAGTTCGTTCACTTGGATTTTTGCTTCTGTTTTAGGCAAAGCCTTGCTATCTACATGTGAGCTTTGCTATGATTGCCGGCTGAAAGTGTAGTCACTGGTAATGTTGAAAACCCTTCCGCTACTTTCGGTGACCACCTTCTCTGCCCCAGCATCTTGTCAAGACTCACGCCTTAATCGTTCACAAACTCTTTATTTTTTTCTTCTGGCAAGGCTACGCAAGGGGTTAAATGAACTGTGCGAAGACTTGGAAGACTCCATGATGTTGATTTCTTGCTTAGTATGCTCTGCATCATATTTGTATTCTAGTGAATACACCGTAGTGACTTCGGCTTTGTTTGATATGCAAAGGTTCACTACTATCCTCTATATTTTTGGTGTTTAGTATCATGTCGACGTAGCATGATATATTCCAGCCCAATCCATTCTATTAGAGCAATTCTATTAGAGCCAACAAAACCATACACGCTATCCTCGGACTTCCTACCTCATATGCCAAATCAACTTCGAGTTTTGAGCGATTTTTACAGCCATACTCGTTTTTTGAACCTCACCATCAGTGATTATGTGAGCTCAAGTGAGCATTTCATAAAGATATCGGCTTGTACGCATTTACAACCATACAATATACAGATTGTTGGTTACGTTTTGGATTATTTCCGGCCGTGTACTGATATATCACTTGAATACATCTGGTGTAGCTTCCCTCATCTATATATAAAGAGTACCACCATATATCTGTATTGAGCTGGTGTCATTGTTAGCGTTGCTGTCGGTGTTGCGAGTAGTTTTCCATTCCCTGCTCTGCCGCTTCATTGCCAGGCTCTTTTGGTATCTTTGCGGGTTTGCGCACTCGACAACTCGCTGTTTTTTCTTGTGTTTTTCTCTTCCTACTGGAATTTACTTGGATTTTTCTTGGGTTAGTGGCGGTTGCTGGCCTTGTTGCGACTCTGAAGTCCTAGCCGTGGCCAAATTCCTGCTGGAAAAGGTGCTAAAGGGAGCCAACTCACAACCCCAGGACTGAAAAGTAGAGTCCCACCTAGGACACGCACTTTGACCGTGTCACGCTTTCTTCCTCTTCCATCGCATTTTATTTGGTTTATAATCCCTGCGGATTTTTTTTTCCTCCAAGCAACTCACTCCCGACACACGCTCACGCTTTCACGCCTCAATACACGACGCAACGCTACGCCACGCATCGAAGCAAGCACTGCTTAGTAGCACCTGGCCTCCTCCTGTCCAAACCCGGCTGCTTGTTGTTATTGTTGTTGTCGTTGGCAAATCCACCGCTCATCTTTGTTTTTTTTGCTTTTCTTTATCCCATAGTTGCTTTTTATCCTTCTCAACTCTCGCTCCTACACAGGCCGAGCAGTGCTGCTTATTGCTTATTGCTTGTTGCTATTGACCCGCGTTGCGTCCGTTGACGCCGTGATCTACTACCAGTCTTTTTTCTTTCTTTCTTCTTCTTTCCTTCATTATTGTTCCTTTGCCTGCCTCTTTTCGTTTCCCTTATTCACAATCTAATATCTATTTTAGACCGCACCCGCGATCTCCATCCTGATCGCATCTGTTATTGCGATCTCGGGTACAGTGACGTCGTCTGTACCGTCACTCGACGAATCTCCTCAGTATCCAGGACCCAAGGACAAGCAATTGACGCTCGATTGTCCCCTGTTTTCTTATTTCCTTTTCCTAGTTATCATATGCCCTCTTCGTCTTTGCGCATCACGAAGACGCCTGCTCAACCAACGTTTTCATCCTGAAACTAGAACTGTAGTCTATACCCTCGCTTTCGCAGTCTCCTTTTCCATAGCGGATCTAGTCCTCCACGATCTCCTTCGTACTGCGCTCGTGTTTCTTTTGTCGCTGTCTTGGAGACAACAGTTGCTGAGCCAGCGTTCAAAACCCAACTGTATCGTGACGCGTGGCTATGTTCATTTGGACTAAGCTGGAACCTCGGCGACACTCCAATATATCAACAGCACAATCTACGACATCTAGCACTTCTACCCTCGCGCATTTCGGCACCATGTCGCGACAAACCTCACCAGAAATCCTAATCACTCAATCTGCTATTGAATCACCACCCACTAGCGTTGTTGATGAGCCTATGACCGATGTCGATACCACCGCCAACGATACACCCGTAGATGCTGCCCCAAAGATATCCATGTCAACACCACCGTTGGGCCTCACAGAACCTGACCACGACGACCATAGTGATCACGAGACCAAACCATTTATCGAGCCGCAACATCAAGAATTGTCTGATGTCACTCTTTCCGGTCCTGCTACAATAACACCGCCTAGTGAACCTGTTGCTATTGATGATGAGCCATCATTGCTTCATGTGTCCGAAAATGATGCTCCCGAAGATGGCGATGTGACCACGTTGACGGATGCTCAATATGATCGCACGATAACGAGTGAATCGGCAACGCCATCAAAGGTCAAGAAAGACCGGTTTGCGCGTTCTGCTCCTGGTGTCGAGCGTCCCCGTAGAGCCGCTCGCGAGTCTGCTGTTTACAACCTTTGTAAACTGAGCGGCACTGATGTCCACGGAAAGCGAGCAGCAAAGGGCGATAAAGTCAGCGGGCGCATTCGTCGCAAGAGTGCGTTTGCAAAGCTTTCACACCAGTCTATGTCTGCAAATACCAAGCCAACATCAGATGATGCCGAGCCATCTATAGACCTCCCGGCGCCTGCTGATTCCAAGCTTGATACTTCCAAGGAGATATCACAGCCCCCGCGTATCAAGTTAGTCAGCCACTCGAGTCTCTCCAAGTTATCGACCGATCTGCCGTTACAGCAAAGAATGTCTGGACTTTCTCAACGGGGTACGCGCGCAGAATCGTCAACACCTTCAATATCTAGTACTGGCAACAATCGCCGCCGAAGTGAACCTGCTTTCATTGTTAATAAGCGCGCGACGATTTCTGATCCATTATCACCGAACTCGAGCGCAAACGCCATCAATGCTGCTGATGTGGCTAGTCGCTTAACTCGCGAGCTTCGTCGACTACGCGATACCGACGAATTTGCCCACATCGATAGCAAGCCAGTGCTTCATACTGTCTGGTCTAACGGAAAACTTTTGACAGTACCTTCTAGGTCTAGTGGCAGAAATAGCAAGGCATCGAGTGCTCAGGTATCTGAACCTTCAAGTTCGAAGGCAACAGGAAAGGCGAAAAAGGATTCCACTCCAAGCTCCATTCAAACGGAAAAAGAAAAGACCGAGGAAGTCGAAGCTATCCCAGAGCCACCAAAAACCAAAGCTATGAAGAAATATATGGACCATGGTCTTTATGCTGGCCAGTCCCTTTCGGTTCATGACATTAACAGATACTTGTCTGCCGAAGAGCGCAAGGAGATTTCCCGTTGTAAGGCTTTGGCGCCAAAGAGTAGTGACAAGGATAGAACCTACCTTCCATCACCTATATTTAGCGGACTGAGGTTGTTGCTCAAGGGCCGTGACTTCAAACTTCCTTTCGATGTCTTTAACCCCCTGCCCCCTGGCCAATCTAAACCTGGTGACTGGCGAAAGATGGCCAAGAGTAAGTAAATTAAACTCTGCTAACTGAATCTTGTGCATAGAAGATAAGCTAACGTATGTTTGTTTCATCTAGACCGATTCATTGGCGACTCCCGAGACTATTGGCGAAACACCCACGATGAAGAATGGGGCTCTAAGTGTGTTTGTCAACCTGACGATGGCTGTGGCGAGTCTTGCCAGAACCGAATCATGCTTTATGAGTGTGATGAAGATAACTGCAATATCGGCCCTATATATTGTACGAACCGTGCTTTCGAATCATTGGGTGTTCGGAAAGCCCAGGGAAACAAATACTCCATGGGTGTAGAAGTCATCAAGACTGAAAGCCGTGGCTATGGTGTTCGTGCCAATAGATGTTTTGACGCTAACCAAATCATCGTTGAGTATACTGGCGAAATCATTACCGAGGAGGAGTGTCAGCGTCGGATGGAAGAGAAGTACAAGGACAATGAGTGCTTCTATCTTATGTCCTTTGACCAGAACATGATTTTGGATGCAACTACTGGTAGTATCGCCCGTTTTGTTAACCACTCATGCAGACCTAACTGCCGTATGGTCAAGTGGGTTGTTCATGGACAGCCTCGCATGGCTCTTTTCGCAGGTGATAATCCTATCATGACGGGCGACGAACTTACATATGACTACAAGTTTGATCCTTTCTCCAGCAAAAATATGCAAAAGTGCCTCTGTGGCTCTGACAACTGCCGTGGGTGGCTGACCTCCAAGGAAGCCCCCCAGTCGAAAGAGGCTAAGAGCCAAAAAGCAGCGGCAGCTGCCAGTGCCAAGGTGGCAGCGGAGGAGGCTAAAAAGGCAGCAGTGAAGGCGGCCCGCGCAAAGGCAGCTAAAGCGGCTCGTACCCGTAAGTTGGGCCCATCGACAGCGGCCAGTCGTAAGGTAGCCCTTTCTAAGGTCAAGGCTACCTCCAATATTGCTGTTGGCCGTCGTGTTATAAGCGCGGCATCAAGAACGAAGGCAAAGCCACCACCAAGAAATACCGCCAAGCGCAAGCGCGATGAAGATACCGAAGAACCTCGTCCAGCAGCTAAGAGAACTAGAGCAATTGCTGTGCCATCACGCCGCTCTGAACGACGCCAGGCTGTACTAGCTGTTGAAGAGACACCCGACCCAGAGCCAAGCCATATGAGGCACTCGACAAGAAGTTCGGCATCTATCGAAAACTCAGCCGAATCTGAATCTGAAGACGATGAACCATCCACTCTTAGTGCTGCTGTTGCCCTCGAGGCATCACCTGAGCCGGAAGCATCTAAGTCAAGAGTGACTTTCGATGATACTGTTCCTGTCATCGACGACATGGCCATTTCTGATATTGACTCGATCTCATCTCTTAGCGACGTCGAGATTGATGATCTGGGAGATATTGCCAATGAACTATCGGCTACTCCACCAAGGGCTGATAGTCCAGAACCACAGATCGAGACGGAGTCTGTTGAAGTGGCTGCTTCAGAAGCTGATCCTAATGACAGCTACCAGGTCCCTACCACGCCGGTTCAAGTTCAAAAACGCAAGCCTGGGCGTCCGCCCGGAAGCAAAAACTCAAAAGCTCTAGTCTCTCCACCGAAGGAGAAGCCACGAGAGAAGAATATTGGACTCACTGCTGCTGCAACTGTGAGAAAGCGAGCTCCTCAAAGGTCTCGAGATAAGCGTCTGCCGAATGGTGACATTGTTGTTAACAAAAAGTGGAAGGTTGTGGCTCGCAACCCCAAGAGTCTTGCCATAGAAGCTAAGCAGAATGAGGAAGCATCAAGACGTGCTGCTGAGGCTGCCAATAGCCGTGTGGTGAAGAAGAAACCCCTGACGTCAGGCCAAACGCCCAGAGTTCTTTGGGACTCTACAGAGAAGCACGATTGGCTCAGTACGACCAAAGTCGAAATACCTACGTCAACACCAGTTTTTGATCGTTCCCCGGCTATTGCGACACCAAGCAACAGCTACAATTCTCCGTTTGAGGATTGGGACCAATACTCAAGATCTAAGACCGTGCCGGAAAAGCCCGCTGTCCAGGTGCCTTATCGCCCAACTATCGTCATGCCACCCCTAAACCGCCCACCGCCACTTTCAAATGTTACGAACAACACACCTTCGCCATCCCCGTTCATTTCGATACAGCGCCCTCGCCAACAACCTCGGCCGCCGTTCCTACTCCAAGAGTCTCATTCTGTGGGAAACGTTGGTGCGTCAATGCCCGTAGTTGGCAATGGAATGCCTCCCGCAATCGGTGCCTACTCGCAGTCACCGCAATCTCACAGACACGGACATCGAAATGCCATGTCCTCTAGTCCATCAGGATCCACCATTAGTCCTGCTATCTTGCACGCAATCCAGCGGCCTCCTCCGTTGTCACAAGAGGCTTTGCTGGCACGCCAGGCTCTGGGTCAGATCTAGGGGATCGACAGAGAGTGCCCGACCGGCAGTGATGATCTGGATATGTTCCTTGGGGATTCTTCGCATTAAGTGTTGGTGTACTACTCTTGTTGAATATTCACGGCCTGCTTGATACTATATCCTTCTTACTTACCCTTCCCTTTTTGTTATATCTCTTATTTCAATTTTCTCCAAACCATAATGACGAGCCTATTTTATTTTCATGAGAGCATGTTCGTCTCTTTACTATTTTTCCTTTATTTTTTTCTATGGCCTGCCTATTCTTTATTCCCCTTGTTCTTTTTTTCACTCTATTATAGTTTGTTACTTATCTTCAATTCCCGCCTTTCTTAACTGGATCATCAACTGCCGTTTTGCGTCTCCTGGGTACAAAATCAACATGCCCTGTTTTACTTTTTCTTCTTTTTTTCTTCTTTGTTTCGAATTAGTGGTCTTTTTTTTTTTCTTGGGTTGGAGTGTTGTTTTATATTTGGCTGTGCTTGGTATACACGTGGCATTGCATCGTTGTTTTTATTGTGCTTCGTTCGTCCGCCATCTTTCTTACTTGGCAACTACTTTTACCCTACCTTTTTGAGTTTGGTCTGTCTGCTATGATGGGCGAGGAGGATGAGAAACTCTCTATTGTGATTTTGCCTAGATATATTACAGTCTCCTATTAAGAGTGTGTTGTGTAGTTGTCACGAACTCTAGGACGGGAACTTGATTTATTTTTATCTAGCATGAAGTTTTTAGTTGTTCTTGCTAGAAGACAACGTCATTTAAATAGATGGAGTTGAATACTGATATATATGTATGTATACATATTTTTAAAGAGGTGTAAAAAGAAACAAGTTCATGTTGTGTGTGATAATGATACAAGACATTGCGGCCTGAAGTATAAAAACATCACAAACCCCCAAAAAAGACGATGCTGGTTAACCTCCGATACGGGGAATCGAACCCCGGCCTTCTCGGTGAGAGCGAGATATCCTAGCCCCTAGACCATATCGGATTGGTATTTCACGGTATAAGCGATGCTTACTCATTACTAAGAAGAGTTGCTGACTAATCACCCGCGTCCAGCCAACCTTCCCTCCTACAACCCTCGGGGGGGTACCTTTGAGTTCGAGTACCTCCCCCTCCGTCCAAAGACGAATTTTTCCCCTTCGTCGTGGGTTTTAAGAGCGACCAGCACATATCCCCAATGCTGCTGTCCATTCTCGTTTTCTATTTCGACACTTGTCGTCTTTGAAGCACCGTTTCGTGAGGCCTTGAGCCCGATTTCCCCTCTCGAGGGATGTTCTCACCAACGACCGACCCCGCACCTTTTCGATCGTTGGTCTCCCGAGTCTATCCACTCACCTCAGGGAGCCACACTCACACACGGCGGGCAGCCTTTTGAAGGTTCCGGATGCCCGACCCCGCGGCGCGGGAATCTTGTCGCTGTTGCTTCATCCATAGCACCCGACTCGATTACGCCAAAATTTTCATTCTTACGGCCACGATCACCAGCCTCTTGGAGGCTCACTGAATAGTGGGGATGGTAGCTCCACTTAGGAGTTGGTTTTGTGGATCTGTCTTTTGGGGAATAGTTTTGTGGATGCACTGGTTTTTTTTTTTTTTTTTTGTATTTGTTTTTGCTGCTCATAGTGGAGGTATGGACCACTAGTTCTTCGGGGCTAGGGGTTGTCACGAATCAGCTTCGTCTGCTGAATGACAAGATAAAGGGGGCCCTTCAGTGTGCCACACGCATCAAGACGGGATTTGCCCTGACTCCCCGCAGCTGGGCAGACCGGGCCAAATTCCTGGACCAGTCCGAGGCCATCAAGGCGTGGTTTGGCCCCGACACAACCCTAGAAAAAGCCTCCGCCTGTGATGCCTATCTAGTGGGGCCAATGGTCAAAGAAATCAGCCTGGGAAGTGAAGGCAACACAGCCATCACGACCGAAATGATTTCGGAGTGCTTCCAAGCGGCCACCAAAGCCACTCCAGAGCACATCAGCCCAATCTGCAAGGGCGAGGAAGTCACCTTCCTGGTGAAGATACCAGCAGTAGGAACGAAAGTTCCCAAACGGATCAAGATGGGTTCCAGGCTGATCCCCACCCGGCTACTGCTGGAGAAACCCAGAACCATGAAGCAGTGTTCGAAATGCTTCGCTTGGCACGACGTGAAGCTCTGCTCCAGAGCCCAGCTGTGCAAACACTGCGGCTCCAATGCACACACAAGTGCCGATCATCCTCCCTGCTGCGAGGCTGCGCATGAATGCATCTCAAAATACATCATCTGCCAAGGCCCACACCCAGCAGATGACCCCCAGTGCCCACTAAGAAATAGAGTGGACGAACTGGAGAAGCGGGCAATCCGGAAGGCCCAACAGACGAAATTCCTGGAGGCTAGAAACGAGAGGTGTGGAAAACTTCGCACTCCTCAGGCGGACCCCAGGAGGTCACCGAGACCGCCCCTTCACCGGCCCCTAGCCAACGGACACCAGAGCCCCAAGGGAGCTCTGCCCCAACCCAGATCTTGCCGGAAGTGCAGGTCGCAAGGGAACTCACCAGAGATCCCACGCCCGCCCCACCAAGATCAAGCCTCCGGCGCAGCAACTGTCCCAAACCCAGCGATAATTAATGTGTGATACAAACACAAGAATAATCAATGGGCTGAAGATTTTCCAGCTCAATGCTCATGGTGGTTACGACAACCACATTGCCGCTCTACAGACGGCAAAAGCAATGGAAGTGGACGTAGTTTGCATCCAGGAACCCTTTATTCGGAGGAACCTGGAGGATGCACAGACGGCTCCGATAGACTACTATCGGACATATGCACCGTGTGCAAAGTGGGTGGAGCGTCCTAGGACAATTACCCATGTCAGAAAAGGCTTGGTCTCGGAGCAGGTCATGATGGCGGATAACATAGGCCATCGTGACATGGTAGTAGTTCGCCTAGGCAATGGGGTTATGATAGCTAACGTATATAACCCAAACCCGGGCGATGATCAACGCTGGGTAGCTGCTTTGAAGGCGCAGGAAATCGTGCGAGGGCAGAAGGCAATATTGTGCGGGGACTGGAACACACATTCACACATGTGGGATAGTGGAACCAACGAGTCTTCCGACAGTGACAAGCTGGTAGATTGGGTTGAGGAGTCAGGTGCCATTCTCCTGAATGATCATGATGTCACAACATGCCATGCCAACCCCCGGTCGCCCTCAGTGATAGACTTAGTCTTTGCAACCCGGGAGCTGAGCAGAGGGCATCTCTGCACCACGGAGGTCCGAACAGATCTGGACTGTGGGAGTGACCACGAAGTACTCCTTACAACAGTGGCCGGTACACTTCCCCAAACATCTATTCGTGCTGTGAGATACAGGATGGACAAGGTAGACAAGGAGCTCTTCCTGAAAGCTTGCGAAAAAGAATCCGCCAACCTCACATCTGGACAGCTGTCAACCCCGGAGGGGCTGGACGAAGAAGCTCGAAGGATCACTCAAGTACTGGTCCGAGGTCTCGATGAGTCAACCCCAAAGACTGCTGGTAGAGGCGTTGGGAAGCGCTGGTGGAACGAGGCCTGCAAAGCCACAATCCAAGAGGCGCGACGAGCGAAAGTTGCTTGGAGAGCGAACCGAACAGCTCTATTCTTCGAGCTGTACAAGGCCAAGCGCAAAGCCTTTCGCCGAGAGGCACGAAAAGCTAGGCGGGAAATGTGGCAACGGAACATCGAAGCCATCAACGAGCCAGGAGATGTGTTCAAGGCATTGAATTGGACTCGTGCCAGAGCATCATACAGCATGCCACCTCTGACTTCAAACAGTGGGACAGCGTCCACATCTAAGGAAAAGGCGCTGCTCCTCTTGGACACACACACCCAAGCAGAGGAGGCAGAAGAAGAAGCCTCACGCAGGGGAGAAACCCAAGTAGCTAGGCCCACACGAGAACTGGAGGAGCTGACTGAATCGGAAGTCAGAAACGCTATCTTCAAACCGGGAAACACAGCCCCTGGGCAAGATGGCATGGAAGGTCTTAGGGCCAAAAGTGACAGCACTTTTCCGAGGCTGTCTAGAAGTTGGCTGGCACCCCAAGGTCTTCAAAACGGCCTGCCTGGTGGTCATAGCAAAGCCAGGCCGTGACAAATCGCTCCCAAGAAGCTACAGACTGATCTCACTTCTCTCAACTCTGGGAAAGGGACTCGAGAGAATTGTAGCGCGAAGACTGGCGGCACAAGCCATTGAACTAGAGATCATCCCCCGCACATATGTTAGCGCAGTACCAAGAAGGGCAGCTACGGACCTCACACTGTTGCTAGCAGACAAGATTAAGGGACGATCCAAGTATGGAGAGATAACCTCTTTTGTCACCTACGACATCAAGGGTGCCTTCGACGCCGTGAAACGGGGCAGGCTGGTTCAAAGGCTTAGAAACCAAGGCTGGCCAACGTCAATAGTCAAATGAGTGGAATCTTTTCTCACCGGACGGGAAGTTTCCCTCTCTATAGAAGGAGACCAATCGGTCACCAGGAAAGTCGGAGGCAGCCTGCCACAGGGCTCGCCGGCCTCACCCATCCTGTACATGCTGTATATGACCAGCCTACATGCGGTGGTTTGGGGTCTGGCCTACGCTGACGATGGCCTCGTTTCGGTCTCATCTAAGAATATTTCAGTTAATGTGGAAACCATTAATGGAACCTTGAAAAGGATAGAGAAGTGGTGCAGGGACAATGGTCTTTCACTAGACTGGGACAAAACAGGACTGTTACACTGCCGAACAAGAGGATGCTCCTCCATGAGTCCAGTCACGCTACCCTGTGGAGTGTTACTGAAGCCTTCCAAGTCTCTAAGGTGGCTAGGTGTATGGTGGGATTCCGGCTTCAACTTTTTGGAACACGCAAAGCAGGTCACTGCTAAAGCCAAGAGAACCACGAACGCACTCCGAGCTCTCTCGGGAGTGTACCAAGGAACCCCAGTGAGGAGTCTGCTACATGCAGTAAGGAGTTGCGTGCTCCCCCAACTGACGTATGCCTCTTCCACCTGGTCTCCCTTCATGCAAGCTACAGGGAAAGAAAAGCTAGAGGTAGCTTTGAGAGCTGCCCTGAGGGCCGCATTGCCAGTGTACTGTACCACGCCAACTAGGCTTTTGCACATCCTCTCCTCGTTCCCAAACATGGAGATGATACTGAAGGACCTTGATAGAGCCGCCGCCATTCGGGCTTCCACGGTAGACTCTCGGCACCCGCTGTGCATCACAGAGATAGAAGGACACATCAATGTGTAAAGAAATTGCTACCGGTGCCGATTAAAGAGTCGAACAGACTCTTCCCAGAAGAAAAGGGCCCCCGTGACTGTCTGCCACCACAACTAGACAAAGAAGAAGCCGCCAAACATCATTTGAAAGAGGTGGCTGAGGCAGACCCGAAAACGTTATGGGTTTACTCCGATGGTTCTCGTGATGAGAAGGGCAGGACAGGGGCTGGCTGGGCAGTCTTTTATGAGGGCATCAAACTCTGTGAAGGTCTAGGGTCATGTGGCTCTTTACGAGAAGTGGCCGACACAGAGGCCATTGCTGCAGAAAATGCAGTCCAAGCGGCCATCAAGCATGCTCCTCCCGATGCAGGCAGTCTATATCTGTGCCTTGACAATTTGGGTGTTGCACAACGCATCTCCAATATGGCGGGTAAGAATGGAACTTCTCAAGAGGCTGTCAACAAGATCCGAAGCTTACTCCATGAGTGGAAAGGAGGCACTGAGCGTGTAGAGCTAGCGGTCGGTGGCATCAGATGGGTCCCAGGGCACACTAATGTTCCTGGCAACGAGCTAGTTGACAAGTTGGTGAAACAAGGGTGTACGAGCAATACTAAGCTTGTGGACCTCGACCGCGACCATATGTCCCTTGCTTCCGCCCACAGATGGAAAAACGCACAGCTGAATGCCGACTTCAAGTCATGGATAGCGGAGTGCGAGCCTAGAAAGCACCTTGGGGTTCGTTTTGAAACAAAGACTGTCTACAAGGTGGACTGGTTTAAAGACCAGCACAGATCTACGGTGGGACGGATCCTAACTGCCCGGACAGGCCATGGCGACTTTGCGGAGTACCATGACCGGTTCGAACATACGGATGCGGAAAGAAACTGTCCACTGTGCCATCAACGGAAGGAACCTTTCCATCCCTGGGCGTGCCCCAGAAATAAGAGACCACTCCGGACTAGCTTTGTCAAAAAGCTACTTAGGAAAGAGAGCTCATGCAAGTATCTTGCCAAGAGATTAGAGGTGAAATGGAGGCACTACAGAGCCCATGCGCCTAGAGAAGAAGCCCCATCAGCGGGCCAGACAAGTACGGCGGAGGGGGGAAGTGACTGAGGAGGTTTTGGTGTGGTTTTTGTTTCTGTTTCTGTTTTTATTTGCCTTATTGTTCTATGTTTTGGTTTTCATGTTTTACAACCTTTTCAAAAAAAAAAAAAATTTGTATTTGTTTTTGCTGCTCATAGTGGAAGTATGGACCACTAGTTCTTCAGGGCTAGAGGACGGTGTCGTCCCGCACATACAAAGCTATTGAGTGTGTCGAGTGGAGGACGTTAAATATCTGTCCGGTAACCAATCCGGCGTCGTATGATCTTAGTGATTTAGGTAGACGTTAAATATAATCAAATCAAATCAAACTTCGGGGCTAGGGGACGGTCTCGTCCCGCACATACAAAGCTATTGAGCTTTCGGTCTTGGTCCTCATCCCGTGGAAACTACTCCGCCACATGGTATACGTTGGCGCCCTCGTCTACTACTACTACAGACTTGCCTGTGACGGCTGCGGACCCCTCGCTGTTTGCGTCGTCTATGGCTAGCACGACGATCTTTGACTCTTCCATGGTGTCTGCTGCGATCTCACCATCGTGGCCTTCTGGTGCCTTGAGTGCGCCTACCGCTTCGGCTACCGCTCCAACTACAGCCTCTTCGGTAGCTCCAACTTCTACGAGTGCGGCTAACCCCGTTAAGCTGTATGGCGACTACCCGCTTCTCTGCATCGAGTTGCGCGGCGACAAGACCCTGCCATCCGCGATACCAACAGAGATCCTCAGCTTCCTGCAAGAGTTCTAGTCTATAGAACAATCCGACTCTGCACATAGGCTAAGTCCTTTTGTAAGAAGACACTGAGGTGACATTTACCTCCCTCGGTCTTTGGTATATGCTCATTTAATATGGGTTCACAGGTAGTGTATAGGACAGGCGCGGCGTTTTTATGCTTTAGTTGTGTTTGGCTCAAGCTTTACTGTTTTTTCGATATCTCTTGTTTGCTTGTTTTGTCGTTTTCTTTGATTTCTTTGTTTTTGTTTTATTAGTACTTTGAACGCTGTAATATCTGGGGATGAGTGCTGTTGTTGTGTCGTCGTGAGTATGAAATTATTTCTCTCTATACTAGAGTTTCCTTCATTAGTGTTTGTGACATTCAGGAGAATTCAACTATCACAAAATGCACAGATTGATTGTGATAATAGACATAGAGTCTATAGCTCTTCAAGAAGTCTGGGCTATAACATGATTGAAGATATGTAAGCATCTAAGCATCATGATATTATGTCTTGTGCATTAAGGCCTATAGCCAAGAATCGAGTATTTATTTATTTATTTTATTACTATTATGCGTCTACCTACTGTTATTTCGCAGCAATACGACGGCATGTTCCGGACGTGAGCAACTGGCTGATGTCATCTTCTAGCCAACTCCCGGGCGGTGTTCTCGTAGTCTCCGTTCCGGCCCAAGTGCTTGCGGCGTATAGTGCCTTTGCTCAGAGCGCAGGCCCGCACTGCATGGAGCATACTCTTCGTATCTTCTCCCTTGTAGCATCCGGGGAGATGTCTCAAGCCGTTCGTTTGCCACATAGTTAATGCCCACAGTCACGTGTGTGATGTGCTTAACTGTATTTCGAACTAACATCCGTTATAGTCATACGTATCGGGTCTATGTTTATAAATCATGAGACAGAAGTGGCATATCGCGCTAAAAAGAACAGAACAATGCCTATCAAGGTAATGTGCTTCGATACGGGGAATCGAACCCCGGCCTTGTCGGCGAGATATCCTAGCCTAGACCATATCGAATTCGTGTGATGGCTTCAACTATCAGAATATCGATCTTGCATATCTACAAGTGGATATTATTGCCGATTTGCTCACCGAAGACGTTGAATAGATTACAGCGAGTTCCATGCCGAGCCCACACAAAGCAATACAACCCTACATTGTTTGAGCATTAAGAAAATGTATAACTACATGTAGTATATTATTACCGGGCGGCAACGCTTTGCTTTCTCTGAATAAATCTTTGTGACATATGAACTAGGTTCCTGTCTATTTGATAATTTATAAGACGGGCCCCTCCGATCACAAAGTGAAGATACGTGTTGAGGGAGAATAGAAAACAATGCTTGAATGTATCTATGTATCTGTACATACATTGTGGTAAGCAGTACTAAATGAAGCATTTGGGACATGAGGACGAATGAGCGTGCCGCATTGGAACTGAGCACTTGACCGCTTTTCAACAATGTTGTAGGTACTAGCCACGCACATCACGTGACTTACATCAACTATATAATGGCACCTCCACAACATCTCCTTCTAAATCACCCTTTACATATATTGTCCTCTCCACAACATACATGCACTCGCTGACTAAGCAATTTGCGTATGGCCATACTTGATCTGCCTAATTTCGGCCTTCATCATTTTATTTACCACCATCTGCTTCAAGCGCGTTTTGCTACAGTAAAAACCACCAACACTTGAGTCAACTTTAACATTCTTCTATGCTTTGACTTATAGCTGCTGTAAATGATGGATTTATCAAATTTATCTCTGGAGCAGGTTAGTGGCTCTACAAGAGATGCATTTTCCAACAAAATGAATTCCATAACTAATTTGAATTTATAGAAAAGCCTACTCGATAAGGAAGCCTCAGATCCGAGATCCGAGCAACTCCGACTTGAAAAGGATGCCCCAGATCAGAGAGCTGAACGTTCCGAACGCCTCACTAGGAAGACGACTTTTATAACTTTCCTTTATAACTGCTATGCTCTCAACTACAAAACCTTCAAGATGGAGCGGGTGAAGAACCAACACACCACGGGTGGAGCTACCTCAGTTGCCAAAAGATCATATCCACATCTTTTTAGACCTTGGTCTGACCTCCCAAGAGTCCACGAGGAGAAGTTCAATGAGTGTCAATCCCTTTTTGGACAGCAACTTTTATTCAAAAGCTTTGAAAGAACTGCTGGTGTCCAGTCAACCGTTTCTATGGATTCCCAATCGTGCGAGAAGAATCTCGTGTTTTTTTTAAGATATCTTATTGAGGATGATGTTCGGGATGCTACAAATATCTACCTGCAACATAAAGGTCACGATGAGACCACAGAAGCCTACGACAATGTTGAAATGGTCACATTCAACCCTAATACCCGATATACCACAGACATTCGATATGAGGAGAGAGTATTGGACGAACAGGCCAACCGTTCTTTGATAGAACTGTTTCAGATCCAAGCTTCACTGAACTCTCAGCTTGAGAATATGTTAGAACCTCATGCCCAGGTTTTGCTACGGGAAGCTTCAAATGAGTCTACCCAGTCTTCACACGAGCTAGAAAGTACTAGTGTTACTAGTGCTAATACCAGTCACACCGAACATGTAACTATGCCTTCTGATCAACAGCGATCTAGTAGAAAAAGACCCGCTTCATCTAGTGCACCCGATGAGCCTCTACCAAAGACGCATGCACCTTCTCGTCCATTCTATTTCGAGAATATCGGCTTAGGTGTCTCTACAAACTCCGAAGATCCTTCAAAGTCCGAGAGCCCTCCTGATCCTTATACAATCGAAAAATTACTGTTCATTGTGGAGTACAAGGCAGCTCATAAGCTCCCTGCTGCTCAGCTCCGAGAAGCTCTAGAACAGCTTTCGACTTCAGATCCATCTCTCTTTTACCAAAGTATAGAAGGGGGTACCAGCAGTATCTCGAATAACGCTGAGCCAACAGATGCTCAAGTACTTCAGTTTGTTGCTTGTGCTATAACACAGGTATATCATTCTATGCTCAACTCTGGCCTTCTTTATGGATACATCACGACTGGCGAATCTTTCATTTTCTTGACTATCGACAAAAAGACACCTAGTACCGTCAATTACTATCTTTCTGTCCCCAGTGAAGATATCTCTGGTATTCCACGTCTTGACCATGTAAATGGCCCTATGGATACTGAGACGATTGAGAAGCAGATCGAAAGTATCAAGCAGACGCCAATTGCTTATATCCTGACGCTGATGCTCCTATCACTTGAACAGCCAAAACTCAGCTCAGAGGATATTCAGGAACTGAGATCCCAAGTTCGTTCCCTACCATTCAAGTATGAAGATGACAAACCAGACGAAGTAGGCTCTAGTTCAAGCTCAAACTTAGGATCTCATCCAGCTACCCCCGGAAAAAGTGGTGATGGAGATGATAGTACAAGACGACGACCCAGCGACATTGTTATGCTTCGGCCTCAACCACGAACTGCTTGCCCCCCCCTTTCTAGTTACTGTACACATCGATGTCTCTATGGTTTATACAATGAACTGGACATTGATCCAAACTGCCCAAATTACCCATTTCACCAGAAATCTACCGAGGATACTCAAGGCCGTCATCCCTTGAACCGTTTTCAGTTCTTAAATGGTCTCAAGTCTCAAATGGATGATAATCTTGACATTGGCTGTGAAGATATGGACAAATATGGCGCTGTTGGGTCCTTGGTCAAACTCACATTATACCCATTTGGCTATACGTTGGTTGGAAAAGGTATTGAGGATGAAGATCTGTGGCTGCTTCTAAAAGAGATGATTGCTTATTCAAAACTCAAGAAACTCCAAGGAACTGCTATTCCTGTTAATGTTGGATTTGTCACGCTGGAGATGGGAATTCCTCTGTGGTTCCATGATTATAAGCATGTTCTTTTACTTTCTTATGCTGGCGAGTCTGCCACAGCGCTGTCGAAGGAAGACTACAACTACATTAACAAGATAGCTTCTCAAATGGTGGAATATGGTGTTGAGCATGGGGATCTTGCAGAGAGAAATATTCTACAAGATCCCAAGTCAGGGAAGCTGATGATCATTGATTTTGATATGGCAAAGTTTTCAAACCTGCCACAACCAGTTGATAACCAGGGCTGAATGCCTCTAAAAGTGGTTCATGATACTCAACTCAAATTTTGAAGCATTGACCAAATATAATAGAGTATCATAATTGGATAATCATAGTAAACAGCCTTGAAATTGCCCAGAATACTGTCTTAATGAAACACTCAAAGGAAGTCATCTTTCAACCAGCTCTGTGTTTTAGATATAGTTGTAGGACTTGCTTTATAATCAATATCTACTTGTGTTTCTTTGCGCGTTGATTTCTAGATCTTGTAAGCATCACGGCAAGGCCTGAATAAACAGTTACCATTAATTTTACACGTGCTTCTATTGTCCCGAGGATAGGAGAACATCGTTTTCAGGGGAGGGCCTAGAATGGATATACAATAATTTTGGTGTCGAAACCTATCGAATATATGCTGTTTAGTTTAACTTTGACCCAAGTGATGGTTTATGGAGATATCAAGCTATATGCCGATATTGGATGTACTAATAGGTACACAGTTTCAAAAATCTCTGCTATTTTATATACAGCTAGGATAAAACAAGAATTTCGCCATATTTTAAGATGGCCATGGCAGAATGTTACTAGTGTCGGAAATATAACAGTTTAGAAGATACGACAGCTATGTATTAGAGATAGCCTAGTATATAAGGTGTGCGATATCATGATTGATTGGAAGGATATATCGTCATAACTATATAAGCTTAAGTAAAAATGATTCAGTCCTGGTGTGTAATTGTTCTTATTTTAAGTAGTTATCCAAAATGATGGTGATGCCTATGAAGAATGTTATGATATATCGAGACATGACAACGGCAAGCCTGGCAAACTGTTGTCATTTAAATGAAGCACGTTGTAGTCGATAACTCTAGACATGACCAGAAGGACAGAAACCAACCCATGCCAACATGGAGTTGGGACATCAACGGAGCCAATCGTGGCACTGATCAGAAAGGCCGTCGAGGACGATAACACGGAGGGACACGAGTATATCACTCAACTAGACTTCTCTAATGCGTTCAACAACATGAGCAGGAGGAGGATGGCAGACTCCGTGCGAGAGTACAGGAAGGATCTCTTGGGGGCAGCGGCATGGGCATACGAAGACCCGACCATCCTCATTACAAACGACGGTAACAGGTTTGTATCCGCTGAAGGAGTTCGGCAGGGAGATGTGTTCGGTCCGCTGTTCTTCAGCTTGGGGATGAGAAAGTTCGTAGAGAAGCTGAAGGAGACACTGGGACCAGGGGAGGAAGTCATGGCTTACCTCGACGACGTTGTCGTGGTTGGGCGATGCACGGACGTACCGGATACAGCGGCCACTTTGCTTGCAGATATGGAAATCGGGGTCTCCCTCAACCAGTCCAAGTCTAAGGTCCTCCGTATCCAGAACTGCCGTGAGTCGACCGGCATAGAGGTACTTGGCTCCTTCCTCGGCCCCACTGCCGCCCGACGACGCTTTCTCTACGACCGCATAGTTCGTCAAGCAGGCACACATCTCAGGCTGGAACAGTTGTCTCTGCAAGAGGCCCAACTGGTCCTCCGTCTTTGCACACAACAAACGCTCCGACACCTGATGAAAACCCTACGACCCGACGGCCTGGAGGACATCTGGTCTACGCTCGACAATCTCCTTCTCAATGCAATGCGGTGGATCGGAGGCGTGGCCGAGCCCGGCCCATTCGACGAAGACATCATGGCTTTGCCCATGAGCTTGGGGGGGGTGGGTATCCCTTCCTATCTGGAACAAGCCTCTGCTGTCTTTCCCGTCGCAACAGCCCAGGCCTACGCCGACTTGGAGTGTGTCCGGAACCCGGAAGCGACCCGCCCGGAGGGACTGCGGCGGCAGAAGGAAGTCATGGGGGAGCTCAACGGCATGAGGTACGATGGACTTTGGGACCACCTGTCACCAGCAGAAAGGAAGGACTTGGGTGACAACAAGACGTTCATTGGACGCCAATGGATGGGAATACAGCCAACCAGCAGACGCCAAATCATTGCTGATTCCCTCCTTATGGGCATGACCAGTGAACGTTTCCTACTCCCGGACCCCATGACGGACAAGCCGTGCCCAGAGTGCCACCAAACTGCCAAGTGGGCCCATCACCAAAAGTGCCAACGGACCACTACCCGTGCCCGGTCAACTCACCGCCTTCACAACATGGTCCGAAACTGCTTCCACCAGGCTCTCCGCCAGTCAGGAATCCTGTGCGACCCGGAACCCCACTTCAGGCACAACGATGAGGAAGACTCCGGCCGACGAGCCGATTGGGGATTCGAGGAGGTTGGATTGCGCAAGCTCTACGACCTGACAATCATCACGCTTCACCTTCACGGGGAACACTACTCAAGGGAAGCATATACCATTCTGAACAAGAGTTACAACGCTAAGATTGGTAAATGCCCCCCCCTGGAAGCTGGCGAGCAGTTCTACCCCATAGTGTTCTCCCAGGGCGGATCGATGGACCCGAGGTCTGAAACTACGTTCAAGATACTACAACAACGTATGTCAAAGACCACTTCAGCCTGGAATCGTGGGCATCCTGATGGCTGAAACCCGAGTTGAGGCCCATTGGGTGACCCGAGGTGTGGCTCGAGAAGGCCGCATGGGTGACGGCGCAACACTCCCAGTCTGTCCCTCGGACTTGGGACGATTTCGCGGATTGTGAGGAGGGCTTCCTGGCCTAAGGAGCATGTGAATGATGTTTTGATTGGGTGCTGCTTTCTTTTGATGATTCTACAGCTGTAACAAGGTTTTTTTCGCTCTTCTTGTTTCCTCTACTATTACCTTTCTTTGCTTTGCACTTATCGCTACATTTCAAACTAGTTTTTACACATTAAAATTGCCAAAACAACTTTAATATACAGGCACAACGTTAAATATCTGTCCGGTAGCCAACCCGGTGTCGTATGATCTTAGTGATTTATGTAGACGTTAAATATAATCAAATCAAATCAAATCAAACAAATCACCCGCGTCGGTGATTTTGGTACATGTTAAATATAATCAAATCAAAATCAAATCACCGATCACACGGAAGTTGTTCCGAAGCAAATCCGGCCGAATCATCTTAGTGATTCAGGTAGACATAAGATGGGATTTCATAGTGTAGTGATACATATTAATCACTATCTATAGCGTTCGAGATTATGAGATTCTCGACGTTAAAAATATGCATTAAAAGCGCTATACTCTATGCTCTATACTCTATGCTCTATACTCTATGCTCTATACTCTATGCTCTATACTTTGATATCTCAGGCCTCAACAACGAAATGGAAAGCAAACCAAAACTAGAACAGGTTGAAATAAGTTAAAAAACATAAGACTGTAACTTCTCATCTATAGCCATATGTTATAACATATGTATGTGATATAGTCACATGTCGTATTGACTTGACTACTGTATATTTGGGATTGTCACCCATTCGGAAGTGTGGTCGTATCTACGGCCAAAAAATACGCAATAGGCGTTGGTTTCTGGCATAGATATGCTGTTTCTTTGCGAACAGTTGTCCTAGAATGGAATATAGTAGTGAGTTACATGGTCGTCGTTGTCTTTATTATTAGTGACTCACACATCTGATGAATAGTTTGTAACCCACCGGACATTTGGGAATAGCTTGGATGCCGGGTCCCATTGGAATATGAGAAGAGTTCATGATACTAAAATTGGTTTGCCTTGCTGTCAAATGTTTCCAGCTTGGGTGAGGTGATGAGAGAACAAGATAGTGTCTGATAGTTATCTAGCAGAGGTATCTGACAAGACTTCTAGAGGCTTTGTTTTTCAAGAAGAGGAGAGGAGCTGACTCTTATTTATAGAGATGTGGGTATGGTGATAAAGCCTGGTATGCTGCACCTCCATTACTGTTGACTACTATTTGTTCTAGATTGACGCAGTTTTTTCGTACATTTATTCCCTGGAATAGGAACCCAAAGGAGTTAGTTACGCTGTTATGTTTCTTCAACAGGCCATACAAAGGTACGCAGGCAAAGAGTGAAGCCACATGCCAATATTAGCACCGGTGACCTCTAACATGCAACTTTTGTAAGCCCCATCTAGCTATAAACTAGAGTCATATATCCTGCAATGTATCATCCTGTCGATTCTCTTATCGAACAACACTAGTTATATGTTTTAGGACGAAGGGTGTAAAGGAATACTATCCCGAGTATTGTGAGCTCATGGCAGGTGTTAGCTACCACTTATTCATCCTTGGGTTTCTTCATCGTGTGCTGAAATCGAGCTAATGGTTACTCTCGGCTATGATACAGCTAGAAAGTGGCTTTGGATGAGATATTTTAGGGCGTGAAGCAGCGATACCGAAGGCCCAAATAGGAAATCAGGGACATGTTCCTTAATTCGTGTAGGACCGGAACTAGCTCGAGGGAAACATGATAGTTGAAGCCTGGTTGTTACTGCTTTTTAGCATTATGCATGGGTTGTGTTTCTAAGCATCATCACTGGAACACTATGTTAAACTCGTACGAACTGCATAATGATGTCATAATACTAGGACTAGGAATCATATCGATACCATCAACGATGGCACAATCTGTAAGTTATGATAAGTGGAATGTTGTGGTCTAGGATAAAGTTAGATGCTTGAGGCAAAATATAAGACTTAAGGCAGCATATATTTAGTAAGAAAGCCTATATCTGCCTTTTTCACATTGAACAGATCTGTATAGGCCCTGACAACGGTAGAAACACACGCTCAATATCTAGTAGGTTCTCTATTTATACAGCGATCATGGCATATTACCCAGGCTTGGTAATGCTGTGTACATATACTACATACTACCAAACGGATAAAGCCGCAAGTGGCGATTGTGTTCATGTGATGATAACTCAAAACAAGATCTAGGCTGTTTATCAGGATGAACAAGGCTGTTTGCCTACCCTACTGAAGAGTGGAGCAATGCAGGTGCACTGATGTGATGCTTGCTTGTGTTCCTGAACAAGGGGGAGTTTTGATTCTACTAGGCCTCCTAGTTTTTATGCAGGAGGAAGTGAAAAACAGCATGATCTGTGCACAATAATAAAGTAGTGGACATATACATATGTACCGTTATGTGCTGGTAAAGGGCAGGGTTGGATGTTTAAAGTAACTGGCTACTGTCAAAACCAGAAGTGCTTGCAGGCGTTGCTACACCGTTGCTGCCACTGTTATATCGGCAGCTTGCTTTCCAAGGCAAAACCTATACAAAGTACGAACAAGTGTATGTGTAGACTTTATCAAAATAATATGAAAGAGGTCGAGCACTAATAAGGCCCAGATGGCTAGAGGTACAGGTACTATAGCACAAAGTCGGAGATTTTATGATGATATATCGAAGTAGACGACAATGTGACATGAAAGAATCACAACCAGTGACCGGATTTCACATCGGAGAGAGAAAGATAAATAGTGCGATCGTCACAACCCTTGTCGTTCACTCATCGCCTCGGTATTGCCTAAGCAAACGAGAGAGGTCTTGCCTAAATCCTGTCTTTGCTTTGATGCAGTGAGAGCATATGAAAGAAGCTTCTAGGGATATGAGGTCAAGGCGCCTTATCTTTTCTGTTCATGATTATAGGCAGGCTAGATGCATATGATGTAGTAAACATCTGTGATAATAAGAACAATCTGATTAACCGACTTGGGTTGATTGAGACATGAGCCTGCAAACAAATGTGACTTGGATGAGCAAGAATGACAGCGATTTGGTAGCAATGAGATGGAATGGGTGGGTGGGTTGGATTGTTTATCGAAATTCTGGTCAACAATACAAGAAGGCTACGATGTCAGGATCTTGCAGAAACAATTAGTTTCCGTCGCATGATCTCATGGCAGCCAATGCAAGCAATGCGATTTGGTTTGGGCGATTCATCCCTCTACAGTCTCTATGACAGCCTACAATGAGTTGGCGACAGGCCTTGGCACAGCATTCTTCCAATTCACCATTCACGCTCCTATTTGCATCCTACCGTTAATTATATTTACAAAATTGTCTATTCACGTGAAGAACAAGGAAAAGTATCCGAAATTCAAGCGCTTAGACTTGTGTATGTAAAGCAGAAACATTGTTTCCTAGTTAAACGGGATATAGGGGCCAATCATATCTAGATGTAGAAGCAATTGGGAGTAATAGTAGTTGTAGAACTAGGAAAAGAGTCACTACTGCAGTTGGTATCTTGTTTTCCAGATTCTACATTTTCCAATTGTTGGTAATTGCCGTCCTTCCTAGTTAGTTGCTTGCATTGTTTTCATTTATTAACTGTTCTACCCGTCCTGTCGCAACTTCCTTTGTGCTTCCCCCCATAATCTCCTTCCTTCCTTCCCATTGTTCGTTACGCCGTGTTGGTAATTGCCGACCAGCTTCGTTTCTAGGCCTGCCGTTCTCCCCACGCAATTCGTAACAAGAAGTTTCCTCCTCGCTCTTTCTCACTTAAGCATTGTATTATTGTATCTCTTGACTATATTTACCCTTTATAAAAAAATAATAGTATTTGTTACCTAGCTTGTTTATTCTTCTTTCTTCTGCTTACCATTCGATACCGCCAAATATCTGCCGCTCGTCTTTTCCTCTCGTTCAACCGGTCAATTCGATAACAAAATACGACACAACAATTACAAACACAAAGCTCGTAGGAATATTCAGGAGCAGCTAGCTTCGCGACAAATAAGAACACAGCGCTTTAAGCTTAGTGGGCCTCTCTATCAGCTCTGCTCTCTGCTTAGTTAGCCCTCACTTAGTTGCTACACATCACCTGTGTCGCATACTTTCGTTTGTTTGTGTTTTTTCTGGCGTTTTTCTGTTTCGTTTTGTCGCATGGATTTTATCCCATCGCCTAAATACGAACTCCTCCAGAATGCAGACATGATGTCAGTCAACAACAACTCCAATTCGCAATCTGACGCTGAAAAGCGTCTCTCACAGACGCGATGTCAGGCCAAATGGCTGACTCGCATTGTGCCATTCGTTATCATTGGCATTGTTGCTTTCGGCATCTACGCCGCCGTTTTCCACAACTGCAGTACGTTATAGGCTTCATTACGCCCTTTGAAAGGCAACACAACACTATAGACTTCCGTTTCTAACTCTCTCACGTTCAGTAAACTACTTTATTCGCCGCCGTCACGACCATGTTGCCGCTATCGTCCATCTCGTCCTCTTCTTCTTCTTTCTGCTGTTCACCGCAATCTGCTATCTACGCACCTTCTTCGTCGTCACTATCAACCCCGGAGTAGTCCCCCTAACTAGCATGGTCGACTCCGATCTTTCTCAACCGGCCGTCAAGTCCGCTCGTTTCTCCATGTGTCGCAGTGATCGTAATGCCGCTTCAACCGTAGTCTCGTCGCGCGAGAGCGACGACATAGAGACACCCGAGCCTGAGTGGTTCTACCAAAAGGAAGTCTTTTCGTGCGAAAGCGACGGTCTTCCGCGCTGGTGCTCACAGTGCCTTCAACGCAAGCCGGACCGCGCTCATCACTCGTCCGATCTCGGTCGCTGCGTCTACAAAATGGACCATTTCTGTCCTTGGGTCGGTGGTGTTGTTTCTGAAACCTGTATGTTATTTTTCTTGGTGTGCTTCTTCTTGTTCTACGCTTCTTCTAACACATCGCATAGCTTTCAAGTTTTTCACCCAGTTCAACATATATTGCTTTTGTCTATGCGCCGTCACTATCTCCGCCAACGCGTATGGCTTGGCACTGCGACTTTCTGAGGACGATGGCCCCGATCCCGTCTCCATTGCCTGCATAGTAATCGCAGGCTTCTTTGGCATTTTCTGCTTCCTAATGGCTGCCACCTGCCTACGCTACATTCTCATGAATGAGACTAACATCGACATGATGAAGCGAGGCATTTGCCAGCACATTGCTGTTCTTGTCGATGATGACGAATCTATCTCTAACCGACGCTATCGCACTAAAACCTATCCCCTAGACTATACGCGAGATTTTTACCCGACTGACCCGACCTCTGAAGAACATGTTAATCGAAAGCCTCGTACATTTGCCATTCTGAAGGTCGAGCCTGGCGAAAACCCGTGGAATATCGGTCTCAAGCGTAACTGGGAGCAAGTCATGGGCAACTGCTTTACCGAATGGTTCTTACCTCTCGAAATGTCGCCGTGCACTAGACACGACGATTTTACTGCGGAATACCCTGTCGGGTCGCTGATTAATACGCTAAAAGAACGCTACCATGTACCGCCGATCAAGTCGCCATCTTCTGGCTTAGGCTTGACACTGGAATCATGAGGGTCCTTAATCTCAGTATAGCGGTAGTACTGGATACTCTGTTACATTTCTTTTCTTCATGTATACAGTTTGGCTTTTTTTTTCAATTCATTCGTGGGCTTTGCTTCAATACAGAGTCCCCCCCTCAGGCATGGAGTTTTGGCGTTGAGCTTTGCACGGCTCAGGTAGAAAAGCTACTTTTTTTCTTTTCTTTTTTCATCCTTTCAACCCTTCAGGCTTTCTTTCGATCATGTACTTCTATACCTAGTGTCTACTTCATTGGTTTATCAAAACTCAGCCTCCTCGCTTAGCTGCTTATTAGCAGATAGGTAATTTTGTCCCTTATTCGCATACGCTTGCTTGTACGGACGAATCTCTGCATCATCATTTACTGCATTTTATATACCCACTCTACCTAACTATCTTTACTACTCATACTACTGCTAATATATAAACATACAATTATATCTGATTATTACAGCTAGTCCACTTATGCTTGCTAAAGGGAACATACGGTTATACAACGTATACAGTTAGGGTTAGACAGCGGTAACACGCCACACAATTGAAGCCCCATAGTTGGACGAGTGGCGTCGGAAGAATCGGGTCAAGGATTGTTCGTTCGTTTGCCTGTTTGCGTCATTGTGAGGACGGGAAGGAATGAAGCTGAGCTTAGCGTTGAGCTATCATTTTACTTTCTTTTCTTTTTGCTTCTACGTTGCGTGATTTTGTTTTATCTCATCTTCTTTATTCTTGCAATTTTATCATATCTCATCTACAGTTCTATCCTCGTATCACGATGGATGAGAACGGTAACTTCGATCCAGCTAAGCTTCGCGCAAAGCTGGATATCACCGATGGTCAAGGCCATATCGACAAAGAGAAACTGAAAGTCAAATTTGACACGGAGAATTTCGATCTGAATGCTTTTATTCGTGGTGTACAAGTGGCTCTTGTTGGCGGTAAGTTGGACCTATACCCTATATATGACACATGGACCGGCTATCAGATATCAAGGCGTCCTCGAGTATATTTAGAGCAAGTGTATTAATGGGGGTTATTTCTTAGCAAATCGTGCCATGCAAAATCCCGCTATATTCAACAATGAACACTACAGACAGGCGGCAATCGCCTTTGGTATCGGTGTGGCTATCCATATCGCCGTACTAGTTCCCGTGAGTCATCTTCTATGATAGCAGACATGGAGCAATATGAAGTGTCTATACATGACAAGGACAGAAACTGATGAATAGCCTCTTTGTAGATCTACGGTGTCCGGCTCTTCCTCTGGTTCATTAGCTGGTTCATCTCGCTGGACACAGTGACTTGGGATGAATCGATCACGAGCGGTCTGCACTTTGTGCAGAAATCGGTACTACAGGTTCCATTTCTTGTCATGTCTCTAATGCGCTTCATCACGCCCACCTTAGACAATCTGTAGGTTTCGATTTCTTCTCCCTATATGCACATCTTGATCGCTAACGCTAGACGGCGTCATGCCGAATTATCCATAAGATTTATGGATTCTCTTTGCTGGGTTGATACGACATATGTCAAGATGCACAAGACCGACGATCCGACCAAGCTACGCGGACTATACTATCCCAGCCTGCGCCAATACTCCATCCGCGACTCTCGTACACACAGTACACGCAAAGCCGACTCTCTAACCTCGACACTCTCACGCCACGGTCGCAAAGCCGTGCTCTCACTCGCCATCTACGGCCTCACCTTTGTGCCGGTCATCGGCCGTTTCGTACTACCCGCCGTCTCCTTCCACACCTTCAAGAAAGCCGTAGGTCTCGGACCCGCAGTCGCCATTTTCGGCATTGGCTTAGTACTACCTAAAGCGGCACTAGTGCATTTCTTACAAACATACTATGGCTCGCGTACATTAGTAAGAGAACTTCTAGAGCCGTACTTCACGCGTGTACGGTTCGATGCGAAGCAGAAGCGAAAGTGGTTCCGTGCACGTGAAGGCCTGTTGTTTGGCTTCGGCGTGGGCTTTTGGACAATGGTCAAGGTTCCGTTGGTGGGTGTGTTGATGTATGGCATTGCTGAGGCTAGTGCGGCGTATCTGATCACTAAGATTACGGATCCGCCGCCCGAGCCGAAGCTGGCCGAGGAGTTTGCGCAGGGTCAGATTGAGTGGCGCAATAAGCAGAAGTTTTTAAGTCTACCAATGGGTAAATTGGATGAATTACTAGAGAAGGCGGCGGAGAGCAATTCGTCATAGGATATATGCAAGATTGTCTAGAGTATGATCTAGAGGAAGCAAATATATTAAACCTGAGCCCACACTATATATAATCGAGTCTTTTGGCCGTATTAAAACACACCATTTGTGTGTGCTTTACAGCAGAAACAGGCCACTTATATGTACGGACAGTACTCTTCGTTCTCTGATATCCCTCCGTTTCTTCGTCCGTCTTCCCCGGCTCCGCGGCGCCGGCGGATTCCGGCGGATGTCCTGAAATCCGGTACTTGACCTTTGGTTAGTTCCAAGTCACTAAGAGCTTCTTGATTTTCAGCTGCATTTTTTCTCTTTGTCCTAGCGAACAAAATCGACAGGGCCTGAATTGTGCTTAGGCGGGCTTAGTACAGAACAAGATCCACTGCTAAAGCAGGGATTCTTTTCCCAGAAAAAAAGGTCCCATGTGAACAAAAGTCGAAAGACGGTGTTTGTTTTGTTGCTATCAGCATATCAAACTTATTGTGTTTTCATATCTGTACACATGATATAGAATAACTTGGCAAATACAACGTAGAGAGGTCCATTTCTCAAGTCAGCAGTTACTCTTTTCTCTGCTAGAGCTTATCTTATCATCCTACCTCATAAGCCTACCTCCTTCCGGCCATCAACAGACCTATCTTCGTTATATCATCTTCATCTTTTTTTTTCATATATTCTTTTTCCCTTTGTTACTCCAGTCCTTATTCATTTATTCCTATATCTATAGATCCAGAAGCTCTTCACTTAATGATGGCCGAACCAGCTTCTTCTACCACCTCTCCGCCCATGGGCCTTCCTATTATCGACCTGGATCTATTTCGGTCAGCTCCATCGTCGTCACCGGCCGTCCAGGCTGAATGTGCCAAAGCTGCCTCAGCACTCATAACATACGGAGCGCTACTGGTGCGTGATTCCCGTGTATCTGAGGCCGACAATACCGCTTTCCTCGATCTGATGGAAGACTACTTCGCCCTACCTGATGATCTCTTGATGGCCGACGCTCGCCCCGAGCACGCATACCAGGTCGGTATCACGCTGGCCAATACTGAGCGCCCACGCTGTGCTATCCACGCGCCGTGTCTTGACGTCATCTCTCGCCTAGCGCCCGACCAGCGCCCACTAGACATCTCCCACCACAACCCAGACCCCAAGTGCCGCTTCTTCTGGCGAATGGGTGCTCAACCACCAAAGGACAGTGCCGGCAGCACCGACTTTGCCGCTCTTAACATGCCCAATGTACGGCCCGATCATCCCTCTGTGCGCGAGCGTTGGGAACCGACTATGCAGCGCTGGGGAACTGCCATGCAAGCTGCTGTTAGTGGAGTGGCTCAGATGGCCGCGACGGGCCTTGGTCTGCCTACCACAGCCTTCACCGACCGTGCCGTCTACGGTCCGCATCTCCTCTCGCCTACGGCGTCTGATCTGGTTGCTTATGGTGCCAAGGATACTATCCTCGCTGGCTTCCACACCGACCTCAACTTTCTCACTATCCACGGCCGCTCTCGCTTCCCCGGTCTCAATATTTGGGCGTGCAACACAGGTCGGCGCATTTCCGTTAGTATGCCCCCAGGAAACTATCTGCTCGTTCAAGCCGGTAAGCAGATCGAGCACTTGACGGGCGGCTTGGTCAAGGCTGGGTTCCATGAAGTCATTGTCAACGACGCCACATTGGCTGCCATGGAGCGGCGCAAGACGACGGTGCCAGAGCGTCCGTTGATACGTATCTCGTCTACGTTCTTCTACCATCTTGGTAGCGATGTAGATCTGACGCCATTGCCAGAATGTGTCGACAAGGCACGCAAGCTTAGGGAAGATCGGATTGCGGCGGGCATTGATGAGGGTATAGAACCAGAGTATAAACCTATGAAGGTTGGCCAGCTGGTTCAAGAAGAACTAAAAAATATCGATTTGATGGCGTAGAAAATGAATGATCCTGTCACAAAAATATTAAACTCTATATAAAAGGCAAATATTGAAGATAATTTACAAACAAAAGCAATTAAACGTGATATCTATCCAACTTACACCAATGTATGTTGAGATTAACTACATCTTTTTAAAATCACATGTTCGTTATACCACAAGGGTTAACTTGAGGGTTCAAGTATTCAAAAAGCCATGAGTTTTCGGTCAATGAAAAGGAAGGGGGAATCTTGAATAATAAAAATTGGCAAAATACAAAGGAAAATAGATAGACTAAATAACTGATGTAAAAAAAAATCAAAAGCATAGGCGTTGCTTAGCTAGAATAGACAAATGAGACGAAACTATATGAAAAAGAAATAGCAATTCATGACCGCATAGGATAGGAAGACAACCAGATGAGAAAAGAGTTGAAAGAAAAAAAAAAAAAGAGAAAAAAAGAGCCGCCCCTTATCAACAAACACCGTCTATATTCTTCGCCACACCACGCCACTTATATGACTCGACTTTACCGAGCAAACAACTGCGACTATATCTAGTATCGGTTGTTTCTCGTCGACCGTTGCGGTGTTGCCGTGTACAAATCGTCGTCTGAGTCTGAGTAGTGGTTCACTACCGGCCGCTTGCCCTGAGCTCTCTCGCTCTCACCGCTGCCACTTGGCCGCACGGGGTCGCTAAACGGATCCTCGCTGTCCGAGCTGACCGCACTGACCGCTGCTTGGGGCGCTTTGCCCTTTCTATCGCTAGCTGACCGGCGGGGCGGCGTAGATATACGGGGCGGTAGAGAGGGCAGTGTTGTTGAGCTATCGAAGTCAGACATGGGCGATGGTGGGGCTAGGGCTACCGAGTCGATGCCGAGAGACTTGCGTGCGCTGAGAGTAGCACGGCGGTGGGTGTTGAGAGCCGACTGTAGCTGCTCGTTGGTGTCGATGAGTGACTCCATGGTAGCATTGTCTGGTGCGGGGTTTTCAGCGGCCATGTATGTCTGGACGCTCTTGACGGCGCTCTTGCAGCGGGTTGCGAATTCGGTAATGAGTTCGGAGTCGAGCAGCTCACGTGACTCGGCGGAGGCCACACATTGGCTGAGTAGCTTGGCTGACGTACGGGCTTCTTCGAGGCGCGAAGCAAGTTCGACGGCCGATGGTAGGTGCTGGGCAGCATGGTCGCGGTGGAAGTAGTCGCGGTCTCCACGATCACGATCGCCTCGGTTGCGGCGGCGTGGGCTGGTCTGTTGTTGAGGCGGTTGGCTGAATTCTCGGGCTGCAAAGGCGGGCTGGCCAAAGGGCATCATGGCCGGAGGCTGCAGGGGATAGGTTGGCTGAGTGACAAACTGCAATCAAAGAAAGAGATACGGTTAGCCTGGTGTCTCAGAGATAGATGGTGTGCTGCCAGTTTCAGCCATTCATGCAGCCAGAAACCACGAGGAAAAAGATACAAGCAAAATCAGAGAAGGTGTGATGGTAGGCGCACAATAGCAGGTGGAGAAACGGATTGGACGTTTCTAGGCTTCTTCTGAGTGGAGTCCTTATTGCGGTCGTTGTGACTACGATTTTGAGCGTGACTGTGACTGTGACCGTGACTTTTACTGTGGCCATGGCTTTGACTACTTTTACGGCGTCCGGTATGACTGTGACTGTGGTGATTATGGCTGCGTGTATCGGTCTTCTTGGGAGCAAAGCGAGCAGTAACTGCAGCCTTCCCAGCTCGTCGAGTGAGCTTCTTTCTGGGCTTGGTTGAAGCTGAGCGGGAGAGTTCGGGAGCCGAAGAGTCGGCCGATGAGTCGACCGGTTCATCTTGAGTTGAGTGGTGGTGGGTTAAGGAGTGAAAGGGGTTGCGAAGGGTCTCATAGCTTATTTGGGCTTGGAAAAAAGGGCGACTCACTCCGTATAGGGCACCATCTCCGTCCTTTTCCTTCTCGCGGCGCCACATGGTGACCGCCGCAGGGAGCTCGGTGCCGTCCCGGGGAAACAGCGAGTCGAGCTTCTCCAGCGATTCGATCAGGAGAATGCGGGCCGAGGGGCTCTTTGAGCTACGAAGCAAAGCCTTGGCGTTGGCCGCGAAGTTCTTGTCTAGGTTGCGCAAAAAGTACGTCACGCCCTGGTTGTCGATCAGGATGCGAAGAACCATGACGGCCTTGTATTGAAGCTGGTCTTGAGACAGGAACGGCTTGGTTAATAGCTCGGAGATGATGTGAGCAACCTCGGCGCAGGCACTGGGAGACGATTCGCAAGCCTCGACAATAGTGGGCAGGAAGACGGCGGGATCGATATCGTCCTCGGAGCGGGCGTTATCGGCTGTGCAGAAGTTAAGCTATAGCGACAAGATAGACGCCGGTTAGCTTTGTGGTGATAGTATGGGCGGCGGGGAGCGATGACGTACTAGGGCTTTGATAGCAGAGTCCTCAGGGGAGCCCGATGGGTAGTTGTTGTTTGGCGAGGGCATCGTTATGGATGACCGGGTTTGGGCCTGGCGTTCAGAGTCGCCTAGAAAGAGACACCACAGGTTAGCAAAATGCATAATCAGAGGACAAGACAGTCTTTGAGCTTACCAGCTTTGCGGCGCATCGTGTTAAAGACACGGCTAAAGCCGCTAGTCTTCATAGCTTTCATAACGGCGATGGTGCGTGAAAGAAAGAAAAAGATCTCGAGTGTTCAAAAAGGCCGATTTGGTCGCTTCAGTGGAAAAGGCGAGTAGTAAAGGAAAGGTGAAGGGGGAACAAGAAGATCACGATCAAAGTATGGGAAAAAATATATAGGCAGCCGAACTCCCCAAATATATCTGAGGCAGGTAAAGTGCAGGATTATATTTAGCCGTAAGGCAAAAGGGTTAGAAGTCAAATGCAGTAAGAACAAAGGTTAATAAAAGCAGCAGGAACACCTTGCTTGCGTAGGCCCCTTCTGTATTTGGTTGGCTGTACAACAGTAAAGCAGTTGATGGATCAAGACTGAATTGAATGGCTCTCTATACTGGGAAGTCACAGAAAGCAGGCGGACAGGGGCGTATTCGGCAGTAACTCCACGAAATACAGATGTATGTAGTAACTGTAAGTAATACCAAAAAGAACAAGGAAATACAAGGCAGCAGAAACAAGAAATAAAACCATGAGGGGGAAGGTACAGATATAAAAATAAACACAAAATTAAACTACAGAATCAAGAATGAACAAGCCCCAGGCCAATGCAGGCTACCAAGAATACAATTATCTTTTTAGCGTCAGTCTGGCTGCGGCCACATCAAACAAGCGATCGCCAAGTTACAATCTAATGCAAGAGGGGAAAGAACCCGCTCTCGACCGGCTGGCGCTGAGAAATCCCTGCTTCGAGCTTGATGGACGGTCTTGGCAGCCCAGCGACAAATACAGGCACAAAGAAGAGATAGTCTACGATAACACTACGCTATACAGCTACATACAGATACATTGCAGGCAGCGCCTTGCGGAGGGCGAGTCCAAGCCTACGATCGAGACGATGAAGACGACGCAAGCTCTGGCTTGTTTGGATCCCGGCTATGACGACGACAACCTAGGGGAGACAGGAAAACCCGACAAACCAGGCCAAAGTGGATTCAATGGTGCGGCTCTCTACCATAGATCAACGGATGTGGTTCTTGGGTTTCTCAGATCTTTCATCTCTTGGTAGGCTCCGTTTTCTAGTCTTCGATCAGTCATCTCACCACTTCAAGCAGTCCGCTATCAAAGGCTAATCTTAGACAAGCTTGTTATTGTATTAGAACTAGACTAGCTAGAAGACACAAGAAAAAGGGTCTTTATTTTCATGAAGAGCCATACAAACAACTACGCTATCTCGCCCTATATCCTTCTTCAGTCGCCACAACCATAAACTTATCTTTCTGCCTAGATAGTCCTTCGTACAATGTAGGCGGACTAGTCCTTTGACCGAACAGAAGCTCGGTCCCAAAACTAGTCTTGTTCCTCTATGCGAACGTCGTAAATCAGCAAAAGAAAAGAAATGTGAAATCAAAAAAGAAGAACCCCATGGGCCAGTTCCAGATCTGATCACAGAGTCTAGAAGGAAAATAAGACAGCGATCAGGAAGATAAAAAGAAACTAATAGAGACGCATTTTCCACAACGCACTGGCACTTGTCGCCAATAATCTCAAAGATCAGCACATAACAAGCATTTGAGCAAGAGCCTTTAGAAGCAGGAAGCATTGAAGTAAGAAGCTCACGCCTTTGCCTTTGACGGGAATGCCCCCGAAGATCAGGAAATCACAGCTTCCAAGCTATCTATTTCGGCTCATAGCCAGCGAAATGCTCTTCTTGGCCCCAGCAGGCACAGCAGCCGGGGCTATTAGTCAGACGGCTTGCCCGAAAAGAAGACGTAGAAACAGAGTATATGCCATTCTGAAGCCGGTCTAGGCGCTGGCACCAACTTTGCACTGCCTACTGAACCCTCCACACCTAGACACACCCACAATGGCCGAACTAACCCAGTACGGCCTTTGCTCTCTCTCATTCTCTGGTTGGATACCGTAGCATTATACATTGGCTTAGTGGTTTCTGTCACATAGGGTCCTTCTATTGCCTTCAAAATCCAGCCAAAGTCTCATCGAATGATTCAAGCCTGTGTCTCGACCTCTCTTTTTCTCTTTTCCCCTATAACGTAACGAGACAGCCGACCTATTGTGCAAACCAAGGCGGTTCGCCAACATTGATTTAAATATGCTAGAAGAAAAAGGCTCTTTCTACTGAGGGGTCTTTCTTGTCTCTCCAAATAATTTACTAGGTTAGTTTTGACTTGCTCAAATTCAAGCAAAAGAAAGAGAAAAAAATCGCAGCCAAAAATAAGCCACAACAGTTGACGTATGTTTGAGGAATCCTTGTCTCGTCTTTCACCGGAACTTTAAATCCAAGCCAGCCCACCCAATCAAGTAATTCCATCCTAGCTTTCAACAACTCTACCAAAGTAAAGCTTTCACCGCTCTCAATTCCTTCTCTTCGTAATACAGCTATGATGGAGAGTATTTGCAAACGGCCATGGTCACAAGAGTCACGAAACCTCTTCTACCCCCCTTCTTCATGGTTTAGCCAGTCATGGAATCCGTCATTTGTCTCTGTTTCTGTTGTTTTAAGTGCTGCTGCCTGCCATGATGTAACACTACGCGCATTCTTGCCAAGAAGTTCCTTCTTAACTCTACAGGCTCCATAATGCCTGGACAGGACAGGAACATCAGTTCTGGAGCATAAAGAACTACATATACCAGTCGTACCAACAAATGTCTTTTCCAAAGTATTCGACACTACACACTCTTAGAGACATGAAGAGTATCATATCGGCTGTATTACCGAGCTTTCCGGTCTGCTTGAGGTTCCACCACTAAACAAAATGATTCGGCCATGTTGTTAGTAGTACATCCCTGTTTAGCCCTTATTTATTACCTGCTAGACATATCTGTGTCTACTCTGTAGTGATCAATGGTCTGCGGTTCTCAACCCAATTCTTGACAGCAAGTACAAAGCAATCCGCCTCCTTCTTACCAATCTCTAGACTCAGTGCAATGTATCCTCGTCTAGCCATGTAGAAACCAGCCTCAATCATCTCTAGATGTAGTAAGTCTAGCAACTGTACGTCCTCTTCACCAACCCAGTCACTCGGCGATCTTAATTCATCAATTGCCTTGGCAGTAAAATGGAATACCAGGATAGATCCGCAGCCAAGGACCTTCAATAGCGTTCCTTTGCCGACTTCGTTGAGCCGTGACCTAAGAGTCTCGCCAAAGGCGTGAAGTTCTTGTGCTCGGGACCGTGTGAATATATCAGAGAGTCCACGCGCACCGACCCGCATAGTAAGCACGTTATTATTGAAGGTTCCCGCATGTGGAAGTTTCCTTTCAGCCGTATTCGGGTTACGCGGGTCATATAGAGCCATGATATCCCTCCGGCCGCCGAATGCCCCAAAAGACATACCTCCGCCTATATACTTGCCCAGAGTTGTGAGGTCTGGGGTGATTACGAGACTGCCCTGAATTCCGGAGCCGTCGAATAATCGAGAGGTCATGACTTCGTCAAATATAAGCAGTGAGCCGGCTTGTTCCGTGAGGTCTCGTAGAGTCTGTAAAAACTCTCGCGTGCCACATACACCGCCGCCGGAACCTAGCATCGGCTCGACTATGACAGCAGCGATATCTTCTACATTCTGCGCGAATAACAGCTGTACCGACGCCACATCGTTGTATGTTGCCACCAGATATTCGTGGGGCACGTTGATTGCGTGGACACCACTGCCTCCAAAGACAAACCCGCCGCCATGATAGCCACCCTGAAACACCACCACCTTCTTTCTACCCGTCCAGACTTTGGCTGTAGCTAATGCCATCATCGTAGCTTCCGTGCCGGAATTTGTGAACCGCACGCTCTTCACACTCGGGACTCGCTCGCAAATCGCCGCTGCTAGCTCAATCTCCGCCGTATGCTGGGAACCAAGACTTATTCCATTCGCCGCCGTGGCCATGATTTCTTGTAGCAAGATCGCGTTCGTGTGGCCGTAGATACCTGCTGAGTATTCTCCGAGCAAGTCGACATAGCTGCGGCCGTCGGATGAATTCAGTGTACAGCCAGTGGCCGAAGATATGTACAGTGGAAACGGCGCATAATATAGTGCTGAGCGAGTGTTGCCGCCTGGCATATGCGCTGTGGCTTTAGTATAGAGAGCGGCTGACTGCGGGTTCGCAGCAATATAGCGCTGCTCGGCAGTTTCGTAGAGCTCCTGAAGAGATTGTGGTGTCGAAGACATTATGGCGATGTTAAACTGACCTAGGGTTTAAGCCGAAGTAGGGTTATGCTATGTTGAACGTCATGTAACGGTAGTTAACGAACAGTATAGACCCAAGGAAAGAAAACTCGGCTAAGTAAAAGCCAGAGTGCTAATATGTATTTATCAATAGAAAGAATAGTAAGAACAAAAGAGAAGGCGATGCTATCACTAGTAACGAAAGCAACAAACTCCAAAAACCATTGATCATGCTCCGATCTTTATAGTTGTAGTGCACACCAAAAACAAAAGTTTACTTGTTTCCCCTCTTTCCGGAGAATAGATCTAGGCGACAAAGACAAGGACAAAAGAGAGAAAAACGAGGGAAAAAATGAACCTTGAAGATCTTAGCAACTTGTGGATTCATCGTGTTCCGTTAACAAGTCCAACAATCTCGGATTTGGGATGTCGGGGTTGTTGTTATGTTATTCGTGCTATTACTTCGGGTTTGATTATTCCATGGTGTGTTTTTGGAGACTTATTCCGTACTTGCTAATTAGTAAGCTTTTAAGTGGTGACACAGACCCGAGATCTAGTATCTTCAAACCCGATGTCAAGTGATTATCTTGTTACTTTGCTCTTTGTCCTCCCCTTCGGTTACCGTAAATGTATGGTTAGCTAGGAAACCCGTATTTGTTTGCTTTTTGTTACATGAAAAATTATTGTCCTGAAGGCCGATTCCACGATATATTTAATAGATAAACTAAAGCTGGGTGAAAATTCACCGAGATAAGAGATGCATTACATCACTATAAGACCATATCCAGACCGAAAACAAGACACTGATACTTGTCAATATGTGTACTACACAGGGTTCACCTTGACGCTTGGGGGCACGACTACTCTTGCACACTAGGTACCTTTTCCCACTGTTTGTACCGCATGATAACTGGCCGATAATAATTCGCATCGTCATCCGATGGATCTGAATGGCTATAAAGCATGATACCATCGCTAATAGTCTTCCACGGGTTTACAAACAGCAGACATCCAATGTCTGAGCGCAGTACCTTGAATGGACGGAATATGACATAGATTGTTGGCTGACGTTCCTCTTCGGGACAGCCGTAGCGTTCAACCTATAGATATTACAAAGCATCTTGTTAGCTACCATCATACTGATACATCATATTCATATTCATATTCAAAATAACATACAGCATGTCCCTGGTTCTTTGTGAGTTTGAATGGCGTCGAGGAGCGAAGGGTTGTCGACTTGACTTCGATGATGTACTTGACTGTCTTGTTTTCGAACTCGTTTCCAAGATAGCCTTTCTTCTGTAGCCAGTCCGTGAATCTATTCGTCCGGTCGATGAACTCGAAGTCGCCACGCTCTTCTGGGCCCGTGTAGTTCGAGAGATTCCGTTTGAAGAGTCGAACGATTCCCTTCATGGTGCTGGTCCATGCCTTTTCAAATTCGTCACCGACGTCAAGAATCTGGCGTAGTATCTCGTAGACCTAGTGGTATCAATAAGGTGTTAGCATCCTCATGATATAGGCTAATGTTTTGATAAGGAAGCTAAATATACGACGTACCATTAGTTCTCCAGCGGCGCCAATACGCAGACGTTTATGGACATGCTCAGTAGCTGTTTCTGAAAACAAGTCCGAATACTTGGTCGTTGGCCCGAAAGCTTTGCCCTTGAGACGTTGCTTATCGGCAGTCTTCTCCGTCTCTGAACGTAGCTCAAAAAATCTAAAGCTAGATGCAGTCATGACTAGATTAAACAGACGGCGCTCATCATCCCCAATACGCAGGATCTTTGTGTCCGTAAGCTACAAAGCCAAAGTAGTAAATATCAGCCATCATCAAAAAGTATAAAGAATGTATAGACTCTCAAACTTACAAAAGACTGTTCTAAGATAGTAGTGGATTGGAACCGAGAAACGATTTTTTCTTTCTCGGTCAGGTTGATCATAGTTGTATCTTCGCCGTAACTACATCTGATTCCATCTGGCCTTCGCTCGAGCACAGCAATCGATGACCAAGTATAGGAGCTCAAGTCAATTTCTCGGGAATAATCGTGGTCGGTTCGTCGTTCAAAGACTTCGGGTTCAGTTTCCGGCTGTGCTGACAGTCTGTAATCATGTTCCTCATCGTCACTTGAATCGAGTGACGCGTTCCAGTTTGCATTGCTCTCCAGGCTGTTGGCTATGGTTGGCGTTTGGGGATGACTATACGAGATGTCTTCTATCTTCTCGGGCTGAATCGAGTTATGTACAGCATCCAGGAAGTTATTCGCACTTGAAAACGAAATCGGAGTAGATTGATCAAGTGAAGCCTCCAGAAGCATGCTCAGCAATGGCGCAGATTTGTCGTAGACAACAGCAGGATCGTAAAACTCCGAGAATAGACTATTAGTGCTATCACTTGGATGCACAGCCATAGTATCACGACCACGGATATCCTCGTAGAACTCCAATGAGTCAGAGATTGGCCATGTCTCGCTCTCGTCCAAGTCCGAAGGCTCCTTTTCTGACACGGGTTTCTCTAGACCAAGATCCAATATATCATTGATCGAACAAGTGAACGTCTGCCAGAACTTACTTTTGATAATCTCTGTGCTCTCGGTAGTCACTATATCAATACACTCCAAAATAATCTGGTGTTTGGATGCTTTTGTAGACATCTCGTCGAAAAACTCGTACAGCGATCTTCCAATTTCGGAGTTCAATGAAGAATTTCCCAAAGCCTTATCAAGTTTGGACATATTGCCGTTGATTGAACACTAAATAAATATTAGTTGATTGCAATATTTATCATATAACAGGGTATGACGTACGTTGAGATTGTGTTTGAACAATGGCCGCCCTAGATGATAGACATACTCGGGCTCCTTGAATGGTGGGTAAACAAACTCATGATTGCAGTAGAAGCCTGTATCGTTGTCTTCGGTGCCAACTTCACGCCGAATACGATCCAATGTAACAGCCAGAGTGAAGCTAGTATCTGCCATCCATGCATTCCATTTGCTGCCGAGATCAGCCTTAGTATAAGTAGCGCCCAAACTGCGCGCCACAAGGTATTCGACGGTTTTCTCGTGATCAACGTTGAAATGCAGCGATGTTTCTCGCTTCATGTCCGGGAATTGCGTCATAGTGCAGCGTTGCAGAATATCATCAACTGAATAAGTTTCCAGTGAGTAAACAAGGACCGGTAGGCGCTGGAACTGGATGCAGTACCGCAGCTCAATTAGAGCAATGGTCTGCAAAAATACCAGCGTAACGCCATTCTCTAGCACAGCCTGGAGGGCGTCTTGTACCTCATCGAGATCAGAACGCTCGAAGCGATAGCGCAACTTCACCAACGATGGATCGGGTTCTGTCTGCTTTAGCTTAGAATCTGATCTGTTGCCATCAACTGTCACATTGAGGTTGGAGATATCAAGGCCGATAAACTCCAGCGGGTCGCCATCACTCAATTGACTGATGATGGCTTTGTTAGGTATGGCAGTCCTTATGGTACAGGCTTTGCCCTTTTTTGATGTGCTCACAGTATCGCCATTAGCCTTCAGCGCTAATGTGCACTTATTAGTGTCTAGCACAAACTGTACGGTCGCTCTGGTGCCTTCCTCATAATGCAGACAGTCTGCAAATCGCAGCATCCGATGAAAGATATCTAGGTTGGATTTAAAATCCATCATTAGTTGTCGGTATGTGCCCTATATCTCTAGCTGGTTTCAATGGCTAATATCAGATGTCCGAGACTATTTGGGAGATGGAAATAGGATGAATGATGGTGCCAAATAGCAAATTTGAATGAATCGCTGATGGTGTTGTTGAAGAAGAGAAAGAAGTAAAGAACCAGATTTGGGATTTGGAGATAAAATAATCTGTTGCAGTTGTAACTCTGTTGCTCAGAGTGAACTTATTCAGCACATTATATCACAAATGGATCATTGGTTAGAAATAAAACACATTAGGCAACTACAGGAATCAGTAAGTTTATCTGCCTTGCCACTTATAAAAGGAAAACAGATCAAGAATATGACAGTCTATTTTCTCGAATCCTTATTCACTTTTTGTGATATCTATCAATATATTGATTGGCTTGGAAGATTAATGCCCAATGGCCACAAACCTTTGGCTGCTTATAACTGCACAATTGTTGGTTGTGATCTGCTTTTTTGTAACTATACATGGACAATTAGCCTACCAATTTAGCTAGTGTTATGTAGCTTTGGTAGTTTTATTACATTTATGCATGTATGTACATAAATAAATTTATATTCATTTACATTCACACATAGGACACCGGAGACTTTACTTAGCTGGGTACGTTCAAGGTTTACATTCTAAACAGCCCTTATGACATGAATCCGCAAAAAGGCAAAAGACACAACATCAAGAAAACAAGTTGATCGTTAATGTGAGTTTATAATGTAGTGCTTACTAAATGGTACAAAAGAAAAGTGATATGAGAAAACTACATACGAGAGAAAAAAAAGCTGCAATATGGTCTTTCAACAGTCAAAAAAACCTGTAAAACAAGAGCTGAAGCACAGATATATAAATAATCCTAACAGACCAGCATCGTTTATAGCTAAATTTCGTAGAATAAGCAACATCAAATGCTAAACCTCCTTTCCCCTACCATCGTTTACAGGCAGTAATGAGCAAAAAGAACCCATAGACTTGGCATGACATTGTTGCCCCGCCTAGACATACACGGAGAAGAGAAAGACAAAGATATAAAGGACACCAAAACAAGAATTAAATTCGAGTTTAGGCCTTGACAGTAGCATCGTTACCTTCACTGGCAGGCTTAGGTTTCGAATTCTCTGCCTCCTTGACACCGTCTACACTCTCGTGGCGGTCTGCAATAAGTTCACCAATAACACTTTTGGTCTCGCGGTCAACGCCCTCGACATCAGGATGCGGTGGCGCAACACCGGCCTCGTTAGCACCCCAACCACCTTCTGGGACAGGAATTTCTACACCATTACCATCAACAACGCGGGTGCGGGTTTCGTACCGGGTCTGGAACTCAACCTTGCCTTTTAGGCCCTCAACTACCTCAGGATCCAATATATTTCCATCCTGGTCACGGTATTCAACTTTTTCCTCACGCTGAACTATCCGCTGATTTGAGATCTGGGGGGCGTCAGAGACAAGTGCTCCCATAGGTACTTGGGCGTTATCATCAGCGACAACGTTGGCAACAGCTGGCTTACCGGAAGGAACGGCCTCGGTGTGGGCAGCGGCGTTGCTCGACATTGAGGGATTGGCGTATTGGTCATACTAGCAAGGGAGAGAAAAATCGTGGATATCAGCATTGTGTTTAACTTTGTGAGTTGGTTAGATTACTTACCGATTCATGGAAGGTGTTGCAGTCGAAGTCCCAGGTCTTCCACAGTTTCAGGCTTTGACACTGGCTCTTGGTCCAGACGTTACCGTAAGCCAGGGGAGACCACAGGTAAAAGGCGATAACAGTCAGAACCAGGAAGACAACAGCACCAACCTTGTTCAGGATGAAGTTCCTGCCTTTCATGCCCGGAAGGGTAACACGAGAAGTGGCAAAGTCAAAGATCTGAGCAAAAGCGAAAACTCCAAAGTATAGTGCCGGGAAGTAGTGGTGCAGGAACAGCTGACGCTGCATCAGATAAAAGGGAAAGTAGTGGAAAGCCCAACCTAAAACGGCAGAGCCAACTTCGTAGTCAAACCGCTTGAAAACGACATTCGAGTAGTCATTACAGCTGCGTTGCCAACGGAGAATCGCCAAACCCTTGAAAGCAATGTAGATCAGGACAGACAGGGTAGCGCTGTACCAAACCACAGGGTTACCAATTAGGTAGATCTGGCGGTTGTTGCGACCCCAGAAGTTGATACCACGGCTCAGGATAGGCCACGAAGGAGGACGAGAGTCCCAGGCATGCGATTCAGTTAGTCCAGCGTTTGTCTTCCACATAACAGCATGTAGTTCAAAGAACTTTCCAAAGAAGCCGGGGTTTTGGTAGTTGACCTTCTCCACATCAGCGCCCAAAAGAGGGTGTTCGTTGTGCTCAATGTACCAGATAGCATTTGGTTCAATACCACCACGGGCGCAGGTGACTTCCTGTTGTTCAGAAGCCCATTCCGGAAGCTTGACCTTGTGCGAGAATAGAACACAGCCAGACATGATGTGGATCAACTTGAACTTGGTTTGGATAGTGCGAACACGCTCCTTGGCTATCTCACCGGTGGACTGAGACTTGACGATGTCGATACGGAAGAAATCATTGGCATCACCCTCGAAGCCGTCATAGCCATATGCGGAAACTTCATTTTGCCATTCAGCTTCGGTGACCGGGGGACGGACATCATGGGAGTGCAGGCGGCGGCTAGTAGGCTGGTGGAACAGACGAATAACAGAACCGTGTTTTAGGTACTGTGGCTCAGCCAGGTTATCCCAAGCAAAAGATCCGTTAATGGGCTCGTTGTTGACATCCAGAGGTTGGGTCTGGTTCTCTAGTAGCCAAACGTTGTTTTGATCCTTGTGAGGGTACAAAGTAATTTGCTGCTGCTTCGAGCCAGTAGGATACATCAGAGGGTGAGAGTGCAAGTAACCGCCCTGGGTGTTCATGTGGCGAATAGTGACACGAGATCCCATGAGAACATCAGCGGGGACAGCGGCCATAGCCTTGGAGTTAAGCGTAGCCTGGAACTCGGAGCTCATGAAGCCATCACCATCTCCAGGGTTGACAAGGCAGAGGAAGTGGATAGCAAACATGGCAGTGTAGAAAGCCATGGGGATAACAATCAGGCACAGGGCGCGAGCAGTGAAGTGCTTGAACCAAGTGCGGACGGAGACATTGGCGGTATCACCCAGCAAAACCCACAGCTGGACAAGAGTGAGACTACCAACCCAAGCAATGGTGAAGAGGCCAACCCACTTGATACTGCTAGTAATACCCAGGCCAAGACCAGTCATCAACAACCAAAACCACCAACTCAGGTCAAAGGCCTTGGAAGGGCCAAGCTCATGTTGGTTAGTGAAGGAAGTGAAAGACAAGGCAGTGAAAGCAGTAGCGATCATCAGAGGCGAATCAAGCAGAATCAAGCGAGCCTGGGTAAGAAGACCATTTTCTATAAAGGAATATGCTGTTAGAATAGGAAGAACTGTGAAGTTCAACAGTTGAGAAACGTACCAAATACAATAGCGAGAGCACCCATGACAGCCGTAGTAGTACGGCAGCCAGTAGCCTTCAAAGTCAGGAACATGGTGGGAACAAGCAGGATACCGCAGATAGCGGGGAACAGGCGCATAGCGACATAAGGAACACCGGGCTCAACGTAGTCCTTGCCGATATCCTTGAAGTCAAAGTCACCCTTGAAGCCGGCAATCCAGCCAGCCAGGGCAATCAACATCTTGGCCAATGGAGGGTGGACATCCATGAAAAAACGGCCCTTGATGTACTTAGTGGCAAACCCGCCAAAGCTATGGATAGTCAATAACAGAAGCATAAATTAGGATTGTATGTTGAAGAGAAACAAACGTACTGCACCTCGTCAAAGACGACGGAATCGGGTTGGTAGATACGGAACAGGCGCACGCCAGCAGCAATCAGTGTTACCAGAACCATCCATTGGTAGTCTTGGACCGGCAATAGGAAGACATCATTATCAGAAACGCCCTCCGAAGCATAGGACTTGACAACAGACTTCTTTGATTTGGAAGAGCCGCTCTTGGGGGCCTTCTCCGTAGCCAGTCGCGGAGACGGCGGAGATTTTGAGCTAGACCGGCCCATGATATGAGCTAACCTCGTCTGACAGTATCTATTGTATAGGGTGCAACTAGGCGAATCGATGGTCGAGATTTCAGGGTTTGAAAATGATAAAGAGGCAAGGCAAAGCGGTGGATAGGCAGCTCCGGGGAGAATAGATTAGAATGGAAGCGAAATGTATGCTGCGCAAAAGAGTGACGAGAAAAAAGATCAGCGATACCACGCAAGTAAGATTCACACAGTCCGTTCAGACACCAATAAGTGAGGCGCTAAAAGGAGATGGTGAAGTCGTCAATGCGAGATTTCGCAATTGGTTTCGGAAACAAAGAAAAAGAGAAGAAAGTAGAAATGGAGAAGAAAGAAGAAGAAAAAAAGGAAAAGTACGCAAATGAGAGGAAGAAGGAAGAAAAGTACTGCCTCAACTGGCCACACAAGAAGAAAAAAGAAAAATAGGAACTAAAGTCTAGTGGTGATGCTTCAAAAAAGACAGCTCAGCCTTTGCATAGTGCGTCAGTTCCAGAGGAAGGAGCTGCTCTCACAGAAAAAAGGGAAGGAACAACACAAGCTACGCCATATATGTAACTTACCACATATGCATGTACTATGCCTATAAACCACCTGAGCTCGTAAACCTCCCTTGTCTGGCCAATAGCTATGGTTAAGGTGCTCAGCCAGCTTATGCTCGTTCCATGAGTTCCTTGAGGCCACTCTAGCTTCTAATGAGACCGTCCGGCTGGCTTGCAAGGGTTCTCGCTTAATACTTACTTGGCGTGTGTCTTCATCTACATAGGAAAATATGATCCACTTTTCCGACGATACTGCAACCAAACTGCTTTAATCAGCTAACCTCTGACAGCTGCACCTAGCTAAGTGTAACTACAAAAAAGCCATCTTGTAAAGAACCAGCACATATCACCAATGTCGCTGTCTATTCTCTCGCATCTATTGATTTCTTTCATGATGCACCGTTTCATGAGGCCTTGAGCCCGTTTTCTCACCTCTCGAGAGACATTCTCACCAACGACCGCCCACCCCCTTTTCTCTACACTTTTCGCGATTGTTGGTCCATCTCCACTGCTCAGAGATTCACACTCACACTCGGAGGGCAACACTTTGAAGGTTCCGACATTTCCGGCTCTTCTTGTGTTGTGCTTTGCACTTCATTTTATCATGCCAAGACAATCCTGTGATAGCTTCTCCTTGAGTCGCTCCCTCACAATGAAAACACTTTGAGTTTCCACTGTGTTTTCCAACAACCCACCAGGGGGACGGCTGTGAAGAAAGTTTAGCTTAATGCTGCTTGTCTTCTCCGCTGCTTCTCCCATGCGAAATTTGTTCTTGTTTTCTGTATTTTTCTGTATTTTTAGTTCGGACCTCCATTATGGGGGATCTTCGAGGACCATTAGGGTTTCTCGACGTCTAACGATCCACTAGGGTTAGATACTCGTGATCTACATTAAAAAAAATCGATGAATAAAGAGCCGCCAATCACAGCTGCATAATCACGTGTAGCATCGCGTAATAAATACAAGGCTCTTACTCAGCGCGTTGAGGGTTTATTCATAGATTGGGCTGTAGCGCGCTGTCAAGTTGTATAAGGCTTTAAAGGAGTCATGCTAATTTCACAGTTACGCTAGCCGTATTAGGAAATTCTAGTCACGTGGTGTCCCACGTGACATCGTCGATTACAAGAAATCAAAAATATTTCTTACATCGCAGTAGCAAGGTAAAGTGGGGCACGTATCTTAGGGTTACATACAACCCAAATGCCCCTCGTAGCTTCTATTGTAGCGGGTCCAGATTTTGATTGTAAGGCTGGCAACAAACTATCGCCATATCAAGACGTCTGCCTTGACTTACCTATTGACGTGGGGATTCTATACTCCAACATCTTTGATTTTCAACCTATTTTGTTCCGGTCACTCAAGCTACATAGATAACTGTTTGCACAACCTTTAGGAAGTAACAATAGTTCTCTTATCGAAGAGTCAATAAACGAACTCTGTGTTGTCCACATTCCAGTCACTCCATTGAGATACTCCCTGCATTGATTTTATATTCGCCTTTGTCAACAACGAAAATTGCGTCTCATCTTTGCCTGCCACACACATCTTTCGAATCTCTTTTTGCCCACCACCTATATCGCATATTATCATGGCTGTATTTACTGGTAAGTCTAGTTAACTGTATCGACATCACTGGTAAACAAAGCTAACCATTTCATTATTTTATCAGTGTCGGTCAAGCACCGCGGAAAAAAATACGATGTCGATGTTGATCCCGAATCCACAGGCGAGGACTTTAAGCTCCAGCTGTATAGTCTCACTGCCGTTGAACCGAGTCGTCAAAAGATCATTGTGAAGGGCTCAACTCTGAAAGATGAGGTTATCATGGGAACCGTGGGCCTCAAGGCCGGCCAGTCCATCATGATGATGGGTACGCCCAGTGAAGATGCCTCTGCTGCTCTAACTCGTCCTAAGGAGCCCATCAAGTTTGCCGAGGATCTTGAAGAGCAGGGTATCTCAACTTCCGGAATCCCTCTTGGCATTCGCAACCTTGGTAACACTTGCTACCTGAACTCATCTGTTCAAGTCCTTCGCGCAATTCCAGAGCTTTCCGAGGAATTGGACGGGAAGGTACCCGAAGGCTCTACTGAGCCCGTCAGACAGCTTCATCATAAACTGTTCAGTCTATTCAAGAAACTTGGCTCTAGCAGCCAGACTCCTACTCCTATCGGGTTCCTGACTGCTCTGCGTGAGTTGTACCCCCAATTTTCGGAGCGTAGCAAGTCAGGCCCCGGCTATGCCCAGCAAGACGCAGAAGAAGCTTACTCACAGCTTATTCAGTTCATGAGACAGAACGATTCTAGCAATGAAAATGGAGGAAAGTCTGTGGTTGACAAGTACATGGGTGGTACATTCAAGACTTCTATCTCCTGTGAAGAGGAAGGTACTAGTGACGAAGAAATTGCTACTGGCAGCGAAGATTTCTTGAAACTCAACTGCCACATCACTAGTAGCACAAACCATCTTCAAGATGGTATCAAGGCATCTCTGTCCGAGAAGATCGAGAAACGCTCTGAGAGACTTGGACGTGATGCGCAGTACATCAAAACCCTGCAGATCTCGAGACTGCCCCGCAACCTGACGGTCCACTTCGTTCGTTTCTTCTGGAAGCGCGATGCCAAGAAGAAGGCCAAGATTATGCGCAAAGTCACATTCCCCCAGGAACTAGATCTCACCGAGTATTGCACCCCCGAGTTACGGGAGATGTTAGTCCCCGTCCGTGACAAGATCCGCGAAGTCCGTAAAGATGAAATGGATATTGAGCGTGCTCGCAAGCGGAGAAAGGTGGTTGTTTCATCAGAGGCCCCAGGTCCTAGCACATCTAACTCTGGCGCGGGCGGCGATGTTGACATGGGAGAGACATTCAAGACCGATGCGCAGGTTGAAGAAGAGAAGGATCTAGCTTTGAAAAAGGCCAAGGGCGAACTTAAAGCTCTGTTGAACCCTGAGATGACGGCTGACGTTGGTGCCAACCAGACCGGTCTTTATGAACTGCGTGGCATCATCACTCATCAGGGCGCTAGTGCCGATAGTGGACACTACACGGCGTATGTGAAGAAAGATGCCGTGACTGACCCCAAGACTGGAAAGAAGATCGAAGATGGCAACTGGTGGTGGTTCAACGACGATAAGGTTTCAGAGGTGGCAGCGGAGAAGATCGAGGGTCTGTCTGGTGGCGGCGAGACACATTCGGCGCTGGTACTTTTATACCGTGCTGTGCCCCTGTCTCTTAGTGAGGAGAACTAGTCGGTTGTTGTATGAGATTATGCAAGGCAGCATGCATGCGCCATAGAATGAGAAGAATGATACCATTGAAGTAGCCTTAAAACTATAATTACTGAAAAAGTTGTATGTCTGTCATGGTTTTACTATAAAATCACGATAAAGAAATGTCCGCTATACATGTATAGTATTGTATTATATAAGAGGTGTGCTATTGTAAAATATCGCTATACGCTTCTGGTCATATTTACCTATAGAAAGAGTCTATTATAGAAACAGCATAGGTGTTCTGGAACTGTAGTAGATATCAACGCCATGGTAACTCGGATCATTCTTCTTTCTTCGCATTTCGTTCTTTCACGCGCTCCTGGAAGACGTCAAGCTTGCGCTGAATCATAGCTTGACGTGAATACAGTGACTTTTTCTGGGCCTCGAGTATCTCAATTTGTTCCTCGTAAGATGCTTGCTTATGGGCTGACATTTTCTATACAAAAGTTAGTCATATGATGATATGTATGTACTAGATCGTAGCATGTAAATACCTCTTCGATCTGCTTCTGCGTTTTGAGACTAGCACCGAACAGCGTACTAGCTATGACGATGAATGCCACTCCAGCAGACAAGATACGCGCACGCTGGCGCTGTGCCGGCGTATACTGAGCCAAGATCTTGGCTGCGTTCATGTTTGATGTTGGTGATATGCTTTTAAACCCGATTTCTGGTCTGCCTGGCCGGCTTCTAGACTCAATCCCAATACTCCCTCCACGCAGATGTAGACCGCTGACTGGCCTTTTTAGTGTCACGCTCGCGGATGGTCGATAGAGCGGAAACGCTCTGAGCGCGGGCACGATGGCCTATCCGGCGCTGGCTGATGGTAGACACAGGAGGCAGCTGGGGTGGTACTAGAGCTACTGCGGGGAAGAAAGTCCTGTCAAGGGCCCTCTGTTGTTGCTGGAAGAAGATACTAGATTGCTTGGTAGGTTCTGACGGGCTTTTCTCATCAAAAACCAACGGTCTTGGCGAAGGAGATATCGGAGCGGCTGTCGTTAAAGGAGATGTTGTATTACTAGTGCTAGTACTGGTGGTGTTGGATGCCGGCCAATCGCGCAGTTCGATGGGACTTGGCAGCGGGGCTTGGTGCTGGAAATCAGCGGTAGAATCCGTTGGCGGTGGCACTAAGCGGTTATGCAGGGCAGAGAAGGCACGGCCTAGCGACCGCGAAGATGACGACGATGATGGGCGTGAAGAGGCTGGCGGTCTTGCAGTCGTTATTGATGCTAGATCGGGTGGTGAGGTCACGGATCTTAGTAAGCCAAAAGCCGGCATTTTGTCTAGTTTTCTAGTGGAGGAGAGACACTTTGGCCTCTTTTTTCGGGGTTCTTCTGTCTTCGGTAATTTCGTTTTTGAGTTTGCTTCCTTATGCTCAGAGGATATCCTTTTTTTTGGTGGAGAGAAAGAATACTAAGCCTGTCTTTTACAGTTGAAGGAAGACTGCCTAAAGACTCGTATCGAATAAAAAAATGTATGATATGCTATCATGCACTTTACAAATATAAGAGGTCCGACTTTAGCGAATATGTGATGTCGAATGAACTAGGAGGAGGAGTAACAAGCGAAAAAAACTGCTGTTTTCTAAAAAGTTATCCAGAGTACTAGGCAGACTAGTTATCATGTCTATATGTAGTTAGTTGCTGATGACCCTGCCTTTTCTGATACTACGAAATAGACCATTACTGTCTGTTCATTTCGACCACTGAAACAGACGCTGAAGCATCTCATTGACAGAAGCGCCCGGTTGCCCGTGCGATTCGAGATTCCCTATGTTGTTCTAAACCGTGGTTGATATTATCATAAGAATAGACTGGTATATGGCAACAAAACGCCCGACGGAAACCAATAGCTTTGCTGAGACACTAGAATCAAGTCTGTTGATAGCAGCTTAGCCCTTATCTTTGGCATTGTTTATATTACGGTTCAATTTTATAGAAACGCAAATGTCCCTGCACTGAAAAAAAGCGCCCACTAAGCTTAGGTTATGCCAGTTGAACAAGGTTTAGAATCATGAAGGTTAAATGCCTAGTTGCATCTTAAACTCGACCACCGTTTCGAAGTGGACAATAAACAATCATGAACGATAATGATATTCAAAGACATTTCCGGTTTGGCTGAGTCAGTTGCTTTTCAGCTAATCTGTAATTAGCTACTTCCGATGGGTCATCATCGCTACTGCAGATTAGGTAAGCTCGGTGATAGAATCGAAGCAAGTGATAGTATAGCTTCATTCTAGGAGCACCACAGTCGCCATAATCGCCATCACTTTCACGCTTTTAGATAGTTGAAATAATCCATCGCCTATTTTCACCTCTCACCGAATTCTGATTACTATCTTACTATTGCTTCACCTGCCGATCATCCCTTCAGTCATGACAACCCCGCGTCTGTTTATTGTTCGCCACGGTGAAACTGAGTGGTCGCTAGATGGGCGTCACACCAGCAGAACGGATATTCCGCTGACAGCTAACGGGGAAAAGCGCATGAGGGCAACGGGTAAAGCATTGGTCGGCAATGATAGATTGATCGTACCCAAGGCATTGGTTCACATGTAAGTTTGACAAATTATACAATCAAGTTGAGCTTGGCGAGTTATGAGTGGCAGAGAACTAGCAATTCTTGTGAAACAATAATTACCCCAAATTCAAACCCAGGCGTTTCACCGGGTCCTGAGCAACTCCGTGAGAAACAGCAAGCATGAGAGCTTCAGTTACAGCCCAGGAGAATGATCATATGGAAGATGAAAATTATGACATCAACATTTTTATCCTAACGTGTTAACCTACCTCTAGTTATGTTTCACCCCGATGCCGTGCTCAGCGAACCTTCGAACTTCTAAATCTCGATACCAAGTGCCCTCTACCATGGACACGCCACGGGGCCTCTGAAAGCATACCTGGGCCCTCTTGTGCCGCTCAGATAGAAGTCACACAGGACGTGCGTGAATGGGACTATGGTATATATGAAGGAATCGACAGCAAAGAAATCCGAGCCCGGCATGGCGATCAGGGAATCTCCGATGTATGGGACATTTGGGCTGATGGATGCCCCGATGGAGAGTAAGCATAAGTTCTTCAACTTTATATGAACAACTTTACACACACTCTCGATATACCTTTGCAAAGCTAGCCGTCTGTAGATGGACAGTTGGAATAATTGAACATTTTGCTGACATATCGCTCACAGAAGCCCGACGGATATAACCAATCGTCTCGATAGACTTATTAGCGAGATCCGAGAGCAGTGGCACAAGCCTGCAATGGAGAGTGCCAAGCTCGGCACGACTCGAAAGGCGAACGCCGGGGACGTGCTTATAGTGGCCCATGGCCATATCCTTCGGGCTTTGGCCATGCGATGGGTTGGGGCTGAGCTCAAGGACGGTCCGGCTTTTATTTTGGAAGCTGGCGGTGTCGGAACTTTGAGGTACGTTATATACATACATATATATATATATATATGCATTATGCTGTATGTGGGAGCTTGGATATTAACATGAACTGTATAGCTATGAGCATAATAACCTAGATGAGCCGGCCATCTTTCTAGGTAGCGCGTTTACTGTCGATACTGATGAATAATTGACACGAAAATGGCATACTATTTGCGGAATAGTCACAGATTAGATGTGCTGATGGTGGCATCTGTGATCTCGTGGTCAGCAGGGTGTTTTAAACTAGTAGCTTGTGACTGTTCTTTTACCTGTGCCCCAGCATAAAGTTATGATGCCGAAAATATGAACTACAAGATTCTCACCTTACACTAGCGTCGTTTAGGCTCCGAAAAAATATATTCTTTATATGTTCTTTTCTTCCTTACTAGTTGCTTTACAGGCTACTCCCTTGTCGCCATGCTTGTGAGCCCTCACGAGAAGCCACCCACCTACTCAACGCCGGGTAGCGCTCCTTGCGCTCTGGCCCTATATATGATACAATCTCCCGTAAAGTTAGGGGCTACCCGATGCCGCCATAGCCTCCATATGGCCCGAGGCCTGTTTTTTTTTGTACTTGGTTCTCTTTTGCTACATATACATCTACCCGACAAGATCATACTACCATAGCAAGCAGCCTAGAAATGCGGGACAGAATTGAGACAAGGAAACAAGCATGGTGGTGCGGTAGTACCTCAAAAATGGCTGTGCGTCTCTCTGTAACTCATAGAATCCCTATACGATGTCATCATAGTGACAGAGCTAGGTAATTCAGTGACCCTATCTCGAAACGAATCAGAATCACTAACCCAAGAACAGTAGCCGATGCCAGCTCGCTTGATGTATTGAAGAAAAAGATGAACGAGTGCCAAAGACCAAGAGAGAGTAGGCAGGCTCAGGAATATCGTGCATCTTTTTATTAGACCCGTTCTGTCTGCCCCATCCCCACTCAACCGCTAGCTTCAGGTCCGTAGGGCAATATGGATCAATCACCCATCTGGCACTATCTTGTGGGTTTAACTACTTGATTATGGCAGTCAGACCTTGCGAATGGTAGTCGAGTAATACTGGGCCAACACCACAGTACATCCTCATTTGTTATATCTTGTTATTAAATGAGCCAAGATCTGCCGGTACTTTTGGCCATGGAGATGACAACACACCCTGCGCAGCCGGTGCTATAGAACCTCCCAGCACGCGCATTACACATCTCCTTGGCGTTGCATATCTATTACTGTCTTGCCTCTTAGTAGGTCTATTGCCATGTCATTATTTCACCAAGAAACAAAATGCAGAACATGGAAAAGGTCTGTGGGAAGGGGGTGTTGTTATTCACCTAGATATATATCTTTGTATAAACGTAAAAGAAATGGCCTAGTTTACATATAACTTACCTATCCATGGAGATAGCAGAGTCTAAGGGACGAAGAGATGTGAGGAGCGATATATCAGACGGACCATCTTGAAGAGCACACTAGCTCTCGGAGCTCCTATATCAGCCTGAAATATTGACTATGGGGTTTTATTATAGTAGTACCACTACGACTCTACTGGCAGCGGTCTTTATGCAAGACCCAGCTACCTGGATTTTGTCGAGCGATGCCGGTGAACAGAAAATCACTAGATAGCCTACTTTTTGTACGAACTGGACATGAAAGCAAAGGAAGAAGGGAAAGAAAAGAAAAAAAGACAAAAAGGCAGGGTGCGCATGATTTGCGACTTGACTTGCTTATTCAAGCGTTAGTTCGTTATCATACCCTTTTTCTTTATTGACCTGCCCATAGAGACTGCGGAGACGGAACCAGGACTAGAACCAGGTAAAAAACCAGGCTGTTAGGCAAATCATAGGCCGAGTGGTCTGGAAGGGGAGACCTAGTCACCACAGTTGAGAATAGATACAAACATCCCAAGGAAGAGATACAACAAGGACAAGGGAAATCTAGAAGTCATGATCCCCTTTTCTTCCCTTTCTTGGGGTACGATAGTTGAGGTTCCCCTTCTTCTAGGCCCAAAGGTAAAGATCCTGTTCTATACTATCAGATGTGCCCGTGGTTCCGGCTGTAGTTGACTATGACTGCAACTGTCACTATAATAGGGCAAGGTAGTGGTTCTGGATAGTTAATGTATGTGTTGGCAGGGTGTTGGGAGCCATGAAATGGGCATGGAGAAGAGGGAAAGGGAGTAGTGAGTGGTTGCATTGTGAGTAAGACAACAAGAAAAAAAATAAGGAAAAAAGTCCATCTACGTAGCTATGTGAAGAAGATCTAATACCAAAATATCGGCCTGATGCAAAAAGGCCTATCCTAGCCTTTTTCTTCCCATTTTTATCTTCAAGCCCCTGCCTCAGTCGACCTCTTTTGGCCGATGTTATGGCAGCAAAGGGAAGAAGAAAAAAAAGAAGAAAAAAATCAAAGACTACTATGGCAATCCCAAGCTTGCCTCAGAGTTCCACTCGCTATCCAAAGACTTTGATCGAGGCCGAGTCCAACCCATCCTAAACCAAGCTCTTCCTTCTCATGGCTAGAAGAGACGGTCAGACCTTTTTATTTTCTGCTGGCCTTTTTACGATCTATTCCCTTTTTTGTTTCTTTTTTTATTTCCCAAGATGGTGTCTACCCCCTCCCCTTGTTAAAGTCCGAGCATCTGAACCAAGCGTGAAGACTTGAACACCTGGTAAACAGATGTATATACTAGTATCCTGTCCTATAGTTTTCTACTGGCAATAGAGAGCAAAACCTCCGACAACCCGACAGATGTGCACACCCCCTCTCCATCTACAGATATCCGACTATTCATGCCGTTAATCATAGGAACGAAAGATGTTAACAGCCAGCCCCCCTGCGAACCTAAACCGATGCAAGAAATACGCATCCTATTGATTCCTTTTTCTTCACCTCACGCACGACAAGACATTGCCTAGAAAGCACTTTCTGAATCAAATATATTGATTTGATGAGGAAAGCCAGTCTCCTCCTTCCACCCCTCGTAAGAGAGAATCAGTTTGGGTAAGAGATACAAGGTGCAGGATTTCTCGTACGATCCAATACCGCCAATGATCCCGGAACTGGCAAGAAAGAGAAGAGAAGATAAAGGGCTCGAGAGTTTTGTCTAATCCAGATCAGACTATCACGTATCTGTATACGCAGAGTGGCAAGACATTACAGCTAATCGTATTCATGCCATTACCGTATTTTTCTTGTCGTTCTAGAACATTGAAGACTTTAGGGAAGGCTAGTGGCCTGTACACATATCAGATTTCGACCAAGGACTACACTAGATATGGGATGTTTTAGTCAATAACTTCGTATGGTCTAATGTGGTACAGATGGGCACTGTCTCCCCTTCATTCTGTCCTTTGTCTCTCTTCTCTCTACCCGTCTGCCTGCCTTGGTTGCCTGTCGTCACGATTAGTTGGTTGTATTTTTCGTGGGTAGGAAAGTGGTACAACGGGCCGACGGTCGGACCACAGACCATAGATTCTGCATGTCTTCTTGCCCGAAGCTAATATAAAATGGGGATCACTCTTTACAGCTGGCAGATTTTTTTTTCTTGTCTTTTATTTTTACCTTTTGGAAGGGGAGGGGGGGGGTTCCTTTTTCTTCTTCCGACTTGGATTTTTAGTTTCGGTGGGATTTATAACCTCCGGGATGGGAGAGAATAAGTGCCATGTGATCTACCGCGGTCCGCAAGTTGGCTAAAGAGTGAGTACTACTTCTTAGTACCAAACTAATAGCTACTTTTCTTCTAAGTCTCGTTCTTTTCTCAACGCTAAGTGATACTGGATTTAGGCATGGCCGATGTGTGGAGTCTTTTTTTTTTCTTCCGAAGGAGGACCCAAGGAAGGCCAAAGAGAGAGTGACCGGAAAGGAGTCATGATATACACTAGTCAATATAGTAGAATCCCAATAAATAGAGCTTAGCTTTGAAAGATATAAAAATAAGAACAGAAAAGTACCAAAGGCCTTGGAAGATCACTGCAAAGGAGCAAATAATAAGACTAGCTCCGATAATGAGAATGTGTACGTACACGACTAGTGTTAGTACAAGCCTGTTTTTTTTGCAGCTAACAATGGAAAGAAATACTTCTACGGCGTTCCTCGCGCCGGCTCTGAATCGGATCGAAATCTCTGCCAAGTCAACCGGGGAAAGCCATGAACCGAGCAGGAAATCATGATAGGATAACACTATGTCGTTTAGAGCTTTCGCTGTAGGATTTCTCCTTGTCTCGTTTACTTTGTCTTATATACGGTAAACATGTATTATGTATTTTATATACATATAACTAGTAAGAAACGATATATGGTATAAAGGGGGATGGTAGTGAACTACTATTTTATTTAGTAAAGGTGGGTGCTATATAGATGGAGCTTTCTTTTGTTCTGCGTATTATATTACATAGTTCCATCAATGCGGTGAGTATTCTAGTGAGTATGTACATATTAGATGGTCTGCAATATCAAGTTTTCAGTAGAGAAAACAACGAGACGGTTTCCTATACACTTGTAATATAACTATGCACCCTTCTTTTTCTTGAGCCCCTGTTTGTTTGTTTGTCCTACCGCAGACTTCCGCCCGAAACCAAACTAGGGCCAATATCTGAATAAACCTTTTCTTTTTTTTTTTTTTCTTTTCAACTTTTCTCCGCAAGTTGATTGAAAAGATTACACTTTGAACTACGTATATGAGGAAAATACGCAAAGTAGAAGAAAAAGAAAATCCCCGTCCCCAAAATTGTGCCCTCACCGCTTCCAGTTTACCAAATGTACTTTTTTCCCGGCAACTCTTTTTTTTTTCTTTTCTTTTCTTTTTTTTTTTTCTTTCTACTTTTCATCTTCGTCTAACCTTGGGATGCTAAGAACCAGATTTTCAACAAATGTGTCTCCAATACTGAGACAGCCTGCCCTTTCTAAAGAAGAAAAAAAAAGACAGGAATATCAAGTTACTAGGTTCGCTAAAAAAGAAAAAAGAAAACCCCCAGACCTTTTGTCTCTATGTTGTGGTAGGATACAGCATAGCAAACAAATATGACCACATCTCCGTGTTTATATGCATTGCTCTTCTGCTTTGACCTTTTTAGCCCCCAAACATCGGCCATGGCAAGAAGAAGAAGAAAAGAACAAGAAAAATTGCCACGAGAATTTTATATTGCTTCGTTTTCCTTCTTCATCTAACTTGCGATATCCCAAGTAGAGAATAACACCAAATTTCATTATCATCCTTAATTTCCGCAATTCCATGTAGTAAATCATAAATTTAGGCAGAAAAAAAAAGAAAACCTTTGTAAAATATATATAGATAGGTACCACATTGACCGTACATGACAAGCCCGTCATGTTCCACTACATACTATAAAAAAAATAAAAAATAACACTCACATACCCATGAAATAATAAAGAGTTCTCGTCGTATGATGAGAGTTTCACGTCGAAAAAAGGACGTCTTTTTTTCGAAATACAAGTCTATTTCCAGGCTGAAGCGAGTGTGAAAGTCAATTCACCGATAGATCAAGTCTACATCATAATATAAAATAATATTCAACATTTGCATCAAGAAGATACGAGACGAAGATAAAGTATGCGAGTACAGGAAGAGATTTTCAAATAATCAAGCAGGAGTATATATCAATTAAAAAGAAGAAAATCAAAAAAGAAAAAAGTCATAACATCATCAACAACCTTTTGTCGGGATCTGGCCCATTGCCGTGAATAGCCGGGCAAAGGATACAGATCTGAAGCCAGTTGTTTGTTTTTTTGCTTACATTTGGCAAAGATACATCGAAAAAGAAAATACAAGATAGAATCGAAAAGGATAAGCACACAAAGAACACGCAAGAAACTTAGACATTAGCCAACCAGCCAAAAAGAACACTGGCTGACAAGTCGTCAAACAAGCTCTCCCGTAGAAGAAACCAAAAAAAAACGGGCAAATAACGACAACAATCGACCAATGAAAAGATATCCAAACAGACAAAACAGGGGGAGGGCAGCAAATGAGAGTAGTCAAAACATCGTAGGGCCGATACTCTGTACAAAAGAATGGGGGTATTATATCAGGCCGCAATGCCGCGAGGCAGTAGCTATTCTTTTTGAACCAAAGACGTAGGAAAAAAAAACATGGAATAAAAAGAGTAATAAAAAAGGTAAGTAGCAAAGAAAAGATGGGGGACGTTATCGAGAAGAAGAATAAAGGTGAGGCCAGCTGCGCATGTGTCGGGACGTGAGGGCAGAATTAAACAAAGAGACGAAGCAAAGGAAAAAGATATAAGCCATTAGATGGGAGTTGGTGAGGAAGTCTGAGGTTAGCGGAAGCCGCCACGGCCAAGGCGCTGTAGCATAGAGCGATCCATATTAGCCGCGCCGTAATCATCCAAAAGCATGTTGATTTTCATGACGGAGGGGGGTGGCGAAGGAGCAGGCGAGCCAGACGAGTTGCTGCGGGGTCCTGTGATGAACGCCGGCACAGGCTGAGAATTTCCAAGAGCCGTATCACTGCCATAAGGTCCAAGCAAGCTGCCATTCATGGTAGGCGATCCAGTACGGCTCACATTGCCATTAAAGTTCATGCTGGTTTGATCGCGTGCGGTGTAGTATGAAGTCACCGACGGGGGCTTTCCTTGCATCTCGGCAGGAGACCGCTGAGAAGGCTGCTTGTGGCGAGACTTTGAGCGGCCATCGATGCTGATGACAGGCGGCATTTGGCGCTCGCTGTCGCCAGAAGATATGCTGCTGGAGCGGCGCTTGCGGCACACGGGCGAGTCGTTGTAGTGTACCATGCCTGGTTCGTGGTCAGAAGGGTCCTCATCATTCAGACCCTGTGACGGGTGACCCTGTGACGGGTATGTTCTAGCGCTATATCCGCTATAGAGGGCACCTGAGCTATTCTGTTTCAGTGCTTCCGCCTGTCTTAGCGCATTGCGTCTTTCGGCCTCGGCTGCTTCCGCCTGTCTTTGCGCATTGCGTCTTTCCGCCTCGTCTCTGTCTGCCTCCTCTCTTGCTAGTTTCCGTGCCACTGCTTCCTGTTGCATGAATTCTTCCCGACTTGGCTCGCCATACTGAATTGGCTCGCCATACTGGGTTGACTCACCATAGTATGGCGCTAAGTGCCGTTCTACGTTGATGTAGGCAGCCTGGATACCGATACCCATAGTAGACGAAACTGGTTGGAAGACACACTCTTGGTTCATGCGGGAGCAGTTCTGGCAACGTCCTCCAGGGGAGTTGGAGAATCCAGAGCAGCGAATCTTAATGGAAAGGTATAGTTAGTATGTGATAGAAGGTGAGATGAAGAGGTGGCGGAACAACATACCTTGCGCTTTCTGCAGTAACGGCAGGCAATGGAGGTGCGCTGGCGTGGCGGCTGGCCGGGCAAGGGGTGTGCTAAGTTGTAGTCGAGAACTTCTGGCCGCTGCTGCTGAGACATATGCGTAGCCTGAGGCTGAGAAGACGGCTGAGGTTGAAGCTGATTGCGGCCTGGTGCTGGGGGAGGCGCCCCGCGATAGAACGACACGTTGGGATCGGAACGCATGTGTAGTGGTATCTCATGCGAAGCAATAGAGTGGCGATGAGCAGGATCGTGGCTTTCGCTGGGCCGAGTCTGCTCGGAGCCAGGGCCGTTCAGCAGCGTAGAAAGCTCTGGAAGGCGAGTCTGGCGCTGTTGAGCTGATGCTGATGCTGATGTGCCATGCGGGATCGAGCTGCCAGTAGAGTAACGCTTGCGAGAAGAACCTTCGCCAGCCTGTTGGCGCCCGTCATAGCCGCCGGAATAGTAGCTCATGATGGGCAAACGAAGAGATGAAATGTACAAGAAAAGAAGTCTGTTGTAATGATATCACAGAATGCTATGAGATAGCCAACCAAGAGAAGAGGAATAGGCAAAGAGGCAGAATGCTGTCTTGATGCAAAAGAAGCCTTGATGAGCAAGGGCAGAAGCAGAGTATTTATATTATTCAGAAGCAGATGATGAGTGGATAGACAGCAAGTTGCGGTTAGCCAATCAAGGAAGGAAAACAAGAGAGAAAAGAAGGCACTGGGTGTGAATGAGGTAGTTTCTCTGGCTGGCTTGTTGGCTGCTTGGAAACAAGATAATTCGCGAAACTGAGGGAAGGGACGGGGGCGTATTTTAATACTTCTTGGGCAGCTACTGTAATAGTTGGCCTGGTTGATAATCACTGTCTCGCAAACAATCTTTCACTTCACTCCATTGCTTTGCTTTGCTTACACCACTGGCAAGAAAGAAGGCATAAGCAATGCTTCTTTTTGCTTGCCTTTTTGGCTTGTCTAGCTTGTCTAGCTTGTCAACCGCAGTCTCATTCACAGGGGAGTCATCCTTCCACTGCCCCTTGTTCGTCCAGCCGGTGGAGGGATAAATGCGTGATTTGATCGATCCCGTTCTTGGGTAACTAAGTACTGAGATGTTGTTTCCTCTTTTGTGTTGTTGTCTCTATTTTTCCCTTACGCCTGGGAAGGAAGGAGCTGGCCTAGTAATTACATTATCCTGTGAAAAAAAGGATTGAAAATAGTACATAGAGCACATAACAAGGCAGGGAGTCCCTTTTGGGAGTAGGGTGTTGATAAGCGCCCATCTCTCCCGTTTTGAACTATGCACATAAGTCTGTCTGATTTCTATATGTCCACGCCCTATGACTATCCTCGGCCGGTATGACATCAATAAAAGCCGATTTATTGTTAAGCTGGCTGGCGTTCTCCAGTCGATAAAAGGCCGTTGATATAATCAAGTCACGATGCAGAGAGCAGGCTATCCATGGCTCCACATCTTTCGTTTTGGCTGGCTTACGATATGATGCTTTCTCGTCCAACAGAGGCGTTTTCCTAGGGCTTAAGCCGGTGAGGAGGATTGGGCCTGTTGTTGTCTTGTCGTGTTGTTTTGCTCGCTTTTGTTGCAAGTATCTGAGCTGACGAGCAAAGCATACTGTGTGCTCAAGTACCTTTTGTCTTGTTCTTGTCATCTTTGTCTTCTTCTTCTTTGCCCATCATGCAGCGACAACGCCCCCTTGAGAACTGGCAAAGCAACTAGACGGGTCAATGGGAAAAAGTGGTGTTCAAACTCGGCAAACGAGAAAACGCACGAAGCAACAGACACCCATAGGACAAGGAGAGCTGGAACAAGGGTTAACCACCAGCTTTTTAGCCATCTAGGGTTAAGGACGGCCTTGAAAGCGATAGTCTGAGCACCTTGACCAAGTCAAGTCCATGACGCCGGTGGGCAAACGAACGGCCCCAACCACATATTAGAGAAAAGCCAATCAGGCAGTCTTCTTAGCGAGGATCCTGGGAAATTGGACTTGGAAGCCAAAAAGCTAGGCAAATAAGCAGTCGTTTCTTGTTCTTTTTATCTTCCATACCGGACTGTTGGTCTTGTTGAAGGACAGCTACTGGTAGAAATACTATGTGGCTATGGTATATCATCGTTCTCGTTCTTTTCGTCACAGGGCTCTCTCATGCCCGTGTCCACCGTTGCGAGCATTCCTAGCTCTATGAAATACATATAGCGGAAGAGAGAAAGCTTGGGCTGGATTTCCGGTGCAATGTTCAGCTCGTTCATTCCTTTCGCAGCAAACATATGTAGACCAAGAACCAAAAAGTCCCCTCTTCCATCCGAAAAAAAAGCAAGAGCCAGAAAACCCAACGGCGAACTTGCTGTAGGGGCTGCAAGACAGGCATAGAGAAGGTGTTTACACAAGGGATAAACAAACTCAGGCCGGCAAAGCTCAGACGTGCGCCAGGGCCAATGCAAGCAAGTGGCTTGTATCTTCTTTCTCTATCATCCGACTGATGTCATTTATCCGCTGGCCGGGGTTCGTGCTGCCATAGGCTTTGCCATCCATAAAAAAGAAACAGAGAACAGCATAAAAAATGACCCGAGCGTTAGGTCCGCTTAGGTCGTAGAAAGAGAAGGGAAAAAAGAAGTGGCCAGCCCGGCAAATAACGGCCATTGCAAGCGAAGTTGCCTGCGATATTCTGCAGGGTCCGAATGGGCCGAGTTTGAGTAGAGTTTACATGTAGACAGATAGACGAGCTTGATCTCTACGGCCTATTGTTTATGTAATGTTACGCCATCTTCGATATTGCAGTAGTCGTGCAGGCGGTATGAGTTCCTAAAAGAAGAACAAGAGAGAAAAAGAAGACATATATTCAAAAGGTGCACACTAATGCTACCTTGAGCAGCAGAAAGTGCATTGCTTTGTAGCCCGTGACTCAGAAAATACAGTGCCATTTGTGCATAAGGAGCTTAAAGCGAATAACGAGTGATGCCTCGTATTAGACTTTGATGTTGGGTAGATATTACAGACCCTCTGTTTTCTACCACCACGACGCTCAATATAGGCATGTCATCTAAGCAGAACAAAGATAAAGGGGAATGGCAATGTCCTACTTTTGATTTGATATATCTGCATATTCTAATGCTCCAGCCGAGCCGTTGTTATTGTGCTGTACAACACATAATATATTATGCCTGACCATGTACTATTTTATACAATGCCAAGTCTCATTGGAAGATACAAGTGCAACGATAGGTTAGCCTTTTGCCTTTCTTCTTGTCCTTGTGTTTGCTTTCCCGAGCTTTATTTCTTCCGTGTTTTCCTTGTCGTCCACTGCTAAGATCTTTGCCCCGGTGCCTCGCCTCACCGCTATTTCCCACGTTTCCCTTACCATAGAAACAAGCTATTGCAAGAGCCCAAGACAGATGCAGTCACATAAGTACGACCGAGCATGCTATGTAAGTAGTAGCCATCGCGGAGACTGTAGTAGCTAAGGAACACCATCGTCGATGTGGAGGCAAAGCCTTATCGTTGTTCTATATGTGATATTCAAGTTACTGGTATATGATATTACGACCAAACGTGGCTTGCAAGTATACTAAGCGCCCTATATGGCTTGTTTCCAAGCACTAAATAAAGATAGAGCAAAACGCTGGTGACGTAATGTTTCCCCCGCCCACAAAGCAACTAGCCTGTAACAAACCGAACGCAAAGGAAAACATCTCGCATACTAGCGACAGTCAATATTAGGCTCATCTTTTCTTCGCTATCTGACTACTGTGTGTACTAAAAATGCACATAACGTCCTCAAATAGAGTATATTGTATACGTGGGTGATGCTGTGGCCTACGAAGCACGACAGCCCTCCTCAAAGATAAGAGACAAGAGCAACACGCTCTTTATTTTTATTGCCCTTTTCACACATAGTCTTTTCTGGCAGTGTTTATGATTGGCCAAGTCTACGAGCCAAAGACAAAATGACGCCAGTAGAGAGGACATGGTGGCTTTGTTTGCAATAACGGCCTCGTGACTGGTTTTTTTTCTGTATGTACATACATATATATTGGATAATAACCAGTGGGTGATTGGGCTATGGATGTCTCGCTTGGAGTCGTCTTTGAGATAATTTTCAGAGTACACATGCATTCCTCGTGATTTCCTGACTATTGCCTTATTTCTTATTACTGCGTAGCAATAGGGCTCCATCACTGACAGTCTGTCCGTATTCTCGGTGTTTTTTTTCTCGAGGTCGTAGTTCTTATTCTTTAGTTCTTTTCGTTCTCTCGCCTACGGGCCTTGCCTTGTCTGGCCATATACCGGTAAGTCAACAAGGGAAAAGAAATAATAAAAGGTTGAAGGAAGGATAACCCCCCCCCCCCCCCCTAAAATATGACTCGTTACTATACGCATATGCGCACAAAGCTAGGGAAACAAAACAGCCTGCTACCTATTCTCGATTTATCCACTCCCGCAACCGATGTGACTGAAACATGCCTTTTGTTACGGCAACCAACTACACTTTGTGCCGTACCTCGATGGTAGTTGTTACGTTGGCGGTCTCTTTGTTAGCCCGGGATGGACAGCTAAAGTTTTTTGTCTTGGTTTTGTTGACATTAGATTTATAGCACATATTTATTTTTCCAATATATTCGCTTCACACCAGCTATAACAAATCACAAGAATCTCTTTTATTAGCGCTAGGCCGTCATGAATTGCACGGTGAAATTATCTTACGATTATTAACATAAGCCTTGGCATGGCATCGTATAAAGGCTGGCCCTTTATAAACCCTAACGATTACACAAATACAGGCAGAAACATATTTACTTTTTTTTCACTACACTTATTGTTCCATATCAGTTCATGCAGGTCATCGAACATCTCAAACTGCATCAAACTATCAATCCTCGTCCTCCAAAATGATAGGCCAAACCCGCAAAAGACAATAGCAGAATCGAACAGAAAAAGAAACCATATGTCTATATGTATCTGTAGACGCTGTGTATAGTAACATTGGAATAAGGCGTGTTTGAAACATTCATATAATGCGTTGGCTAGCGGCTGGGTTTCCGTAAGCTTTTAATTCGCTTCGTATCTTATGTATTATCCATAGCCACATGTATTACATAGCTTGTGGCATGAAGGGCAGATGGACGAAAAAGGAAAAGAGAAAGGAATGCATAGCAAAAGATTGCATGAAGCTTTGGTCAAGGTCCGATATAGTGATTAGAGTTACATGCTGCACTCCTAGAAGTATTTCACGATCTAATTTGCTATGTATTTTGATGGCCACTAGTTAGATCTGATATGCAGTGTTTTTGGGCTTGACTGAGACCGCCAAAGGAAATTTATGCAGGCAGTCTACCAGACGACATAAAATTACAAGCTATAGCTTCTATGCTTGATTATACGTAGAACAAAAGTGGAAATTTGCTGGGTTTGTCAAGTATAACATCATTCTTTCCATACTGCCATAACACCAATGCCTTTTGATCTTTTCATAATTGTCTATTTTTATTTCTCCTTCTCCTGCCACTGTTGGAGCGGGTATTTGTTTCTCTTCATTTCATGTTATATGTACATCTTGGCCGTTTCATTCTAGTTCCTAGTCGGCCCGTGGAACGGTAGGGCATTGAGATACATTTTTGAAAAGAGAAGCTCATTTCTTCATAACCTCATGCACTTGGCTATATAGGGAAGAGAGAGAAAACCTAAGGCTGGAAGAACCGGCCAGGCTTCAATCGAAACAGCAAATAAGCTAAAGATCTTCCCTTCTGTGGTTATGCAATAGCGGCCCTTGAGTTCGGTACGGAGAACGGGATGATACTACATGTAGATACAAGATGGTATACAAGATGGGTCTTGACCCCCTAATAGTGCACGGAAGGGGGCTGTATGTGTTTTTTTGCCTGGCTTCTGGCTAATTATTCATCTTAGCGAACGGTGTTTATATAGGTATACGGTTCAAGAATCAGGCTGCTCTGAACTTGAATATCTGGGTCTAGTATCATGATATGACAAACGGACGATCAGACTAGTGCACAGAGAACTCGGCAAATCAGAAACTGATGGGTGTGGGCAGATGGTTGATGATGTAGTATAAATAGAGGGGGTCAGATGGTTTTGTAGGGTTGTAGCGTATACTATACCGCCTGATTGTTCTCCAGACCGAGTTATACATCACTATAGCCAGTTAGGGCGTGATGCGTATCTCTTGCATGGGCGCAATAATTGCTCGGGAGCAAGAATGTCTAAATTGGGAAGGTACACAAATTTATGCACTGGCCTGATGTACCTTTTCAATGGTATACTTCTAGTACTCTCTACAGGGTTAAGTTTTGTCGTGGGATCAGCGTGCAGATCGGTCTCTTGCAAGTAACTGTTTATTCTCGACATGTACGCGGTATTATAACTGTACTATACACTGTATTGACAGATGTCAACATTATCATTAACAATCCCTTGTTTATTTCTATAACCAGGAAAATGATCATCATCTAGAGGCCTTAGTTGACTAACAAGAAGGACAGTGATGAAATTTGTTGCGAGATGTTGAAATTGTGCCTATCGGCAAATTTCACGATATTGCTATAATAAATTGAAACTATATGCACTTAAGATCTGTTTAATTCATAGCTGTGTGTATTAAAATACCATATATATTTCAAACTAGTACCTAGTGTACATCCCATTGGTAGCGATAACAGCCTCACAACGATTCTTCATAGAAACTAGGAGTTCATGAAGGTACTCATTGCTAATATTGTCCCAAGCCTCTTGGACTGCATTTCGAAGTTCCTCCAAGCGAAGAGTCTTGGAGAAGTTCCTTTGGATATATAACTTCATCTCATGCCAATCAGCTTCGATCGGGTTGAGGTCTGGTGAGAAAGGTGGCCAATCCAGGACCGTGATGCCATGAGATCGAAACTCTTCCATGGTCTGTCTCGCTTTATGGCAAGCAGCATTATCTTGCATAAACTCTAGACTCTCAGGCTCGAAAGACTTCATAAACTCCATGACTCTCACTAGCTCTTTATATGACATTTGTCGACCCTCTGGGCTTGCACACACAAACTCAATTAACTCATCAACTTGGGCTGGTGTAAGTTTACGAGGTGGGCGACGAGGGGTCACTGGGTTTCTCATGGCGTATTGGACTTGTCTTACTGTAAGATGAAGACCTGAGGCTACGGCTTGGGTGGTCCATCCAGCATTGTTCACAAGGGTTTGAACCTCTAATCGAACATCACGAGTAGTATTTCGTGAGCGTACAGAGGTAAGTGAATCATTGGAAATTTCCGCTGTTTCTAGTGTTGGCGAAGGGGTTCGAAATTGTTGATCGTTTGAATGGGACTGTGCAATCAACAACTGTTGTCGAACTTCGTGGTATTCTTGCTGTAGCCCTTCATGCTGGCTATTGAGCTGGTTTACTTCTTCTGCATGTCGTTGTTGGAGCTGTTGGAACCGTTGCAGTTGGAGCTGAAATTCACGTTGTTTACGTGCCCCCTGGCTTCTGAGATCTTGGGTTCTTTGGGATATGTCTTGAAGTCTAAGCTCTAGATCCGTTATTGTAGACATAATTAGTAGTTGTATGGTGGTCAAGTAGTATAATAGTCAAGTTGTATAATAGTCAAGTTGTATAATAGTCAAGTTGTATAGTAGTATATTAGTATAATGGTCTGGTGATATATTTGTATTGTTTTATAACTGTGTTGTGTTATAAGGAGAAAAAAGGTGTAGAAGGATAACTTTTGTTCAGAAAAGCGGGGAATTTTAAAAGTGGGGAAACTTGAGTAGGTACATGTCGAGAATAAACAGTTACTTGCAAGAGACCGATCTGTACGCTGATCCCACGACAAAACTTAGCCCTGTATATAGTATATGCTAATACGGGAGACGTACTCTTTTGACGGGATACATCGACATAAAAAAATACAGCGAGAGCACAAACAGCCCGCTTTTATTATGCATTTTGGTGGCCTAAATAGGCAATAATTGCTCCCGAGCAATTATTGCGCCCATGCAAGAGATACGCATCACGCCCTTATTGCCACTAGAAGGCCGAGTTCTTATCTTGGCCGAACCCAGCGGCCCGCAGTCCTGGAACAAATGTTTGTTCTTTGAAGGAAGGAAAAAAGCTGAAATAAATAGATTGTTATTTTATTAACACTTTTCTCTCCGCTGAATTGCTCCTTTGGAAGGAGACCAAGGCTCGTCCCGCTGCCGGACCATGCTATGAAGAGAATAAAGTCGTCTAGGGTCAGAGACAACGTTTAAGGAAAAAAAAACTTGCCACGAAAGGTCTGACTTCCGAATAGACCCTAGCCTAAAGATCAAGGCAGAGCTAATCTTTTCTACTATGCAGCCATGTACAACCGTGCAACTCGACCCTGTGTTTGTTCTTCACTGATCACGCCTTTTCTCAGCTTACGGGCTTTGGGACCTAGAACACCAGTGATATCTCACTTGATCTATCTCTGTATAAATAGCATAAACGAAGTATAAAACAGGCTGGTCTCGCATAGCGGCCCGCGTCAACACCAAAGTTCTAGTGGCATAAACCCTTTATTTACGTTGTTGTTTTTGACACTTGGAGAGCAAATATAAGGTAGAGGGGAGAGACTAGAGACTACTAATCCCTAAATTCCTGCGTCCTGCTAGATTTTTTTTTTTTTGGGGGGGGGGGGGGGGGGGGCTAGGGCCGTATAGTGATGTCTGCGTTCTGTATAACTATAAATACAACAATATATATCTACCCCATAGTATATAGAGATATCAGCTATGTAAAACCCAAAAGGTCTCTCGACACCCGCGCGAGTAGAAAGACACCGAAAAAGAAGACGCCGGCACACATCATCAAGCAAACAGCTATTTGCGGCTGTTTTGTCTTTGTAGGTTTGGTTAGGACTGCCAGTTTGTCTGATCAGTAAACATTGGTTTCTCTTCTTCACCGGTCTTTTGCCTCAGTCTTTGTTATATATATATATATTTTTATATGCAGGTCTAGGGTGTGGATCACGACAAAGAAAAGACGAAAAATGAGGTGAGGAAACAGCCCTGTCTAGACCTTTTATCTCACATACAGATATGTGCGGTAACCGTCCCTCTTTCTCCCTTTGCCTTTATTTGTCCTTGCAGATATCCTCCCTTCTTGCCTCTTGTCCTATTGGACGTTTTATCAAGAAGAGATCGCGAGCCTCGTTTGCTCGGCAAATACCTTAACCCGACAGTTTCTCTGCCACCGCACGGACGTTTGCTCAAAGCAAAGTTATGGTTTATTATCGCGTGCCTAGAGAGTAGAAGTTCCCCAAGAAAGTGCGCCACCTTTGCCTTATGTGCCTTGGACATATAATTCACCGAGTCGGGGGCTCTTTCTTCATCAGGGCAAACAAACGAGCAATGAGGCCTGTTCTTCTCAATGGTTCCTGTTTGACTCAGAAGGCCATTTAAAACAGCGGTTCACCGACCGGGACGATTGGAAGCCGGATATATCCTCCCTCCTATACACGTATTTGGGGGCGCTAGTTGGACGATGCTCTATAGCACGTACTAGTACCAGTAGTTAGCGAAGCAACCTAATTATTCAGGGCTTTGTATTACTTGCTCTCGCTCGAATTCCTGTTTTGAGCGGCAAGCTTCGGGACACCTGCCAACAAACGACCAAGCAGCAAGATCCGAACGAGATGAGACGGACAAATATACCATTTGTTCTTCTTTTAGTAGTACCGCGCAGCCCAAGCTCCCCGGTCGAGTTCCCGCCTTGATATCGTCATCATATAAGTAACATGCCTGGCAATGTGTCTCTGTTCATCCAGTGACTTTCTTGCAGGCAGGATTCCGGGAAATAATGGACTAGGGTATTCTGTCCGATCTGGTATAAGTCCAGATATACATATACATACCTGGTAACGGCAAGACGGAAACAACAGATATTAGTTACCATCTTCGTAGTGTATGTATACATTTGATAAAGCATGGCGTTCGGCTACTTGTCTATCCGAAATAGAATGTACTTGTGTTCTATCAGCATGCCTATTCTGTCCTAAATTAAGAGAAAAGGAAACTATCATACTGCCTTGCTAAATTTCAAAGGCCTTCAATAGCCTACTGGAAATTATATGCTTAAACTTCTCCATAGTCACACGTACATATTTCCAAATGTCAACCTTTGGCTAAGGATTCTAGGGGCTTGGTCTTCTCGCAAACCTAGCAGGAATGTTTAGCCTCAGTTGATACATAACATGCTCATATAGACGGACTTCAGATATTTATCTTCTAATGTACTTGTTATCCCTTCCCCTTGCCCCCTAGAAAAAGGCGTCGGGAAATAAAAAAATACTTTTCCCTAGACTTGGTGTCTCGTTTCCTCTTCTTAGATGTCCAAGGCATTGTAGGGGCTTATCGCCATATGTCTTGTTTTCTTGGGTTTCCTCTTGCCTTCCGCTCCCTTTCCCGCCCAAGGGTAGCCTTATCATGCTTGATAGAGGTGAGGCCATCAGATGGTCTAGATCTCTCTGCATCGTCGCCCTTTTATAGCATCTTTCACATATTTGGTAGCCTACGCCTCATCCCAGAGCCTTTTAGCCTTGGTTTACCCCTTGTTATGTACTTGTTACCACCGCTATACATATGATAATTCTCCCTAAGAAACTCACTCCAAGGGCCCAAACCGCTGCCATATCACTTGTCATAAGGCTTCATAGCGCCTTTGAGAGTAATTTATAGAGTCGAAGACATCTTTTAACATAAAAAAATAAGATAAAAAGCATAGTAATATCTCCAAAAAGTAGTGGATTTTTTGTTAACTTTTTCTCTAGATGTCTCCTATAAAAGACAAAAATATACAAGCTTGCAGGCTTAATGTCATTTTAGCATTAGCATCGTTACTAGGGCTTCTTCTCCTAGTTCATCCCGATTCGTCGGATTAAATGATGGAATGAACGTAGCGGAAGGATTTTGACTTTTTTGGGGCATTTCAAGCTAGACTAACTAGTTATAGGTAGCTCAATGCTTTCATTTAAATACATATATCTACTGTGCAAACCCTAACCCTACACCAACTTGCTGTGAGAAATTATGCCCATCAAACATGATATGAATCTTAGTTCGAAAGACGATGTCTAACCTCTATATGTATTTGATCATTTATCGAGAAACAATATGAAAAAAAACTAGCGCCACATGTCTTCGGATATTCCGACATGAATGTCGCCGTCTAAGGGAGAGATACAGCAAAAACAAGGCCTGTTCTCTGTGTTTCTTTGTTAACAGTGTGCCCTTTTATTATTTCTATTCTTCTTCCCATGTCTGCCTAGGTCTCATGTTTTCGACTCTCAACGCTCTGATATAGATTCACCACTAAAAAGAATCAGATTGTATGTGTCTATGTATGATTCCCCTAATCTCTGTTGCCAATTCCTATAAAATACAAGATGCTACCACCCTTAACCGGCTGAACGATCTAATACATCATGTTTCCATGTAAAGTCCTTGACATGGTATCATTTTTATCACCATTGATTTGTTATTCCTGGCTATTCTCACCTACTCACCGCTGGGTTGAGGTGAGGCCTGCCTCTTAGAACATCATGTACCATAACGGGCAACGCAACTCTAGTACGCACTTTTTTTCCAGACAAAAAATGATGACTTGATATTCAATATTGCTGACAATATAGATAGCTTATCTTACTACCATACATTGTGACATGGCTTACTGCCAACATAGCCTCATTATAAACTGGCATCTTAAGGCCAATAAAAAACAGATGGAATGAGCCTCACAATTCTAGGCTGTTACTTTTTTTTTTTTTTTTTTTTAATTCATTTATCTTATGTGGCTGTTACTTAAGTGTGAGCTAAAACTTTTCTGCATTGAATATGACCATAACTATACAAAAAGGTTTACAACTAAACTAGGATATATATGTACGTACATGTCTATGTACTGTCTGTTACCCTCAAAATATAGTATTCTGCCTTTTCTTCCATCTGTGCCTTAATGTGCCCATTGAATATCTATATATGTAGATATTTAGCCTAACTTGTCTTACCAATTATGTGATTTATTAGCCACGTTAAACTCTCAATATAAAACTGGGTCACATATTGGAAGATATGACGTTCATCGATATATTATCAAAAACTCATACCCTATGAATAAAACTTTGCTGAGAAATTTTCCCAACAGTTCTTACTGCCCTATGTGTGTGTATTGTACTACAAGATGGCTTATAGATCTCAATTAATTCATGGCTCATTCTATGTCGCATTCTCTTTTACCATTACTTTATCTTTATCTTAATCGTATTTATCTTGTATTCCGCACCAAGATGACGAAGGTTCTTGGTTCAGACCTATCATGTATTAAGACACATATATATCGAGGGTTCATTTCTGGCCGTGTTTTGGATATAGACTAACACTATTGTCCATTGAGGTAAACGAGTAGTACCCAAAGAAGGAGTGATCTTCTTGTGGCTCGTTTGTGTTAAGTGATAGTTGCGCTACATCGCTCTAAAATGAGAGCTACAATGAACTAGATACTACGTTTACCAAGACAAAAGACGTTGTACTATACATGTTTTCTCTTTACCCTTCCGCCTTGCCTATTATTTCCAATATTCGACTAGTAGCGCCTACTATCAGGTTTCCTACTTAACTGGAATCAGAGGTAGGAACTGAGAGAAAAGGTCTGGATTAAACTAGCTCTTCTATGGAAACAAAAACGTCAAGCCTATATTAGCGATCTGGATTTAGTGATATTTTTGGTTCTTCTATGGTTCTATCCATCCTAAAGGAAGATTTAGATCCCCTAATATTTCATTATTTTCAAAATAAAATTGTACATTTTTCGGTTCACCTCGAGTAATATACAGATAGTACTGAGTTGGAGATTAAAAGGAATCAAAGCCTAGACGTTCTCACTCTTTTGTTTCTGTTTTCTAGTATGTATATACATACTACATATATTCAAACAATGCTAGCGTTATAGCTTCAATCTGTTACTCCCCCCTTAAAATACTGTCCGTATATAAAGATTAGCGTGTTCGAGATCGAAATGACGAATGCCTACCCCTAGCCCGGGTGGCAATGTATCACATGTATCTGTACATGTGTCTCTGAAGCCCATTTACTTATATAGGTCAGTTGCTTGATAATATATATATCCGAGTGATGACAGTGGCTTATTCCGTGTGCCGATGAGAGGCGTCCTTGAGGATGAATCTGATAGTATGTAACATCAAAATGCTTCTATGTACTAATCATAGCCAACAAGAGATGGTTTAGGGAAAAAATGGGTGATCATGATACTACATGTATACTAATTTTAATGATGATGGGTGAGCCCCACCTTCCATAGAAAAGCATTTACACTAAATGACTTATCGGCCAGCTAGTGGTTAGCTCTAAGTAGTTGCCGTCCCAGCGCAACGGTTCGTACCCTAGCCACCTCGGCGATCCGACCGAGAGATGCTAGATTTAGGAAACAAGGAAAAATAATGCGAAAGAAGAGACGGAAAATGAGACCAAAGAGTATAAAAGGTAATATCCATTATTGTGAAAAATTTAGGCTCGTTGATAGTGGATCACGTGACGTGATAAACTATAGTAACACACAATGTGAGAGCACATTTTGAATTTTATCTGATGAGAAGACCTCTTTTCGGTATTGTGGTGAATTTAGCAACGATGTGTTTCTCAGTTTAGTACATTTACGATATTAGCTATATATTGACAATTATGCGTTTAGTAACATGAGATATACATGTATATGTAACGAGTTAAACTAGCAAGCCTCGAGAACTAGAAGAAGAATACCAATAGCTTCTTAGTTTAGTAGCCGGAGCAGTTTCTACACATGGGGAAATCCTTCCCACAGGCAACTTCCGCGATGATCATCACTAGGCCCTCGGGGGTTTCCTCTTCGGATTTTCGTTGTCCCAAATAAGAACAAAGACGCAGATGCCTCCGCTATTCTGAGGCCAAGTGTGGATGGCCGAGAAGGATGAAAGAGGAAAAGACGAGAGGAAAAGCTCTGTTCGTTTTTGGCTAAAGTTGAACATGCTCCCCCTTTTTTTCATCTCGTGCTGTATTGTTTTTAGTGAGATGAGTTTCGGACAAGAAGAAGGAAGCAAACGGGAAGAAAGTAAACCAAAGCTACATTCAAACGTATAAATAGTATCAGAAGCATGACATTGGCGGTTGGAAGAAAACAGAGTAAAGCTGTAAACAGAAGGCCTCCCTCTATGAAATCCCATAATTACAAACGTAGCTGGATATGGATGGAGACTAATACAAACTAGCTACATGTAGCTATAATATGATATACAGAGGAATTTGTAGTTGATGAAACTTGCTTGTTGCTGTTGTAGCCGGATAACAAGAAAAGTAGAGTTTCTTTGTATTTTTTGTACACATGATCATCATTCTATCCATCTCCTTTTATTCTGGGAATGTGATGTGATTGTGGCTAAAGCGGGCGTTATTTTGGGGTATAATTTTTCTTATTTCTCTTAACTACCCTTTTACAGAAAATATTGAATATCACCTCTGCACATAGATTGACGGACAAAACTTCAAGAATAATATCAAAATTACTCATGTAGATACTGTATGTAAACATTACATATATTCAATCTCCGTATATCCGTAAATGCATATAGTGAACACTCTGTATTTCTCCACTTGAACTTGTTTTTTTTCTTGTGCTTGGTCTAGGGGGAGGGGTGTCTACAACATGTATAATAATGCATAATTATATGAATATATTTTTTCCTGCGGCAAGACTTCATCACGTGAATGCAGGAATATGTGCGTTCGTTCTTCCTACCCGCCAGCTCGTTGATGATAAGCCGTTTTAGTTTGGCTTGCTACTCTGTTTATTAAAATTTCTTTTTTTATAGCACTTCTCCCCTGTAAGATACGGTAGGCTTAGCGTTTTCTTTTCTCTGACTCTTTTGTTATTAAACCATGTGGACTTAAGGATGGCTATACTAATAAAGGGATGGGCAAATGATAACGTCTCCCTTTGGTCTGCTCATTAATTCACTTATATTACACGCTAGTAGTAGTTCAAGTGTCGGATCTAGAAAGCAAGAAGAACAGAGAGGAAACAAAGTGACGGTTCTCGCTGCTAGCATTTTAGTGCGGCAACATGTTCTTGCTCTGTGACTTTTATTTATTTTCAAGGTCTACAGGGCGCCTCTAAAAAACAAGGTATCTCTATTCTTTTGTCATACGCGGTTGTTATTCGAGCCTAAAGGAAAAAGGGAAAAGGGGGAGACTTCGGTGGCCTACTATTAGTTTGTTTGTTGTACTAGACCATTGATCTTCACATGGGAACTAGGAAGTCAGAGATGGCGCCTACAATTAGGTCGAGTGGGAGCCGAAGCTCTAAGTTAGGTTGGCCCTAGAATGATAGTGTCTATTGGTTAAGTCATGAATAGGGAGAGAAATAAGACAGAGAAAGAGTAAGGAAGAGAGGAATAAAACGAGAGAGAGAGGGGGAGAAAGAAAGAAAGAGGGAGAAAACCAACCAACCTACGAGAAACACAACTAGGACTGTTGGCTAGTCCCATGGGTTCATTTGGAGCGGATAGCTGGCTAGCCTGAATGGAGGGGGGGTGAATGGATGGAATCGTGCTAGCTAGAGGATGGACGGACACGGGCTGGCTGGACGGGCGGGCTCGGTGAGGGAAGGAATTTCATGCATTCTGACATCACCAGCGTTGTGAGGGCGGATAGTGATTGGTTGGTCTAGGCCCAATGGTAAATTGCAGACTCAAGCCCAGATATGGCTGCTTATTGCTACAGTTGCAATATCCTTCAGGCTGGGGCTTACAGACTCTGTACTGCCTGCTTTGCTCTGTTTTGTCTTAAGTAGGTCCTGCAAATGGCATTGAATTGTAGTAGCACTGAAAAAAAGGAAAAGAAAAGAAACCTCAATATAACCAAATACAACTATGATCTTATGGCCGTATATCCGGTACTAAAATCAAATCACACCGCCTATTCCCAACACGTCCTCTACATGTATATATCTGCACTTGAGCTAGATTCTGACTTCATTTGGGTTTTCATATTGTGCCGAGTTGATGGAAAAAACATCCCCCCCAACAAACAATTTCTTTACATTTTTGGTTTTTAGTAGTACATGTAATACTGTAGCTAGTCATATCTTCAGTATATTCCTTATTTTACCTATTTCCATAGTTATATTGGAATACCGATATGTTGTATGAAGTAGATACAAACATCTACTAGATGTTACCGAAGCAATAATATACTAATAAAAAAACAGATGAACTTCCTGGCTGCAATACCTCAAGGTGACATTTCTTTATAGTTGGTGATTCTTGCCATGGTTTCACTAAAGAGGAGAAATATATAATCACCTATAGTTGTAGCCAGAGCCTAGGTACTCTGGACAAGATCCTAGGCACTTCGGTGGGAGCAAAGCGGATGTCAACTATCCTGTATAAGACACAATTCCTCACAGTTCTCCTCTTCCCAAAACCCGATAGGGCAACCGCCCATCAAACCCTGACCATGCCTCCAGAGCCTAACCCCGGCCAAGCGCCAAACATCGTAATTTTCAGTAGAGAATAGGAGACGAACAATCAGCATGTCCCCACCGGGATGTGAGAAAGTCACATGACCTATCTGCATGACTATAAACAATAAGAAATAAATATAGTTGTAGCCAGAGACACATGCATAACCATGGCCTGACTTTTGAGCCCTACAACAACCTATTTCTTAACAAGCCTAAAAAATTAGTGAGGATGATAAGGCGTCGTTTTATAATTCAAGTATAATTTAAGATATCGTCATCATGATTAGCTGTGTTTCGCTTTTATTATATTTTAATATTTTTTTTTGCTAGTAGTCGGTATCACGTAGTTAGTATTTCCACGATGTAGGATATAGTTGTATATTCTAGCAGACTGCATTGTTATAGAGAACAATGTCTGATGTTCAAAGTGGCTCATTTGCTTCTTACTCTCCGCATATAAACAACATATGATTCTACATAGGCGAGGTCTTTTACGTTTCCATTTAGCTGTAACATGCTTTAACCGGCCAGTGCTGCACATACTAAACGTACAATTATGTAAGTATATCTATAGATATATTGGGCATCGTCATCGATGAGCCGAGGAAAGTACGACCTTGGGCTCAGACGCAACACAAATTCCTCTTCGTGGAGAACCAGAGAAGAAAAAAAAAACAAGCCTGTCCAATAATGCAGCGGCAACTGGGCTCTTATTGATGTTGTAATTGTCCACTTCTTAGCCGTAAACGAGCCACTCCATCAACAAGAATTTGCTGCTACGCTACCATTTATGTTTTCAAGTGCTGTAGCTGGGGTCTCATATAGGTCGGGTTCGGCCCGGTCCAGTGTGATCTCGTTCGTCTGGATCAATGGGCTTATAAACATCTATTGTATGGTATTAACTGTCAAGGAAGCTCTTTTAGAATAACGTAGATGTAGCTAGAGACTAAGCTACTACTACTGTACTCGCTAGTTTCATATCCTTCTATATAGAAGCCTAAGCCCAAACCGTCTAGGTTTATTAGCCAGGTCTCCTTATCAAGCAAAGCCTTTGTTATTGACGAACGTTGTTCTACGGCCCGGCCTGAAGAAGCCAGGAGGTAAACAAGGGCCTAGGAAAGAAGAGATCCACATCTCATGGTAAAATGATTGAAAAAAAGCGTCTGTGGCTGGTGAACAAGGTCGAAGGAAACTTCAAGAATCGATGAGGAGAGCTTCGTCAACGGCCAGACTGGGTAAGCAATGCGACTGGCTGTTGTTCTTGCTCCTCAAATCGCCAATGGGCTCAAATCTGATAAAACAAAGATGCAAATTGACATCATTTATTTCTACTATAAACCGCCTTAGCCGAAGTGGTGAAGGAACATTGACGAATAATAGGAAGAACGGAAAAGATAGGCTTAAGCGAAGACCAGTCGTTCCTTTTCCTCAGTTTGCTGCAAATTAATAACAACTCTAGCCCGAGTTACTGATTATTTTAACTAATGGGTTTATTTATCTTTGTATATAACTAGTTATATTCTCGGTCTATTGCTACCGTTTTGTTTCGTTCATCACGGCCCATCTTGATTTTCTTTCAAGGAAAGTTTTTCGTCAAGATACATGTAGCTCATACCAAACTTAGCGTAGTAATATCATGACGTAGCTATATATATGATGCACACAGAATCGTGTTCCCATCATACGTACATGAATCCTGAGAACATGGGCTAGACTCTTTCTATTTCTATAATGGATAGAAGAAGTATGTTTGTAGAATAGGTAGTAGAAGATTGGAATAAGGCGCGCGGGCTATGATGTTACTTATATATCAGTCATTCCTTGATAGTTATTCGCCTCTAGTTTAGAAAACAAAATAACTTCCATCCTCAATGTAACTCCAAGACGGTGAAAGGTCACCATAGAACTGATAGCTAATCAATTTGTTTGGAAGAGGAATTGCTGGCCACTACGAAACGCGGATACACGGAGTTGGCCGGTGAAGCTCTGCCGTATAGTATTTGCATCACTTGTGTCTCAAAATTTGGGTACGCCTGTGCTTATTAGACAAATCTACATATAAATGTACTCTATCGCCCACGTTGATAGCCCTCGCTGAAGAAGTCGCTAAAGCAAAAAAAAAAAAACTACATGGTATACTAGCAATAACTCAGTATGGTTATGCATCTTGCCCATTGTAGTAAACACTATAAAATTTATTTGCCCTCTGACTTGATCTTGTTCGAAGCTTCATGCCTTGTCTTTTTTTCTTCTTTTTTTTTTTCTTTTTTTCCTTTTCTTTTTCAGAACTATTGAAGAAAAAAATACAGGAGTACTGGAAGAAATTAGAATAAAGAAAAATATCAACAAAATGAGAAGGGAAGGAGTGGTGGATGGTTGAAGATGGTTCCTTCCCGCATTGCCGTTGGCCTTTGCGCATCTCTCCTTCTATTTTGTCTTTGTGGGTTTTATTTTTCTCTTGAACTCCTTGACTATAATAGTATAGTGTTTGACCTAACGTAATTACTATTATATTCTTCTTTATTTCTCTCCCGTACTTATAATAATGTTTTATTTCATCATATTATTTATATACTGGCTCTCGTGAATTCTTGGCTTTTCTTTTAATTACTAAATCACGAAATTCAACAGTGCTGTGAAGTGGCATCTATTGACTAGTGCAATATCCCACTTTTTTTTTTCTTCATCCGTTCATCGAGAAAAGAAGCCGTTCTTACTTGATCCGTTCGTGCCCTCGGGCCCTGTCAGACTCGGACTTGACCATGGCTTCTTTGGACGTCGGCAGATTATGGTAAGTGCGTTTTCCGAGGTTCAGACCAGATCGAAATGTCGTCTTATATAAATACCTGACTAGTTTCCTATTTTGTTTGGAATGTTTTACAATACACCGTGATATTAAACATGTCAAGTTGGGTCGAAGATCTCAATTAATTTGCTTATATGTATTTGTGCGAAGGTTTAGTTTATAAAGGTTTGTAAAGTTTGGCAGCAGATTAAAGGCTTAATATTACGAGGTTTTTCTTTCCTTTATTAAAAAAAAGGAAAAAAAAAAAAAAAAGAAAAGAAAAGCTTATTACAGATAGGTGAACACAGATTGATTCCTTCCTCAAAACCGATCCCGGCTCGCACGTCCCTCCGACCATCGCATGTCCGCGATCGAAATATTTTGCATTCATCTGTATGTAGCTGTCAACACACCATTGAACCAGAATATACCTACACTATGGTAGCATTGAAACAAGAAGGTCGCGAGGAATAAGAAAAATAGAATAACAACTTTGAGCAGAGCGGGCCTGATATCAACGGCCGGTAGCTTGGCTAGAACCCACCTTCCTTCCTCCCCCCTCGACCTTGCAACTGCAGACAAACCAATAGAGAACGGATATTCATGATTCCGATGAACAGGATGATTGCCTAATAAGCGGCAGCGGCACAACAAGCAACATAGTGAGAAAAGTAGATCAAGACCGATGGTGGTGGGTAGGTTTAGAAGGCCGGACTTTCATTATATTCAATACATATGTACACGTATATGACTTCATAGTATCAAAGTATATTCAGTTTGTGGGTTTCTGGGTTGTAGATTATAGGTTTTACGTCGCTACCTAATTATTGCCATGATATCTTACTAACATGCGTGGCTAAGTCTCACCTATATTTTGTCTTGTGATCCCAAGCAAATCGCTGCGATTTCGGCCACACCCTCTTTTTCTAGGTATATCATTGTTGATGTTGTATTGTAGCCTGGCAAATGCAGCTTGGTTTCCTTTTATCATTGTATCTCTCTTATAAGAGAAGTAAGATATAGTATATCAGTTCCAATCGGTTTCCATGACTGAAGGACTCTGTATCTGTGAAGTCGATAAGCACTAGGATGTGTTGCTGAACATGGCCTGAAGAAACAGTAGGGCCTCAGTTCCGAGTAACCTTGCCGCCAAATTGCTGTTTAGTGGTTACCTACAGATAATTGTACTAGACAAGATATTTCATTTTCCATCGAAAACATAAGTTCATGTGAGTTGCCGCATGTATATGAAACTCACCGCTGTTCTCATTAAAATGCAAAGAAGCAACCCCCAGAGTATACTATAGCCAGTCCTGTGTTTCCATTTACTTGAAAAATAATTTATATAGAGTTATATAACTATTCAAGGCTATGGTATATCTAGTCAGCACATGTGGTTTGTCAGTCTCTTTTTATTATTTTTACATCAGGTTTATGCTAAGGCTGTAGTTATATATGTTTATGGTGCCTCCATATATACATATAACATATAATGGGGGCTAGGATTAGTATAGATACGTTTTTTAGGCAGCCCAGTTTAAGCCTAAGTTCACTTTGATACTTGCAAAGCTTAGATAGAGATAATCGAGTAAGTGGTACCGCTAGCCGCCCATATGAAGTGGGATCGACGCAGATCGAGAAGTCACTTTGAGAACCATCAGACCGCTGTTTCTTCTCATAAAAGCAATTTTTTGTATTTTTAAAATCTGTATATCATGTCCCCGTAGTGAAGGGATAAATATGAACAGATACATCCATGCTCACATAACAGAGGCCAAACAAAACAGAGCATCTCCTCTCCTGGCACCTTCAAAAAAAGGAAAGCATGTATCAAATTTTCTCGCCATCTTGAAAACAAAGCCACCCGCACAATCTCTTCCTTTTGATCCACAATAACGTCGGTTAGTTTTCTTTTGTGGTGGCTTTTTACTAACGACTACCAGTATTACCATCACCGGCTGTGTGTGTGTGTCTCAGTAAGCCGAACCACTAGAAGATTTGCAACAAATGGCCTGTTTATTTATATCTGTATAGGCTGTTAGTCTTTATCCAAAGGTGATATATGACAATGGCAACCGTATGTCATCCGCTACCTACACACCCAATATTTCCTTAATAGACCAGTACAACAGAGAAAGGGATGCACGGCAGCAGCCAGTTTTACAGATATTTGGTTGGTCATGTATTTTGTCTGTCAGATCACTCGCACTAGTTGTCCCAAACATTAAAGAGAATTCCGAGTCTCGGTGTTTCATTTGTTCCCTTCCTCTCTTTTTCCTTCTTTTTTACTATAGTCAGATTATTCCACGCTACCCTACATCATGTAGTATTGCGGTGGTTGGAACGCTAGAGTCGCAGTGGCTAAGAAAGACTTGAGGTGATCTGAATTATGCAATACAGTGGATGGCTGACTCGGAAAAGAAAAGAAAGTCCTTGCCCTCTACCACCAGAAATCGGGCATTGTGTAGTCCGCAGACAGCAAAACACCACGAGGTGAGTTTTTGCTCCTACTGCTTATCACCTCTGGTGCACTTTTAGACACCAGGCAACAATGTTATAATTTATTTTCTTGGGGTCAGGCTTTTCTATCAAGTATTAATTTCTTATATCTGAACTGTGAACAAGTACATATATCAAATAAAAAATGTAACATATGTATACGAGCAACAAAAGGGTTTTAATTTTCCCTGTTCTTTATTCTGCTTCGCCCTCACATGGATATGGAAGACTTGATCAAACCAATGGACATCGAGAGATACAAACGCTTTACAATCACATAAAACCACATTTGTTATCACTGCCATCAAGCAAAACATGTGACCAACCCTCTTATGCGGGTTCAGCAAGCCGGGTCCATCCCAATAAGCCCAAAGTCTTTGAGTGATCTATTTTCTGTAGATGTGTATTTTATGCCCGAATCGAGACCCAAGTGTGAACCAAACTTGGCTTTTGTGATGTGTTGGCGTCTGCCGTGCCCCAACATGACAAGCGAGCAAAGGAGTATTTGCGAGTCACAAGACGCGAGAAAGACGTAGCAGTCAGATAGTGCCGTTAAGAGAAGAAGAATAGCGATAACAAGGCTGTGTACATATGTAGGTATCTCTCTCCTCATAACCCTAGCAATGTGTCCTAACCACCGTAACAAAATACTGTAGTTTTGATGTACAACGATGTGTAAGCTACTTACATGAAACCAACCATGTGGTCAACAATGGGTCAGGTAGTAATAAAGCTGTTAGCCTTGCTTTGTGAGCAGCCATACAATCTTAGCACTATAAGCTATATTATTCTACATATCTCAAGCTATCAAGACACCTTGTGTCAGGCTCTTACTGCTGGATATGATTTCTTGCTTACATTCTATGCTGTGGCAAGTGGCTCAGACGTACCGCAGATTTGCAGACGAAAGAACGCCGGCCCGGGCCTTTTTGTGTCCTGCTGATAGCTGATGACCAACGATTGATAGCTGACGTTTGTTTCTGTTTCCAGAAACGTATTGTATGGATTTCGGGGCGTTACAGGCAGTAAGTAATGTCTGGTATGTAACTACAGCTATATATACAAACAGATACAATTATTGTATAAAATCAAATCCTTCTCCGCTAGCCCCGGCTTACAGATATACAGATATATATAGAGTATACTTAGACACCAAGGTAACAAGGCTAGCTAGTAGGCCAGCGCTTGGAGTGAGACGGTGAAACAATTTAGAGCGCTACTTGCTTGGTTAAGACAGTTCAATGAATATCTATGCCTCGTCAGTTTATTCCTGTAACACAACAGCTCCAAACAGTAGAGAACATAAGATACAGAATATAATCTTGATTCTCTCGATGCTTGGCAAATTCTTTATTCTACAATGCCTAGGTCATCGGACATGATTATAGCTACAAACGAGAGAGACCTGTTCCATAAAAAGAGTGAATTCGAAGACATGTTTTTGAGCGAAGAGGGAAGAAGGAATAATGAAATGTAGCACTATAAGATCTATTGCCATACACTATACTCAGCTATAGCCAGGCGTTGTGTTATACGGTATGCTTGATGCTGTGCCGCTCGACTATGATAGGTACTATGTATATCTACTGTTCGTGTGATCCTGTACGCATCAGATAGCCTTTATCACCGTCACTGCCTCGTAGCCAGGCCGTGGTCAAATCCTACATGAAGTACACTATGTGGAAGGTGTAGGCTACGTCTTGTACATGCTTGTTGTTGTTGATGCTCAATGCCAACGGAGCGGCCGTGATGATCTGCCACACAACTGTCCACACCCTCTTGTATGCAATGCAAACACATCATCCGCTGGAACATGTCACTATAATGAATTGCCTTGCCCATACAGATCCTGTTCCGTTATTCTAATTTCCAGGAAAGTCTACCGTCTTCCCACCGTGCAAATCACTAGTGATTTTACGGCGGGCGTGAAGTATCTTTTCTTGGCAAGATGTACCTTTTTTTCCTCAACAACTAAAGAACATGTATATAGTAGATAGTTAGCACAATGAATATACACCCCCTTCCTTCTCCCTGTCTTCTATAGAGCCTGGTGACCGTTGTTTCTGAATGCGATCTTGGTACTGGCCTCGAGGTGGCAACTTGGTTCGCAGCAATATCTAGCCAGTAATAACACGCGCTCACGTCGGTAGCGCTGATACCAGAGAAATGGCTTCCGGTATCCAAACCAAGTGTCAAGGTAGGAATTTATGCTCCTTATAGTTAGACTATGACATCAGTTTATTTCGAAGGGCTGGATTGGAACAAAAGAACAAGAATGGCCTAAACCTTACCATCACAGCCATCGTGATGCTTCTAGGGAGACGTGACCGATGAAGAAACTCAAGTGACCAGAAGCTAGGGAATGCGGAGATTAAACAAAGAAAAAAAACATACATAAAAATGCCTTATTGATCAAAACTCATCAAGAAACTCATAGAACCATACTCTACGAGTGGGTAACTACTTCAGGGCGATATTAGTCTGGCATAAAGAACTGTTATCTCCGCCTCGCCATAACCTTTTTCTTGCTTATCCTCAGGCGGGAATGTGATATTGAATCCCAATCAGCAACCTGATACTCTTTTTTCTTCTCTCTCGCTGTTTTTTTTTTCTCCTAGCTATCAAAGTTCTTTCTTCTCCAGGCTTATTCCCTGCTCACTTGGTACGATGCTGCATATCTTTTGGTTGTAAATATTCAGGGAGAAATAAAAAGAGCCCATTCACTACCCGCACCCTCCTCTTCCCAGCGCGAAGAATGACAGAAGTAATAAAAAGAAAGATCATCATTGTAATTTTGAAGCTATTCACTCGGCCGACTTCTCCAGAGACAAGAGGAAGAATAGCCAAAAGCCTGCAAGACCTACATACCTCTCATAATCGTGTTCGACAACTCGATGGAAAACAATATCCAAAAGGCTACTACTAGTGGATAAACAACCAATTAACAACAAATTCATCGGGCTGTTAGTCTGTATTCTGTTCACAGCTAGGATATACCTTGTTGACATATGTCCAGCATTCAACTTTCCCCTCCTTTTCCCCTTCTCAAAGCTCAGGTGTTTGTTTTCATATTATACAGTTATATGGATTTTTTTTTTCTTGATTTTGGGTGAAGAAGGTACTATCGGTCTTTCTCTTCTCTTGTTGCTTCCTGACCTCTTTTTCTGGCCTTTCCGTTCACGGGGAACTCCAGAATATATTCACCAGGGTTTCACGAACATCAACGTAACAATCCTTACAGAGTCTGAGCTTTTTTTTCTTTTTCTATTTTATAATTTTATATATTGTGCCCTTTGTATATCATCCAGCCAGCTTTTTTTCAGGGAATGATCCATATATTTAGTATTAGAATCTTCATTAACATCGATGAATGATGGTACATGTTTTCTTTGCTGTGGGCAAATATCTCTTGTAGGAAGGTAGGAAGACATAGTTCAATGTAACCCACAGCTAGCCATTACAGCATAAAGCTTTGTTCCAATGTGATAGGGCATGTTTGTTTTATCACCTCTTCGAGACCTATGTTCTTGGGGCACTACGTGTTTCTCTTTTGTGTTTTTCTTTTCAAAAAAAATAATGCTTTGCACCCCCTCCCAGAGATAGTTATGAAAATGTGACGACACTTCAAAGTCCGAGTTCCGAGACGGTTGTAGAAGCATATCACCGGTACAAAGAAACGACTATTGTGACTCTTTTGCATATTTCACTGCAACTTGAATACGCAGTCGGATAGAAAAAAAAAAATGGATATCACAGTAATTGCAACAGTAAATATTGAGATACGTTTTGTGCCGAATCACTTTGATACGATACTTGGTATACCTCACATACTGCAACTTTCCCAACAAATCTACTCTCTGTATCTATGTCTTACGTGTAGAACATTAGCCATCCCTATACTTTTCGAGACAAGGCCAAAACTCCCAGTCGACCGCTACTGCCAGAAACAAAAGGGAAAGAAAGGGCTATCACGAGGAAAACAGGGCCGAATGATGCCTCTATTTTGGCTCTACCGTCTCTATATAGTAAACATTATATGGCGTTTCAGGGGATATTGTCATATCCTATTCTGTAGACCTTGCCATAGCAGCCAGCACTCACTTGCTTTATTTTTTCCTGTCACATGGCTTGATTTCTAGACTTGCTTGCTCATTCGACGCCCAGCCTTTTTCCATTTATTTCTCTCCTTCCCTTGGTTACCAATGGTTGTCGGTTCTAACACAAAATATAGGCTCCAGGCGATGTCACTAGAAGTTAACAGCTCGCCTAACCTTCCCAGTCCATGTGGGGAGGAGATATTGCTAATCAACACATTTCGTTTATACACTTTATGGATAATTCCAAGCATAGCTCCCTGTTAGATATAAATTAGAAGCATCTAAAATTAATAATATGATAATATACAACTACATTATAATGTAGAAATATGTAGATATATATTGTTTTCCATCCAACCTTTCTTTGCGTAGTTATATATAGTTGTAGTTGCTATTCTTTCATCATTCCTATTACACAATAACGTTATGATAATGCCTAGGGTCTTGTTCTACATACTGGTCTTCTTAACTTACCCGTGCTTTATCTCCATTTTTTCCTCCTGGATTTTCTAGCCAATCATAGCATATAGCACACATACCCGCGGTCACATGACCGAACGCTCATGCGAGGAAAATGGCTCTTGCCGCTTCTGGCAGCTTTCCTTTTACTTTACTTTTTTTCTTATTCTAGAACCCTTGCCCGTTCTATTCCCTGTCTAGCTCTAAAAGGGATTTTTTGTTCTTTTCTTTTCTTTTTTTTTTTCCCTTGCAGCTTATTTTGATGACAACGTATTTTCATATCATCAACCCAAGCACTTACTTATTGGTGAGTTTTCCAGGGGTTATAAAATCATACTTGAAATTTTTATAATATCCTCGATTTGTGTAGTTATGTTTTTGTATTTGTTTTCCTTTTATAATAAAAAAAGACTAATGACTTGTAGTATTATTGTTAAAACCCTTATGAAAAACATCGTGTTGCGTAGGGTTGATGCGATGAACTCTACTCGGCTGCCTTACAGGGCCAACTCAGAGCGCAATTACTCTTAACGTTTGGCTATCTCAACGACATTTTATTAAAACAGTGATTATAATAAAAACCATTCGGAGTCTACAACAATTCCATTTAGAATAAGAAAGTCACCCAAATCTTTATATTTAAGATGTCTTGAATGCGCAAGACTAAATATTGCGTAGATGGAATATGGTATGCTAGCAGATACTTCTCAAGCAAGCGACGCGATGCTGTTATGTATATTTGTACAAATATGGATTACTATGAACTAACTGCTAGCTAGCTAGTACATTTTATAATTTATAAATCGATTTCCGTTGAACTATTTACACGCTCCCTGGCAAGTCAAGCCAGATACATGATACAGGACCTTGCAAATATACTCAACTAAAGCAACAAGATCCTATCACTTCATGACCGAAGCGAACAATAGTACTTGCTCATTCATTTCATTGAACTTCAATATAATGACGATGAACGCATCCGTTTGTACAGCCACCCTCACATCGGCACCTAATCGGTTAATTCATGGGTAACATGGACTGCTCACATGTTATATGTACATTTCCTTCTGTTTCTTATTTTCTATTAGGAACCATGGAAGAAGATTAGGACATAATCAATAAAGCCTGCAAAAAAAGTAGCGAAGAAAAAAAAAATGAATAGAGGATTCTTGGACAGTGATCGACAAGACTGAGAAGCTGATATGTAAGTCTATAATGTACGTGTAGTGTTAAGTAGCGATGATTTAAAAAACCAAACACTATAGCAACTACATATTCCTATGTCTTTAGTGCTTGTTAAATGATACGGCCTCCGTATAATAACATCAAGTGCATTTACTGGCTAAAGAGCATCAATGATCGACAATGGGCTTGAATTTCGAACTAATATGTGATTTCTACTTCCTTTTATCGATGTTCTCGCAATATTGAGCGCCAAACATTTATATCCAGACGCATTCCAAGATATCATCACACTTAGCTCTCATACCCACCTCACTTGATACATATGATTGAGCCAGTGTCATACTGTATATGAAGATCCCATTCGCATCAGCCTCGTTTTCCCCTCTCATCACTTTTTTGTTCGTATACTTGCATCACCCCCGCAAAAGAGCCGGGGACTTGTACTGAGGGCCGGCTGTCTTTTCTCTATACCTAGTTGAGGGTTTTTCTCTTTTCGGATTTTCAGCTAGAAATATGTGACTCGGAATATCATAAAATGGACATGTAGCGGCGAGCATCACATCGCCGAAGATCATGTAGCGACTTATTACTTGTCCCTTGCTCGTATGCGAATAACCAGAAGAAAATAATGGATATCTAGAGCCAACTGCTAAAAAAGGAAGGGGAAACATCTAACCTACTAGTTCAGTAAAACGGAGCAAAAAGATGGCAAACTGACTGGGCAACAATATCAACAGCCAAGATCACATATAAACTATACCAAGCGGGCGGCTGAGGAGACCAAAAACAGGCATGATTTGCAAACTAATTAGTATCCGAGAAGCTTCCTTGTCACAAAAATCTCAAAGCGGTCTCGGAAAGCATCGAACAAAGCAAAGGTGTCCCTATTTGAATGAGACCTCTGGTGAAATTTTTGTTTTCAACAGCCTCGGATTATGTGATTATTTCATTATGTGACGGTACTTTGGATGTGATGTGATGCTGATTCAATAACTATGTACATAGAAGTAAAAGTACTGGATAAATTGATACCAACACTGAGATTCGGAGACGGACTCTGACAATACATCTGTCAGCTTATAGATGGATTATAATGTACATTCATTCTTCTAGTTGATCGTCGCTTATACTGTGTTTATTTGGCATAGTCGTCTCCGAAATGGAAATGTTTTTACATTTGACGTAAGCTCCAACACAAGATTCCAATTCGGAAAGTAAGGATATCATATATTTGGTGCAACAACTGAAGGGTCGGCCTTGTTGGTGCAAGAAATGATGGACATCATAGCCTAATTTGGAGTGTCCAGGCGGTAGGAAACGGCGTGATCATCGCTATGGATACTGATGTGATAGCCAATATGTGACAATGTGGTCGTGGCTGAAAACACGAGAGCGAGGAATACCTAAAACAGAACGACTGAAATGATTATTTCAGGCAGGCGCTTAAGAAGGTGTTTGTTGTGATTCTTCCTTCTTTATTACCCCAATACTACACTTCTGCCTGCCATTGGTGACTAACTCTTTTTTTTTTTTTTTTTTTTTTTTTTTTAGCAGTCTTCACAACGTAAAAGATAATATATATGTAGGTAGAGTATACATATGGTGTAGGTAGAAATCTGTAAGCAAGCTTTGTTGTTGGAAGGATAGTCCATTATGGCCAGGGAACAGGCGTTGAGAGAAAGCTCAGCTCTCCGGATCGTTGCTTTTTGATAGCAATATACAGCATGATATAGGAGTGCCCTGCAGGAATCTAGCCAAGTTGTTCCGCAAATTTCAGTCCGGATATATAATGGCACAGCCTATAGTGTTACTGTGATTAACTGGTGGATGTTAGTGGCGAAAAAAAAAGCACATCTCGAGAAGATGGAAAAAAAAGCTGCAAAGCTGAACTCGATCGGATTTGTTGGTGGTCGACGAGCGAGGCAGACAGCCTCACGATCACAATGGCTGTAGACAGGACGCCGTGAACTGGCGGTGAGGAGATGTGCATATGTTATTGACATATCACATATGAATGTTAGTGCCCGTACAAGGCCCAATAAAGAACTTGCTTTAGATGCTAGGGATACTGATGACACTGAAGAGGTGTATAATATGAAATATCAAGAAGATACAATAAACGCGTTGCCAATATATACATGCAATAGGAGATATTGTATTTCCTCAAGAGGCAGCCATAGCTCGGAATACGAGGAGTGAGGTAAGAGGAATTAACAGACGGCTGTTTGCACGATGGTGTCACCATATCTTGTGCTATCCTACAATGGACGAGTTCCTACGTGTATTATATTGCTCATTTGCGTATTTTCGATGTAGGAAGCTAATATGTAACCAGTCTCTGTCTTATTAGTGGCTGTGTGGTCGGTCACTCAATCAGACTTGAAGGACGCGGCACGCTGTGCAGGTAGCCGTCGGGTGCTTGAGGTGTTGGGCTATTGCGAACGGGGATTACAGATGCGAGCATAGGAAAGAAGAGATAGAGGACCGCAAAGGCCGTGGAATGACGATGATGGTCAAGCGAGCCGGAGCCCGACGGTAGTAAGAAAGCAAGACACGATAACAGGTCAGATGGACCATATGGATGGGCTTTATGACAATGTGCTGGAGGGGTGTGTATACAAGTCGAGGCACCCAGCTTCTCGTAGACTTGAGTCGAGGCGTGAATGTTAGAGATTGGGTGCATGCTTGACCGACAGCCCGAGCCCAAGATAGCCTGGACACGTATTGGAAACAGAAACAGATGCCTGAGCTAGGTGATGGGATTTGGTGACCTTGGTCCTGTTCAGTGCTGCACAACCGAGCCAGGCTAGCTCCCAATCTAAGCCCAGCCCTCGAGAGACAGAGGAGAAAGAGTAGGAGAGATAGAGAGGCCGCAAACGTGGTTGGTTGGAAAGGCTCGAAAGACTAACAAACTGCAGGGTTATCAGGGATCCGGGGTTTTGGGACACACAAGCGAAGCTGCAGTGCTGAGAAAACAAGGGCAACAAGAACAAGAACAACAATAGTCAGTGGTGCGGGTTAGATGCTGTGATGGGAATAGGAACAACTTACACGTACTTGACTTATGTGTACTGTGCGGAAATGATGAAAAGGGCGTTCGGTTAGGTTGGGCGTCGTCGTTTTCTTGATGGAGAAGGGAGGAGAGAGAAGATCGAGGAGACACATGTAGAGATACTAGGAAAGAGAGGGAAGAAAACAAATATTTTCTAAATGCTGTCGAGGAGGAAACCCTTGATAGACAAGAGCACCTATCTTCACACATAGAGGCAAAACTGCTGGTTCTTTTCACCCAACTTCAGCCTCACATTGAATACAGATACATCTCCATCACAAACCCTCTGGTTGTCCGTAATCTCGGCCCTCTTAGCACGCCAAACAGACAAGCATCACCCATCTATAATCAACATCGTCATCACCACAGCTGTATTCAGGCGACCCATTCCACACACCCTCTGAATATGTACATGTAGTTCTAGCTTCCCATAACAGCCAGTAAACAAAGCAAGCAGTCGAACCAAAAAAACAGCCTCGTCCCATTCCTCCTCTGCATAATACATGTAGATATGTAATGTACATGTACTTGTATCTGTGAGAATCGTCTGCTGCGTCTCCAACCCTGGCCGTTTTTGCGGCCTGGCCCGACTATCCCTGCGAGCCTATCTGTTCGACTAGTCGCTTAGGCAAGTGAAGTTGAGAGAGACGCTATTGTGTATACAACGAGAAGGAGACAACAACAATAATGCATGCGGGCGGTCGAAGGTGCATGGAATGAAATGCGTGCTGACGGCCTTTGTCTCTCACTCCCCTCCCTCCATTACGGGCTTGCAAGTTGGCTTGACTGGATGTCTCAAAGTACTCGATACCTACATGTATCAGCATCTGCACTCTCTCGGTGTCGTCTCAGGCAGCCCGTGACGATCACATGTTCTCCCTTCGCCTTCGGTGGCTTGATACTAGCAGCAGGCCAGCCCGCCAGAAACCGGAGCTAGCGGCAGGTTGCCACACCCCTTTCCACCGTGTATTGCACATGTACAGATACAGAAGATGTATCCATGTACACTGAAGCGGTACTTGCGCTATAGTGCGAAATCGACTTCAAGGACACGGAGTTGGGCTGGGATGGATCGGCCCCAGGCTGGAGGGTTTTGTTTTCCCGTTTCTCCATGGTCTGTGCCCACACTCTTCCTTTTCAGTCAGCCAAGTCAGCCAGTCAGACAAGCTAAACGTTGAGCCGGCCATCGCTCTTTGTATCCTATCCTGAACAGCACCACGACCTTGTCATCCCAGTAGCAACGGGACAGCAACTATATGTACGTTTTCTCTCACATATCACACCTACCAACTGACATGATTACAAGAGGACTCTCACTGAGGTCCTCGAACACCTATCACAGCATGCCGTTGGTCTACGGTCATCACCATCTGTGAACTAACCAGCCGCCTCTGACGATTGGGCCGCCTGGCCTCCCGCCTTCTTCTGTTGTGCTGTTTTCTCGCCTGCAGATTGGCCCTCATGATATCTCTCCCTTATCCTTCGCATCTGAATGCCTATTGGTCGGTCCCGCAAAATGTGAACATCATCAGTTGTAGGTGACCAGGGATCAGGGATCGAGAAACATGTACTCTTTTTCTTCTTCTGTTCACTGCCCTTTTCATGCCTTGATTCCAATTATTGCTCCTCACCAATGTCTCGTCGCATTTTTCACGGTTGGCTTTTGCAAGCACTGGCTGCGTTGGGCATCTAAGCCGGACATTTCACGCACTGACCAGAAAACCGAGGGCTGGCCCGGTCCAAAAGAGGGTTGCAAAGTACGATGTACCAGTGTGCCGAGGGAGTATCTGCGTAGTAGAGCATACTGATGATGGGGAGGAAGGAAGAACCAACATGACGCCAGCCAGTCAAGCACTCGTTCATCCTATCCGTTATTTGGTTCTACAATGTTTGCGTCCCGTGGGCGGTAGCATCGAAGACCCAACAGTCTGAAGAGGGGAGAGGCACGAGGAACTAGAGCGGATAGGATTCCATGATAGTAGCTGTATCTGTATCTGTATACTGACCAGAGGGTGCCGTCATCGTCATCATCACTATCAACGAACAAACACAGAAAAAGAATCGGAGGGATGGCGAACCAGGCCAATACTTGGTGTTGTGCTAGTGACTGGGAGGCTTCCAATGTCGTGATCTGACAAAGTCATGGTCACTCTAGGCGTCGGCTGCTGCCGTCATCGTCTTTGTTTCCGTATCATCTCTCTGCGCTGACTGTTTCCTTTTGCTCTTCTTCCTCGTTGTCCGTTGCTTGGATAAACCGGGAGCTGGGTGGCAAACAGCCTGGCCAAGTCATGACATCCACTAGATCTCAGGTATAGTATGCCTGAGTAAGCAGGTAAGCTATATGTTGTCGTTCACTATAGCGTTACTACCAGCTACCACTACAACCCATCGACAAGCTGGGCCTTCTTGTTTGCCAGTTAGCTCACACGCACGGGCCCCAAACGCCGGGTTTGTTCTAAGCCATAGTACTGGTTTTTTGTTCCAACGACTTGTCAACTGCCAACGCATATGTCGGTGGTCTGGGTGGTTGAAGCCGTCCAGACTTTGGGCTAACGAGACAAGATCACGCTTGTCCCGACTGACGTCGTTGGAGGAAACGTATTGCACAGCGACTAGATGTTTATAGCCTTTTTGGCCTTTTAGGTTGACACTCCAGTTCACGTGATATTACATCTTACTACTGTTGTTACTTCCGCAAGGCATAATATCCACCAAGTTCAAGCCACGGAGGGAATACAATATGGCTCAGGCTACCAGGGCGGATTTGCTGAGGGAAGCTGGCCTGTCAGCGATGCTACCAAGCACATGCTAGTAGCAGCATGATAGTTTATTCCCTAGACATGTTGGAGCTAGTACTGCTACAGCTACGTTGGTCGATAAATTTAGCTAGCTCCCACAAGAATAATCTTATGCGAGCTATTGTTGCCCATCTAGCCGCGCCAAGATGGGCTTTGTATGGTCAGCTTGCTTGGCTGATGTTTGATTCGATCATTCTGCAGCAGGCTGTTTTTGTCAATTTTTGCTGTTGTTTGTGGCTTTCAAGGCCGCTAATGCATGCAAATGCGGCTCGATTATTGCTCACCCATTGGATTCGTGTTGGTTTTTCCTTCTTTATGTTTGTTTTCTTCCTCTTCGGGCCTGACTTGTTGGTCGGCTCGGACCTTATATTTTCTTCTGTTTTCTATGTGTAAGACTCTATAGAGCTGGAGCCTGCTTGGCTGCTAGTTGGAATCAATCAACTCGGTTCTGCAGCCCCTAATGCAGAGGGCGGGCTATGAATTGCATATGCAAGCCGAAGAAGCTTGAGCCATTGTTTTCAAGTCAGGTCTCTACTGATATTCTTCTCTTTTTTCCTTCCTTTCTTGCCTTTGATAGATGGCTTACGAATAGCTAAATGCATTATATGGACAGAAAAGAGAGCTATGACGTGACCTTACAGAAATGAACAATAGGGGGGGGGGGCATGAGGAGAGGGGTTTCTTTTTCTTTCTTTTTGATATGTATTGAATTCTTTCTACGAAGGGGAACTTGTGACGTCTGGTTTTTCTATGCAGCGTCGGCCGTAGATAGTAGAAGAAAGTAGAAGAAAGACTAGCTTTTACCCCTCTTAACATCCCGTTTTCTGCGAGGGGTTTATTGTCTGTGCTTCTACTAGCACCCTTTTCTCTCTGATTTTTCTCTATCTTGTTCAAGAATAGCCGTGTGACATATAGAATGTCAGGTTAGCACTGTTTTTTTTTGTCTCCGGCGCAATATCACTGCTACTGCTACCACAATGGCTATTCTGATATCATCACGGGCAATGGGATATCTTGCTTACCTAGGTTATGTGAATAATGGTGGTGTGCTAGCAGCATTTTCCACCTAGGAGAGATGGTGTCTGTCTCATGCAACAGTGATAGAAGTATCTTTGCATGCCTTCTATCCGCTTGTTCGCCCAAGCCTGAGCATCGAGATCGGCTGGAGGGCTATCCTCTCACTTGCTTGACTACGACCGTCCTTCCCTCCATTTTTTACCACGGGAATAGACAGGGAAGGTGAGGAAGGGAGGAGGAAGAGAGAAAGCAGTTCATACAGGACGGCTAGTTGGCAGCAAGTGCCACCGTTACTATCCTAGGGGGCCTGCCAGACCGGCGAATTTTTGCCTATCCTTCCAGTCTTCCTTTGTCACTGAGCCGTAGCATTCTCTCCCTTCCAAGCATTTGAAAGCATCATCCCGGAACTAGCTTCTTGAACCCGGCCGATTCGACAGTTATTTCACCCGAACAAGAACGATACGGTGAAAAAAAGGTATATAATGAGCAAAAGGGACGCGCCGGTGTGTGTTCATCATATGTAAGTCTTTGTCAGGCTAGCTGAGAGGGCATGTTTCTTGATATCTCTTTTTTACCCTGTGGTTTGTTGAAAAAATCACAAGGCAGGCAAGACTGTTGCACCAGCTTAATATGGCGGTGAAGGCATTCTGGACTAGGAAGGCCTGACATGCACGAAAGACAAAGACCGGCGTATTGGCTACAGAAAAAAAAGGTCAAGAGAAAAAAGAGAGAGGCACATGTCTAGTAACTGCATATCATGCATTACGTAGCAAGCTGGGCTGACTTCTTTTTTTGTCGCTTTTGTCCGTTCTTTTTGTTAAAACACCATGTCTCGTTGTCTACGTAATGCTACATCTTCTAATGTCTCTCAGCCAAAGCAAACAGTATTAACCATCGTGCTATTCTGCCTACGAATATATATTTTAAGGTATAATCCTGTCTTTATGTCACTGGCTAGGGGGACGGTTCTTTACTGTCAGGGTACGGTACATTTGCACCAGAACAATGAGGTTCCGCACGTATTGGACATGATATGATGAGAGCTAGAGAAGATAAGAAGCATGGAGGGTAAAGTCTATGATCACAAGTGTTCCACAGACTATTCAGGCGAGGTTTGCCTTGTCTATTGGCTTAGTATATGAAAATCGAAGAGTGCCTAAACCCCATGATCATATATTGCCTATACTGCGATGACATGATCTCCCTGTAAAGTAGTGTACTTTAGAGCCCTACGTGGCTTTATGGAAGCCTAGAGGCTTGGAATGGGTAGATTGACTAGCAGATACTTTGGCTTGTCTATCTATATCTTTGGCTACTATATGTTACTACTACATTTTCTTATCTGAGCTATAATTGTCTTACGCAAGGCTTTGCTTTCGAACCCAGACCTCAGTTGCAGACACATGACCTTAGGCCCATGCGTTCTTACTACTGCATAGTTTTTCTTCTTCCCACTATTAATTTCCCTATACATACAGATTTCGTATATAATATCCAAGGGGCGTGGACACATGGAACGGCAGAGGCTTCGTTAAATCCTGAGCTATAGGGAATGATTAATCTTTTCCTCTGCTGGCTGATGAGCTAGCTGTCTTTCTCGGCTGCGGTTCTGAGCTTTGGGCTCCAAGTGTTGATCTTCTGCCAGCAAGCAGGTACTTGTGAGCAGAGATTATCTGAAAGTACAGCTGCTGTAGTCTGCCTAACTATGTATATTGTTCATACCTATGTATGATCAACGTACATCACAGCAGACATGGAGACAAGATCGGCTCACTACTTCGTTTACGTCTCTACATGCAGATTAATCTGCGTTATCGTCCATCCTCGACAACATGTCGACGTCAGAACACTTGATTGCTAAGGTCTCGGCTTGTAAACACTTCACAGCCTGGTCCAATTTCTTACTAGCTTCCCCCTCCCTCCTCCGGGGACACAGCTTAGCTGGCCAACTACTTACGTGCTCCTCTCATCGATCCGTCTTCCATCGCTGTGCGTTTGTATGTGCTGGCTTGGGCAGCATCTGTCTCTAGAGTGTTTGCCTCGCTTCAGCTTGGCTTTGGAAGTATGCAGACCCGCAGGCTAAAAGAGAGCACACAGTCTTTGGGCAACTTCGCATTCTACACATTGCATCGTTGTTCGATCCGGCTATTTACTCCCTGCCAGCAACGAGGAAAAAAAAGTAGGCACTAGTAGGCGTGCTTCTATCGATGCCTTTGAAGATACCTCGTCTTTATGTGCTAGATAGAAGGGAAGTGCTCCTTGTGTAAGTCGGCCCTATGAAGAAAATTTGGCCTTGGATCAAGACGTGGAATGAAGGAAGGTCCACCTAGCATACGATCTTCTCCATACAGACTGTTGCTCTTTTTTCATGAGTGCCATTATGGCTACTACTATTGCATGATTCCATTACTGACCTATAAGGTACTAGCCCGGCTGGTAATGACTTGGGCTCGGCGGACTCTGTCTTCTTCAGGCTTGGCTTGAGTTAAGCCGAGCCTTACATGCTACTTAGAGGTCCAATATGCAAACTATTGAAATATCTATTCTGAGAAAGGAATAGCATGTGGAAACAGATAATGGCCTCGAATGGAATGTAGTCGCGAGAAGGAAACCAAATTCTATGTGAGGCTATAACAGGAGTGAAGTCTAACCTTATTCGCATCTCAAGTACCAAATGGTAGTTTACCAAAGCGATAGGAAACTGGGTACACCCGATATACACTTTCGCCTCTCTAGTCTCCCGTTTTCTCTATTGTTTGTGACCAATCCTTTCTTTAATCTACTTCCTATCTCCCCGTCTGGTAATTATACTTATTCTATAGGCCTATGTTAGCACGAATGAGATTTTTAGTTTCGATCCAGATACTAGAATATGGTTGCATGAAGCCTCAGTCATGTGAGATGCTGATGATGCCGTGTGAGGTCGTAGTTGGGCTATGTATGGCTACGATACGCGATAGGTTTTGTGTGTGCCGATGCCGCAAAATCTAGAAAAGAGTCCGCCTAAATTCTTTGTTGGGGCCTGATCTAGCTTTATGCCATACATGGTACGTAATAATTTGTTGTGCTATAGTAAAATACAATTTCATGACGTTCTATCTAAATTTATATACATCATAGGGTTTGTGTGCGGATAACCCTAGTATTGCAACCTATACCCCTTATAAACTAAACAACATGTCGCACAAAATATATCCTGCATCCTCAAACATCTTTCCCGTTAACAACTATTGCCGAATTCAAGAGGTAGACATGAGTGAGAGCAAGACAACTGCCGATAACAAGGCTTACTTCAAGTGAGTATATCAATAATAAAACGACCAAATATTTGAACTGACGACGTTTCTTTCATAGTGACCTTGCTACGCAATACGACGCCCGTTTCGGGAAGACTCTGGACCAGTTGATGGCCGGAATCCAGGCCCGGATCGACTTCATAGGAGCTGACTGGCTCTCTGAAGATGAAACTGAGAATGTCGGGAAATCCGTGAGACTACTAGACTACGCTTGTGGGACAGGCTTGGTTTCACGAGTAAGATTGACAAATGAGTAGCAGTTCTTCTTTGGCAACAATACTAACTTCGATATAATAGGCTTTGGCTCCGTACGTGTCACAATGTGTTGGGGTTGATATATCAGAAGCCATGGTTGATGTCTACAATACTCAAGCTTCAAACCAGGTAGATATCCTCTCGTCCTTCTTTCCTTTCTTATGACTGTCATACTGTATAATAGATTCTAACTTATTCCACGGTTAGGGTCTCGAAAAAGACGAAATGTTCGCCGTCATGGGAAATCTTCTCGACCCAGAAGATCCGGCCCCTTCTTCACTCGGTGATGCCAAATTCTTCAATTTCGATATTGCCGCTGTTGGTCTTGGTGCCCATCACTTTAACGACCCGAAGCTCGCTGTCTCGCAGCTAGTCAAGCGTCTGAGGCCTGGCGGAGTTGTCTTACTCATTGATTTTCTTGAACATGAAGCACCCACCATGACCGAGGTATCTACTTATTTCAATATCAAGGGCTTGGAGTCTGTTAAGCACCATGGTTTTAGTGAGGAGGAAGTCCGATGGTTTTTTGACCTGGGCGGTGCTTGCGAGGGCTTCGAAATGCAAGTTATGGGCAAAGCCCTGAGATTTCAAGGCCATGGAGCTGGTCCACAAGGGTCCGAGAAAATAGTGTTTTTGGCTCGAGGACAGAAAAAGGCTTAATAGATGATACTCCCCTATATAAGGCTGAGTTTGACTTATTATAAATTGTAAAGATATGTTGGAGAGTTTAATCAATATATGGTACTAAGCGAGGAGATTGAATCAAAAGCTAGCTAGCGTATGGCTAGTCTTTTATTTACTTGTCCATGTTGTAGATAGAATATATCCCAAATGTCTTCTGTGTCACACAAACTCTGTAATGCAGGCGCTGTTGGAAATCTAGCAGCTGATTCTATGACACCGCTATTCTCCAGATACATCTAATGGGCTATGATCCGACAGTTTCTGTGGAATATCTCCAACATAGATCGTGGTCGTACTGAACTAGTTATCAAAACCTTGAGTGGTCTAGGTAGGTCATCTCTTTCTATTAGTTCTAGAATGTATACAAGAACCTGGGATAAGCCTTCGATATGCTCATCCCGCTCATAATAAAGAGTAGGATCTAAGATAACCACCGCGATATGACCGACTGGTAGGCCTAGAAGAAGAAGTTTAAAAAGACGAAGATGCTCTTGGATATTTGGGTTCATGGTGAAGACCACAGAATACAACTAGGCCAGACTTGCCTAGTTGTATTCGACAACATAGGAACAAATATAGATAGTTGATACTGGTTCTAAATATGACCGTGTTGGTATGCAATAAGCGGAATTGGATGGCGTTGGGTAAGCCAGTACCGAAATATCTGATGGCATGAAAGGATGGCAGTCCGTTCCATCTCTTGCTTAGAAACTGCCCACCCGCGTACTCGGTCAATATCTTCTTGATAATTCGGCAAGTTAGCTCTGGACTGTTGGAGTACCGAAATAAGACTGGATGTAGGTATGTAATTGTATACAGGACATGGCTGCGTGTAGTATGCCTGCTGTGAAAATTGATCGTGATGCTATTAGTGACGTTGTGAATCGGTGCTTGTGAAGGCGGAATCGCACTTGATATAGAATCCGGCTGAGGTTTTTCTTGCTTTATGCTGTGTTAATTCTGGTAACAATACTTAAATGCTAACCGAGAGGCAGCCATACCATAGAATTGGAAGATAGAAGATTCATGAGTTTGCCTATTATTTCGTGGTATACTTGTATTTGATGTCTACATTCTGGATCAAAGTAGATGATGCATCACCAATAGCTACAAAACTATCCGTGACGTTTTTGTGGTAGCTGCTACTATCCCGGAAACTCTCATACGGTTTGGTCACTAGTGTTTAGCGTTAATATAGCATGATTTTGGTTTCTAGAAATATTTTGTATGTAGGCGATGCTAGCACACTTCAGTTTCGACTTACAAGATGACTTCTCGATCGAAAGATAATATGCAGCTTTCTACGGCGTACAATATCGCCATTCTTTCATCTCTAACCAGCCTTGTCTATAGTTTTCTTACGAACTCTTGAGTATTGCTCCGGTATACTGTTTCTCACCACGAACCGCATTGGTGACTTTGATGAAGCTTTCACATCCCATACATATCTGCCTATATTATCCTTATCTGTCTGAGTCTGCAACCATGGACATATTCATGCTTAATCTCGAACTGATCGAGGAACACTACAAAGCTGCAAAACGCGAAATCGAAATATATTCTTTGGGGATTGGAGGATATATTAAAACATACTAGTCAAGCTTTCCACTGACACGATGGAATGGACAAATCAGAAGTGTTTGCAAAACTGCCTTGGCTATGGCAGAGTTCGACTGCGTCACTAAAGAGACCGAGAAATTCAGCCTAGATATGAATTCAGCACACACGGTTCATCTGGAAGTCAGCCATATCAAGAAAGTTTGTACTAGCTTTTTGGACTTCACGTGTCACTTGAAGGAAATTCACGGCACTGGTGTTGCTACTTTAGCCCGTGAGCGTAGTGTTCGTGCTACTCCCCAAAATAGCAAGAATCCGCTACTCTGGA